>CM060920.1:372586165-373188915 GCA_030737875.1 Allium sativum
GATTGCGGGCAAGTCTAATTTCTCATCCCCATTAATTTTAAAACCTGGCTTCCTTAATACAAGTGGTGGTAAAACCGGTAGTGCAACTGTTAGAAAGAAAGTGAACAACAAAGTGCAAAACACATCTCCGGAGATACCCAGTAACACGTCACCTGTCTCTAAAAGCAAAATCAAAGGCGTTGTTCTTAGAAAGCCAGGTCCCTATGACCATATACCGTCGCCTCCAGGATATAAAGCACTGCCAGAGATTATCATCAATTCGCCTATAAATGCCCCTTCATCCGGGCGTCGGTTAGGAAATGCACCAATCAGCAGAAGCAAGAAGATTGAGCTCTTTAAAGTGCTTGATGACGATAAAGGATGATGTGTTTGAGCTTGTCAAACTCTCCTTGGACTTTAAGTCATAGAGACATGTAATAGCCAATGTTTTACCATATAAAATGTAGTATAAGTAATATATGTACGCTACTGAGTTGTTTGCTTTTACTTCCCTTCGCGGAAGAACTTATAGTTGATATGTATGCTACATATCACCTGTTCTCATTGTATCTTTTATTTTATAATAAATAAAAGAGTGTTACGGAGCACTATAAAAACCGGTCGGCCTTACCAAAATTTTTTTCAGGGTGTTACATTCTCCCCTACTCAAAGGATTTCATCCCCGAAATCTCCAAGTTAAGAAGAATGTATCCTACCATCCATCATTCATCTACTCATCCACCAATCACAGGCATCCATTATCCTTAAAATTTTCTAATGCTTATATGAACATATGCAAAGGTGTGTGTATATGTCCCAACACTAATGCGAAAGATCAGGCGGTCCACTGATTCAGTTGACCTCCTTAATGCAACGTACGTTAGTGTCATGAATTCAACATGTATGCAAATAATCCTATTATAACATGTAAGTTCTATATGTGTGCACAATCATTCGTCCAAATGCAACATCCATTTGATAATACATCCATTTTCATCCATTAAAAGAAAAGAAAAATGCACACAAATCCATATGCAGTATGAGAGTGATTGAGCTGATCTAGTGCCTAGTGTGTGTGTATGCATCCACAGGCAACCACTAGCAAACACTTGCATCCACTTGCAACCATCAAACATAACATGTTTCAAACACATGTTTACAATCATGGGATTTCCTACCTAAAGCTCGAAGATACGATCGATAGGATATACTCAGATGATAGAATCAAGTGCGAATAAAAGCTTTGGAAAAAGAAGTTAAGAACATTCCCTTGAAAAAGAAAAGGGTACATAGCACAAAATCTTGTCTTCTGTCTCCCAAATTGCATCTTCTTGGTTGTCTCCCCACTAAACCTTCACTAACTCGACTTCTGGTTTGCGTAGCTTCTTAACCTCCGATCCAAGTAAAAGTCATTCTGTAGATCCCCACCAACCAGTCGGTGATTTATAGGGTCGTCCATATAATGCTTCGAAGGGTTCCATGCCAATGCATGCTAGATGACTGTTGTTGTGGGAAAACTCTTCTGAAGGAAGGTGCTCTTTCCAAGTCCCTCCGAAGTCTGGGATACACAGCCTCAAAAGATCCTCTAGAACTCTGTTCAGCCTCTCCGTCTATCCATTGGTCTAAGGATGATAAGCGGTGCTCAAACATAACTGTGTACCTAATGCTTCTTGCAAGCTCCTCCAAAATTCACTAGTGAAGATGGGATCATGATTTCTTACGATATTGGAAGGTACTCCATGAAGACGAACTATCTCACGAATGTAAACTGCTGCCAACCATGCTGCCGTCCTCTTACTCTTAACTGGTATGAAATGAGCACTCTTAGTAAGCTTGTCTACTATCACCCAAATGCTGGTGTTGCCCTTCCTTGATCTAGGCAAACTATCTATGAAATCCATGGAGACGCTCTCCCACTTCCACTACGGGACCTCTAAAGGATGAAGTAAACCACCGGGCTTCCTTTGCACAACTTTGCCTTGCTGGAAAATCAGACATTGAGAAACAAACTCTGCTACACCTTTCTTCATCCCATCCCAAAAGAAAACCCTTTCTCAAGTAGCTCCCCTACTATCTCTTGGAGTCATATGGCGCACGGGCAATGCAACTGGCATTGCATTGTCCACCAAATATATGCGGAACTCGATCTCGCGCCTTGGGGTAAACCCCGAACCTCATCAAAGACATTACGATACTCACGGACTACTGGAACAGATTTTAGATCATCGATAGATGCGTCAAGTGACTCTAGGAAATTCAACATAACAGACCCCTTGGGGTCACAAGAAATCTCGAGGGTCCTCCCTTGTCAAGTCAACAGTCTAATGACCCTCCTCTCACAATCCAGAATGGCACCATACGTCGTAAGCCAATCCATTCCTAGAATCAACCCATAGCCGATAAACCCGAGCACATATGCGTCGCACTCAAACTCGACGCCTAACACAGATATCCTCAAACCCCGACAAATCATAGATAAATGAGCCGAACCACCAATGGGGTTTGAGACAACTACGGGATTCACTACCATACTAGCAATTAAGTGTAGAGATTTAACCATAGAACTAGATATAAATGAATATGAAGCGCTAGAATCAAAAAGTGTTCTAATAGGATGGTTTGAAAGATAAATTAAACCTTCCACAGAAATTTTTCTACCTCTATCTGGAGCACTGGTCGCGAGAGCATGCACCTGCCCTCCAGAAGTTCCTGCCCTTTGACCTTGTCCCCTGTGATCCCTGTTTCTTCGGGCACTCCCTAGCAAAGTGTCCGACCTCTCCACAAACAAAGCAAGCATTCTTCCTTTTCCTACAGTCCTTGGCCAAGTGACCCTCTTACCCACAACTATGGCACTTCCTCTTACCCTTAGCCTTGTCATTCTTTCTGCCCTTCTTCTGTTGTTGTTGTTGTCCTTTCTTGGGCCATACCTTTTTATTTTGTGTTTCCTCAACCTTAACTTCTTCCTTTTTAGATTTATTTGAACTTTATCTGTGTTCCCTTCCTAGGCCATCATTTTTCTCATCCTTAGGCTGTGCTCCGTAGTCCTAACTCCCTTGTTCTCCTTTTTACCATCCTTTTGTAACAAGCTAACAACTCTCTCGAAAGTTGCCTCCCTCGCACGGAAATCCTTACGAAGCTCAAGAAAATTAGCCGTAGGTGATACTACTACAGTACAAATGGAGGTTAGGCACTTCATTGACCTTCAACATATGCCGCAGTTTAAACATGCCTACAGCATCATGCCGGAATGGGGACACCTTTCAGGAAGAAACGGTTCCCCAGACGAAAAGGAAAAAGGAATCAAGCGGGGAATCGAGAGATATTACATATGGCTTTGGGGAATATGTTTTTCAAATTAGACTTTTCTTTTTGAAAATGCTTTCTTTTAAAACCTTTTTGAAAATAATTTTTAAAAACTTTATCTAATCTGGTAACCTTCAGCTCTGATACCAAGTGTGACACCCAACGTCCGTTAATGTCACTCACAAAGGGAATGCATTAAGTTTCGTGAAGCGTTATAGGTAAACAGAAATATTACAAGACAGATATAAAAGCAACAGCGGAATTTAAATTTTTATTTCAAACATAAAATCATAACATCATGGTCCAAAATACCATAAGTCTGAAACTGCATAAAAGCCATTACAATAATATAAAACTTTCTGTCTTGATCCGTCAATGTAATGTCCCGTATTTTTACGATATTATAATTAATTAATTTAATTATTTAAATAATGATTTAGAGATTTAAATGGTCGTTAAATTAAATAACTTTGAATATTTAATTAAAATAATAATTAAATAATATATTTAATTCTGGAATAATCAGAATTAGCTGAAATGGAAATATGGTGTGAATTGGAAAATTCAAAATATGTAATTCAGTTTAAAATTGAATTATGATAACTAATATATTTAATTAACGATGGTTAAGCGTATAAATTATATTATAATTAAAACCGAGCTCCAAATGGCGCTGCAGTTCGTAATTTGGTGATTCGAACTTCAACTGAATATACAGGGTCTGTTTTAAATTGGATTTCTGTGTAACAAGAAACGTTCAGAGCTGGTGAAGTATATTTTTCTAATGGAAGAGAAAAATCAGGATCTCGTCGTGTAGATTTTGATTTATGTCCAAATCAAATTTTCAAATAGTTGTTATAAAACCGGTTATCGACCACAACGGTTTATTTGATATAACTACATATTCGTGGCACTGAGTCGGACACAACGGTATCTTTATTTCTGTCCGTGCTTATGTGGAACTTTGCGCAACGGGGTATACACCAGAACTGATCAAGCTAATTCCTTTTGGCACTAAACCACATACAAAATAAAACCAGTGCAACTAGACTTAAGAGCTTCTCACCATATGGGCTTACTAGTACCCGTATTTAAAATAATATATTCATTCCTTAGTTCCTAAGGAAACGTACAAGCACAACATTCTTGAAGGGAAAACTCAGCCTGTCTACAGCTACGAAGTGAAATGCGAGACCACTCATAACTGTATCATTTTTCCTTAGTCACGAAGTAGCGAAATATTATAAATATTGAATGGCTCATCTTCAATAACGTGTTAGACAAATACACCGAAGGCTTTAATGGCTTCGGACCAGACAAATACATTTAAAAACCAAAACTTTGTGAATCAATTAAAAGTAAAACGCTTCTCCTGTATACTCCTTCAAAGAACTAAAAGCCTCGGTTTTCGGCTACATATTGAGTAAACAGATCTGGACGAGGAGGCGTACTTCGGCGCAAAGTGGACAAAAATCTGAGCGGTTCGAACTTGAACTGGTGCGCGCTAATGAGGAGCTGATGTGTGTAAATGGGAACTAAAGGAGCAACATTTGTTTAATAAGGGAAGAATGGAGAAGTAGGATTCCTTTCTAGAAGGATGAGGACGGTCGAAGAAACACGATGAAAGGAAGAGGGATGATGAGGAAGTGGGTTCAAGTGATTAAAAGGGGATCAACAGCAGGTTCATTTCGCAAATTCATGAGGAGATGCGAGCTGGAAGTCGGTTCCAAATAAGGGGATACAGGTTTGTATGGAATATAGGAGTGTGTTGTTTTGTGTACTGGAGTGGAGTTTGAAGAAGGGGTAGATAGCCTTGTTGAGTTCAGTGCTGAAACGAGGAGTCTGGGGATTCGGAAGGCATGGAAATAAGGATTTGCGTGAAGTATCAGGTTTTATTTTAAGGGGGAGTTGCAGAACGTTAGGTGAGGGTGGAAGCAAAGTATGGTGTACTGGAAGAAGGAAACTTACGGTTAAAATCTGGAGAAGTGGTATGCTGAAAGGTATTTGGGTAGAGAAGAGGATTCAAGGGGAGTTAACATGAATATGTAAATGTGGAGCCATGAGGAAGAAAACAGTTCATCTTTGAGCTGTACATGCACGATGGAGAAGACGAATTGCATGCGGGTCGGTGGTAAAGGGAAAATGGGCCATTATACGGGTGAGGCCCAAATAATATAAATTAGCTTTTATTTAATTTAAATTCAGGTATTAAATAATAATCCTTATAACTTATCTGTTCGTGATCAGAAATGAGCAAATTTGGATCCGTTGGGATCGTATGGACGACGACTACAAAATGGAACTAGTTGGGAGTGAATTGGAGCTCGTTACAATTTTTAGCAAAGTAAATTGTCTGTCTGAATCAACTGACAGTTATCGTTATTTAACGATGATCGTCCGATGTGAGTAAACCTCACTAACTCTATCAGTTCATATTTTTATAACGTACTTTTAGAAATGATAAATATTGGTTGATTGCTGTGTGTTGACTGTTTGGATGAACTGCTAGTCAGTTGGTTGAAATTATATATATAAATCGTTAATCTAATATTGATTCTGTTTAGAAGAATATTTCATATTGAAATGAAATCGATGTTAATTATATTTTTTAACATCTATGATGCAGGGAAACAGGTTGGAGGGATCCAACTGGATTCCTCAATATTTATAATACTGTTCTTTTCATATATTGTAATATATGATGTGATATATAATCTGCTATTGATTATGTGTGTTTGAATGATATCGATCATTGTATTTGGTATTTTAAATACCGTAAGAAATACTAGGATGTAGAAAAGGGGATTTTCAAAGTGTATTTTGAAAATAAATTATTTATATAAAATCAATGGATTTTATAAAAAGGATTTTTTAAAAGAAAATAATTATAAAATCAAAAGGGTTTTGAAAAGGAAATATTTATGGGAAATAAATATGATAAAATAGAAGGAGGAAATATTTTTAAAAACAAATAGAAAGGAAAATATTTGTAAAACAAATAGAAAAGGAAATATTTGTAAAATATTTACAAATAGAAATAAAAAGGAAATATTGGTAAACATTTACAAATGGAATAGAAAAGGAAATATTTGTAAATAATCTACAAATATATTAAATGGAAATATTTATTTATAAAATAAATAAATTTATAAAAGGAATTATTTAGAAAATAAATAGAATTGGAAAGAAATATTTATTTGTTAAATAAATAGAATAAGAAATTATAAAGGAAATATTTATTCAGAAATAAATAGATTATAAAAGGAAATATTAGAAAAATGAATAAAGTTATATAAAAAGAGAATTTTACACTAAGGAAAGCTTAGACCCGTGCTTCGCACACGGGTATAACAAAATATGAATATAAAGTAGATTTTAAATAGAAATCTATTTTAACAGATAAGTGGAGAAGATAAATTTATAAATAATATTTTATAAATTAAATAAAATGTTTATCATTGGATAAATAGAATATATAAGTCAGGACTTATATAGAGAAGTAAGAATCGATTTCAACATCGATATTTGAAACTGAGTATGGACGTAGGGGTTAAGAAATGGAGTTAAGCTAAATTAGAAACTGACTGGAGATTAGTTAAGTTGAATGGTTTTCTAAGTGTCTATCTGATGTTAGTTTCGACCTTCGGGATTGATACTTAGGGAATTGTTCTCATACTAGTTTACGGTCAGAGACTGATAGATGTGGAAGAATAGTGATATGTGAATAAGCAAATGGAAACGTTTTCCAGTGTTAATAACATATGTTTTGTAAACATAGAAAATAAGGAAATATGAATGAATATATATATATATATATATATATGTTTGATGAGTTGATCGATAATTCCATTTGGAAATAAGATCGTTGTGTGTACACGGACATTTTTTCATTTGATAGTTAAATCACCGACCATCAAAATTTTTGACCATTTTAACGTTTTTAATATAGAGAGACCGGTTGGATTATTATTCGAAGAGCCACTCCGTATTGGCATAAGCGTTGCAAACCAAGTATGCTGAATATATTGAAGACGGAGTAAAGTGCAAGGGCTGTTGTATAAATCTTATGTAGAGATTGCCTAAGATGGATGTACTGAATAGTGCCTTCGGTTCGTCCAGTCTTAGGACAACTTGAATGGACGAATGTCTGACAGAGTATATCTGGTAGATCGCGTAAGTTGATCATTTCAAACGTATTTACGTTGGTGGCGGAGGAGTTCGTTTCTCTTAGCTTATACCCGTGGTATTTTTGGGGAAATCAATTTGTGATTTGATGGGTATGATGATGTGGCATTCAAAGTAAATGAAGACGTGATCTGTATAGAGATACGTTATAACCTCAAGCCTCATCAACTGGGAAATGACAGAAATCGGGCAGGCAACATGGCTAAGTGGGCCGCACCCAACTAGGGTATATTATCACCATCTAGAGAATATTCATATTTGTACTTCTTTCAATTCTATATCTCCTAGGAATGGTTATGTTGGTATACCAACCGTAGGTGACAATATATTCGATACATTCAAGAGAAAAGAATGGCCGGTCATGTGTGGCCGAGTTACAAGATGTTCTTGTTGAACTCCAGTGTATCGCTTGTAGAGTACACTGATCGGAAGGTGGATCCATACCTTGTCTTAGTTGGAATTCATTCCCCAAATAAGAGCTCGTGGTTTTGATTGTATATTATATATGTAGAACGTTAGATGCAAGCATTTCTGCTAGATTTCTATTTACTTGATCTAGACATTATTATAATATCAGACAAGTATCGTTTTAGAAATATTTTGGGTTATCGTAAGGTAAAAGCCATCTGTGTTTATGTGTGGATCGGTCTTATGATTATCCTTTATTTCAAAAGGATTTTGAAAGTTAAATCAAATGATTTGAGTTTACTCACACCAGTCACATGACTGACCCAGAGTTTATTTTGTTTTGTTTTCCTAAACTCTTGGGTGCCCAATTTTGTACGGCAGTCAAGTAGTCGGGATTAACAGATACTTGTAGAGCTGGAGCAGGAGGCTTCAGGATTATATAGTTATTGTTATTTCCACTGTGTTGTAAGTGTTATACTCTAATAATGGTATTGTATACAGATACTATTTTATTTCAAAGTTATGTTATGAAATAAATTTATTCGTTCCACTATGAGGTTCGTGTTTACTCTGATGTTGTATGTTCTTCTTCTTCTTCTATTCTAAGTTTCTATCTTATCTATTCTCACACTCTGTTTTCTTTCTATTAGTTTTCTGGTTTCCAGTGTAATTTGGGTTGGACTTGTGTTATTTGGTCAGCTCAAATTGTACCAAAATTTCGGGAGGTATCAGAGCTTAAGGTTAAGTAATTACCTTGCTCTGTGGCGTGACTCAGTAGAGATGGGGTAAGTAATACCCTAGATTGAGTTGAGTGTATATATATGAGCGCGTATTTGTTGTTCAATATAAAATGATTTTATATTGTGGAGATTTATTGGTTGAGTTGTTTATGGGTTCTGGTCGATCAGTTTAATCCACTGTATCGGTAGGAGTTTCTAAACACTCGAATACGATGAACCGACACAGTATGTTTTGGAAAGAGGATAATGAAATAATTTTTCCCAAAATATATTTTGATATAAACAATGATTGATATTGAAATGATTATAATATATTGGATATATTGGTTTTTATTATAATCGAGTAAGATTATAAAAAGTGAAATGATTTTAAATAACCAATCTGAATTCATATAAGCGTAATATATGAAATCAGATGAAGTAAATCTGAATTTAGAATCAGAATTGGAATTAAAAGTTGGAGAAGTGTTTGTAAATGGAATTGAACTAAGTATATGAGAATTTTAAGATCCTGGGAGATTTTAAATTGTTTACAAGCATTGTGAAGGATATTTTGAAAATGATTCCAAAATAAAAGTGTTTAAAAATGAGTTTTGAAATGATATAGTATTGAACTCACTTCAATCGCTGGAAAATAAATTCCGATGATGAAGTCGACAATCATCGGTGTACATTTTCGAGTTCTAAGTGATGGATTACTACCAAAGATTTTATTTTAAATTGTTTTGAGCAAATAAGTTGTTTGGAATCCTAAAAGGAGATATCTGGCTTTAGAAAAGTGAAGTTGTTTAAAAACTCCCGGGGAAAAAGAGTGTTGAATTAAAAAGAGCTGATGGTTAAAATAAGAACCAGAATTGTATTATGAAATATAGATAATTAATAAGAGAAAATTAATTAGTTAATAAATTTTGTGGAGTGCAACTCAATCAGGTTAAGTATATTGGACTGGTTAAGTAAGAGTTGAAATTGGTAATGGAATTTGAGTTGAGAATGGAATTTGGCTTGGTTATAAGCGAGTGATTTGGTTTTGAGGATAAATTAGTTGGAAATTGATTGGAATAACATTGGTATATGTTGAATTGGTAACAGATGCAAAGGATATATTGATATGCCCGACAAAAAAGGTACAAATTTATATTTGGTATAAGCATGAGATTTATTAGCCGATTTGGCAAGTCGCTTGGCTGTTTGATTTTCTTTTGGGTTGGAGATGGCCTAGAGAGGCGAGTTGTAGTTGTACCGATTGACCAGTACAAAGGAGGTGCTGGCAAAAAAATTTCGAAAATTTCGGGTGTTAGAAAATTTTCACGATTTTTGAAAATCTTCGTTGATAAGAATTAATTAATATTTTAAATTGAAGTTTATTTGTTCAGTTGAAATTGAAATTAAGGAAGTAAACAAATAATTTTAACCCAGTTAATAAGGTTAATTTTCAACCTTAGCAATTTCGAGGACGAAATTATTTTAAGGGGGGAAGAATGTAATGTCCCATATTTTTACAATATTATAATTAATTAATTTAATTATTTAAATAATGATTTAGAGATTTAGATGGTCGTTAAATTAAATAACTTTGAATATTTAATTAAAATAATAATTAAATAATATATTTAATTCTGGAACAATCAGAATTAGCTGAAATGGCAATATGGTGTGCATTGGGAAATTCAAAATATATAATTCAGTTTAAAATTGAATTACGATAACGAATATATTTAATTAACGATGGTTGAGCGTATAAATTGTATTACAATTAAAACCGAGCTCCAAATGGCGCGGAAGTTCGTAATTTGGCGATTCGAACTTCAACTGAATATACATGGTCTGTTTTAAATTGGATTTCTGTGAAACAAGAAACGTTCAGAGCTGGTGAAGCATAATTTTCTAATGGAAGAGAAAAATCAGGATTTCTTCATGTAGATTTTGATTTATGTCCAAATTAAATTTTCAAATAGTCGCTATAAAACAGGTTATCGACTGTAACGGTTTATTTGATATAACTACATATTGGCTTCGAATTTAGACAAGCCCTTTGAGAGGTAGTGATAATTTAATTTTTAGAATTTTACTGTAATATTTAATTAATTAAATACGCAACTTTTTATTTGGAGTATTTTAGACCCTATATCAACATTTCGGGGTTTCACAGAATAAGTTAACGGACCTATATTATTATATTTTTTGGATCGTGGCACTGAGTCGGACACAACGGTATCTTTATTTTTGTCCGTGCTTAAGTGGAATTTTTCGCAGTGGGGTATACACTAGAACTGATCAAGCTAATTCCTTTTGGCACTAAATCATGTAAAAAATAAAACTAGAGCAACTAGACTTAAGAGCTTCTCACCATATGGGCTTACTAGTACCCCTATTTAAAATAATATATTCATTCCTTAGTACCTAAGGAAACGTACAAGTACAGCATCTTGAAGGGAAAACTCAACCTGTCTACAGCTACGAAGTGAAACGCGAGACCACTCATAACTGTACCATTTTTCCTTAGTCACGAAGTAGCGAAATATTATGAATATTGAATGGCTCATCTTCAATTACGTGTTAGACAAATACACCGAAGCCTTTAATGGCTTTGGACCAGACAAATACATTTAAAAACCAAAACTTTGTGAATCAATCAAAAGTAAAACGCTGCTCCTGTATACTCCTTCAAAGAACTAAAAGCCTCGGTTTTTGGCTACATATTGAGTAAACAGATCCGGACGAGGAGGCGTACTTCAGCGCAAAATGGGCAGAAATCTGGGTGGTTCGAACTTGAACTGGTGCGCGCTAGTGAGGAGATGATGTGTGTAAATGGGAACTAAAGGAGCAGCGTTTGTTTAATAAGGGAAGAATGGAGAAGTGGGATTCCTTTCCGGAAGGATGGAGGACAGTTGGAGAAACACGATGAAAGTAAGAGGGGTGATGCAGAAGTGGGTTCAAGTGAGTAAAAGGGGATCAACAGCAGGTTATTTCGCAAATTCATGAGGAGATGCGAGATGGAAGTCAGTTCCAAATAAGGGGATACGGGTTTGTATGGGATATAGGAGTGTGTCGTTTTGTGTACTGGAGTGGAGTTTGAAGAAGGGGTAGATAGCCTTGTTGAGTTCGGTGTTGAAACGAGGAGTCTAGGGATTCGGAAATGGCATGGAAATAAGGATTTGCGTGAAGTATCAGGTTTTGTTTTAAGAGGGAGCTGCAGAACGTTAGGTGATGGTGGAAGCAAAGTATGGTGTACTAGAAGAAGGAAACTTACGGTTAAAACCTGGAGAAGTGGTGCGCTGAAAGGTATTTGGGTAGAGAAGAGGATTCAAGGGAAGTTAACATGAATATGTAAATGTGGAGCCATGAGGAAGAAAACAGTTCGTCTTTGAGCTGTACATGCACGATGGAGAAGACGAATTGCATGCGGGTCGGTGGTAAAGGGAAAATGGGCCGTTATATGGGTGAGGGCCAAATAATATAAATTAGCTTTTATTAATTTAAATTCAGGTATTAAACAATAATCCTTATAACTTATCTGTTCGTGATCAGAAATGAGCAAATTTGCATTTGTTGGGATCGTATGGACGACGACTACAAAATGGAACTAGTGGGGAGTGAATTGGAGCTCGTTATAATTTATAGAAAAATAAATTTGTCCGTCTGAATCAACTGACAGTTATCGTTATTTAACGATGATCGTCCAATGTGAGTAAACCTCACTAACTCTATCAGTTCATATTTTTATAACGTACTTTTAGAACTGATAAATATTGGTTGATTGCGGTGTGTTAACTGTTTGGATGAACTGCTAGTCAGTTGGTTGAAAATATATATATAAATATAAATATATATATATATATAAATCGTTAATTTAATATTGATTCTGTTTAGCAGAATATTTCATATTGAAATGAAATCGATGTTAATTATATTTTTTAACATTTGTGATGCAGGGAAACAGGTTGGAGGGATCCAACTGGATTCCTCAATATTTATAATACTGTTCTTTTTATATATTGTAATATATGATGTGATATATAATCGGTTGTTGATTATGTGTGTTTGAATGATATCGGTCATTGTATTTGGTATTTTAAATGCTGTAAGAAATACTGGGATTTAGAAAAGGGGATTTTCAAAGTGTATTTTGAAAATAATTTATTTATATAAAATCAATGGATTTTATAAAAAGGATTTTATAAAAGAAAATAGTTATAAAATCAAAAGGGTTTTGAAAAGGAAATATTTATGGGAAATAAATATGATAAAATAGAAGGAGGAAATATTTGTAAAAACAAATAGAAAGGAAAATATTTGTAAAACAAATAGAAAAGGAATTATTTGTAAAACATTTACAAATAGAAATAAAAAGGAAATATTGGTAAACATTTACAAATGGAAATAGAAAAGGAAATATTTGTAAAACATATACAAATAGATTAAATGGAAATATTTATTTATAAAATAAATAAAGTTATAAAAGGAATTATTTAGAAAATAAATAGAATTGGAAAGAAATATTTTTTTGTTAAATAAATAGAATAAGAAATTATAAAGGAAATATTTATTTAGAAATAAATAGATTATAAAAGGAAATATTTGAAAAATGAATAGAGTTGTACAAAAAGATAATTTTACACTAAGGAAAGTTTAGACCCGTGCTTCGCACACGGGTATAACAAAATATGAATATAAAGTAGATTTTAAATAGAAATCTATTTTAACAGATAAGTGGAGAAGATAAATTTATAAATAATATTTTATAAATAAAATAAAATGTTTATCATTGGATAAATAGAATATATAAGTCAGGACTTATATAGAGAAGTAAGAATCGATTTCAACATCGATATTTGAAATTGAATATGGACGTAGGAGTTAAGAAATGGAGTTAAGCTAAATTAGAAACTGACTGGAGATTAGTTAAGTTGAATGGTATTCTAAGTGTCTATATGATGTTGGTTTCGACCTTCGGGATTGATACTTAGGGAATTGTTCGCATACTAGTTTACAGTCAGAGACTGATAGATGTGGAAGAATAGTGATATATGAATAAGCAAATGGAAACGTTTTCCAGTGTTAATAACATATATTTTCTAAACATAGAAAATAAGGAAATATGAATGAATATATATATATATATATATATACACACACACACAAATATATATGGTTGATGATTTGATCGATAATTCCATTTGGAAATAAGATCGTTGTGTGTACACGGACATTTTTTCATTTGATAGTTAAATCACCGACTATCAAAGTTTTTGACCATTTTAACGTTGTTAATATGGAGAGATCGATTGGATTATTATCCGAAGAACCACTCCATATTGGCATAAGCGTTGCAAACCAAGTATGCTGAATATATTGAAGACGGAGTAAAGTGCAAGGGCTGTTGTATAAATCTTAGGTAGAGATTGCCTAAGATGGATGTACTGAATAGTGCCTTCGATTCGTCCAGTCCCAGGACAACTTGAATGGACGAATGTCTGACAGAGTATATCTAGTAGATCGCGTAATTTGTTCATTTCAAACATATTTACGTTGGTGGCAGAGGAATTCATTTCTCTTAGCTTATACCCGTGGTATTTTTGGGGAAATCAATTTGTGATTTGACGGGTATGATGATGTGGCATTCAAAGTAAATGAAGACGTGATCTGTATAGAGATACGTTATAACCTCAAGCCTCATCAACTGGGAAATGACAGAAATCGGGCAGGCAGCATGGCTAAGTGAGCCGCACTCAATTAGGGTATATTGTCACCATCTAGAGAATATTCATATTTGTACTTCTTTCAATTCTGTATCTCCCGGGAATGGTTATGTTGGTATACCAACCGTAGGTGACAATATATTTGATACATTCAAGAGAAATGAATGGTCGGTCATGTGTGGCCGAGTTACAAGATGTTCTTGTTGAACTCCAGTGTATCGCTTCTAGAGTACACTGATCGGAAGTTGGATCCATACCTTGTCATAGTTGGAATCCATTCCCCAAATAAGAGCCCGCAGTTTTGATTGTATATTATATATGTAGAACGTTAGATGCAAGCGTTTCTGCTAGATTTCTATTTACTTGATCTAGACATTATTATAATATCAGACAAGTATCGTTTTAGAAATATTTTGGGTTATCGTAAGGTAAAAGCCATCCGTGTTTATGTGTGGATCGGTCTTATGATTATCCTTTGTTTCAAAAGGATTTTGGAAGTTAAATCAAATGATTTGAGTTTACTCACACCAGTCACATGACTGAACCAGAGTTTATTTTGTTTTGTTTTCCCTAAACTCTTGGGTGCCCAATTTTGTACGGCAGTCAAGTAGTCGGGATTTATAGATACTTGAAGAGATGGAGCAGGAGACTTCAGGATTATATAGCTATTATTATTTCTGCTGTGTTGTAAGTATTATACTCTAATAATGGTATTGTATACAGATTCTATTTTATTTCAAAGTTATGTTATGAAATATATTTATTCATTCTGCTATGAGATTCGTGTTTACTCTGATGTTGTATGTTCTTCTTCTTCTTCTATTCTAAGTTTCTATCTTATCTATTCTCACCCTCTTTTTTCTTTCTATTAGTTTTCTGGTTTCCAGTGTAATTTGGGTTGGACTTGTGTTATTTGTTCAGCTCAAATTGTACCGGAATTTTGGGACACTACAATCAGAGTACATGAAAAGCATAATTCCTCAAAAAGAGGCAAAGCCATAGTAGAGATAAGAACTTGAGTAATACTTCAAAACCTGCTCCAAGCAAGATGATAACCGAGTCCTGACTATACCTGAGAATTCCCACCCTGTGAACCTGGGGAGGGGAGGGAACGGAAGAAAGAAGAGGAAATAAAAATGGTCAGGCATAAAGTCTGGCGAGTCTAGTTACTTTTAGCAAGTAAATAAATAAAAGTAGCATGATAGGCATATAAGATGGATAAGAAAGATAACACTATAAGAGACAGGTACGACAAAGTAAACATGATAGAGTGATAGGCTTCTGTAAAGATTCCTCTGCACAATAACAGTATAACCAAAATGAGATGATCCCCAATACGTACAAGATGGTAGACTTAGGCGTACTTCTAGTGAGAGGTTTTAGCCCCATACAATCCACTGGCAGCCCCCAATAACAGACTCCTAAACTTACCAGAGTCCAGATGTACCCTACCTACCCTAATCGATCGGCTCCCTATCCTCGTAGATACCCTGTGCCGACCCTACAGTAGGAGGTATCACTTCCTAAAGTGGAAACCCCTCATTAATAATGTGCACAACCATATCTACAGGTGTCACGGTCGTCCTATCCCCCTCTGCCCGGTTCATGCACGCACATGGCCCGGTCGGTTTGCGCCGCCCACACCGTCCTCCACGTTTGGATCTCTTACAATCAGTCCAGTAAACATGCCCCTTCTCCGACCTAGTTCAGAGTATATGTTTGAAACTTGCTCCGGGTTATTGGCTGAAACGGGTCCCACACAATATGATACAAGCTCTCCCCTTTGTCTTGTATCCCCCACTAGGTTTTCATTGGCTATGTATACCACTAGGTGTCTTTAATTACATAACTCTGCCATTTCTACATGTTATGCATACCCAAAAAAGGTGTCTTTAATAACATAACTTTATTATTTCCATCTGTTATGTATACCACTAGGTGTCTTTAATTACATAACCTTATCCAGTTAAGTTTGTGGGCCTATATGTAAATATTACCCACCCACCCAGATTTACTTAACCCTCCTACTGAATCAAGC
The DNA here is from genome assembly GCA_030737875.1 of Allium sativum. NCBI lineage: Eukaryota > Viridiplantae > Streptophyta > Magnoliopsida > Asparagales > Amaryllidaceae > Allium > Allium sativum. Next base: position 372,602,518 of record CM060920.1, read on the forward strand.
ATATTTATTTAGAGGTTAAGTTAGTGGGCCTATATATACTAATATTACCCACCTACCCAAGATTTACTTAACCCTCCCACTGATTCAACCAAGTTTACTTAACCCCTATTCATGTTTATGTTCACACAGTCCCTATGGATTCAACTAGGTTAAGTATTACAGACTAACAGGTTATCCCCATTCACATTGACTGCTTTTTTACTTGCCAAAGTTTCACTTGCTTATTAATTTCATATAAATATAACTTAATCCATTTAAGTTCATTAATAAGCCCCATTACATGTTAAGTAATCTTACAATCTTTCACCCCTGGATTGTAATTAACGGAAGTAATCTTACAATCCCTTTTGTATTGTTTGTTTCCATAGTTACAATAACATGTTTTACTTAATATTTAATTAAGTATACTTCTTCTCAATTCACCTATTTCCTGTTTAACATATCACTACAACTTGACGTTGTTTACTTATTAACTTAGTTTTCTTAACTAAGATTTACTAATAAGCTTTCTTTCCTTTTATTATAACTTATGCTATAATTTCCACTCGTCCTTAGGACAAGCCTACCTATTATAGGCAACATTTTCATTAAATAATTAATCATTATAGGTTACTATCATTCCTTGTTTACTCCGATTCATTACCATGTCCATTTATGGTTATAATGGGCTAGACCTCCCACATTAGGCCTACAACTTGTGGATGCTAGATATGTTGGTCGGGTCCGGGCAGACTTCTTCCACAAGTTGGGCCTAACCTCGTGTCTTAGCCCGTCACGTATTTGTGCACTTAGACCTCTCATATTAGATTCACCACTTGCGATCGCTGGATATGTCGGTTGGTTCCGGGCATACTTCCACCGTAAGTGCAATCTGACCTCGTGTCATAAGTGCCATTACAGTTTCTAATTACTGTAATCCTAGGCATTTCAATTATTAATTAATTATACCTATTTCTTTTATAGGTGTTCATGCCTCTTTTTCCCCAATTATGTTCATAATTAATATATGCCCAAATTCATGTTCTCATTTATTACTCAATTTATGCCAAACTTCCCATTTACAATTTGTGCCAATTTTTACCATTTTCCCTTCTTCCCCAATCTAACGCATTCGTATAAATTTGGCGTCACGCCTAGGCTAGAAAGTTTCCTAGCCACACATAATGAAAGCGAAAGATGACAATAGTGATTATTTTAACAAAAGTGACATAAACATGTAATTGGCTTGGTGATAAGGTGGACATATAAAAATAGATCTAGTGAGAATGTGATAATAAAACTAGATCAAACATACTAAGGATGTCATAATAGGCATGAATAAATAAGGATGCATATTTCTAGTTAATGATGGATCTAAATTAATCACCACATGATAAATAAAGTTTAAGATCCACAAATGTGACATGATAAGTTAACCACAAACAAATTAGATCTATAGGGGTAGATCTAGCATGACATGATAAATTAACCACAAACGAATTAGAACTATAAAGGTAGATCTATCATGGCATGATAAATTATCCACAAACGAATTAGATCTATAAAGGTGGATCTAGCATGACATGATAAATTATCCACAAACGAATTGGATCTATGAAGGTAGATCTAGCATGACATGATAAATTATCCATAAACGAATTAGATCTATAAAGGTAGATCTAGCATGACATGATAAATTAACCACAAACGAATTGGATCTAACATGACATGATAAACTAACCTCGAACAAATTAGATCTAACATGACATGATAAATTAACCACAAACTAATTGGATCTTACATGACATGATAAATTAACCTCAAACGAATTAAATCTAACATGACATGATAATATTTAAGATTCAAGGATATCATAGATTCATGATTTACAACTAATCCAAATCATAGTCATATCACATTTACTTTTAATCATTTAAATCTAAAAGTAACTAACTCACAGTGTTTGGATTTTAGAAGATAAAAATGAAATTGTTGGCGTTGAATCTCAGATCTAAAGCAGAAACGCTTGAATCTTTTTAAACTATATTTTGGAGAAGAATAGGCAATTTAATTGAGGTTGCAGCAGAGCCTCGCCATCACCATTATTTTTTAGATGAATAAAACTAGGTTTAGGGTCCTTTATAAAGCCTAGGGTTCACGAATCTAGCTCCAAAATCAGTCCAAGTTCAGAAAAACGTATGCTGCCCAGATCTGCTGGGTGTGTCTGTAATGGCCCGGATTTTTGCGACTTTGGTTATTGCCACAAACACGATGACGACTAACCAAACATCGGAAAATCCTGGTAATTAATGAAAGAAATTAGAGGGTGAGGATAGATAAGATAGAAACTTAGAACAGAAGAAGAAGAACACAACATCAGAGTAACACGAACCTCACAGCGGAACGAATAACATATAATATATATAACATAACTTTTGAAATACAAACAGTATGTATAAAATAACACTTATCAAAGTACAACACTTACAACACAACGGAAATAAACTATAGCTATATGATCTTGAAGCCTCCTGCTCCAAGCTCCCCAAGTGTATCTGTAAAATCCCGACTACTTGACTGCCCGTACAAATTTAGGCACCCAAGAGTTTAGGGAAACAAAACAAAATAAACTCCGGGTCAGTCATGGGACTGGTATGAGTAAAACAGTTTAAAACGGTTATACAGGTATATGATATCTCATAAGACCACGCGGTGAATACGGAACGGGTTTTTTCCCTTATGAGAATCCAAAATATCTTTATATCAAAAACCTTTTGATATTATAATAATGTCTATGTACCAATAGATATCAATCTAGCAGAAACGCTTTCATCTCACGTTCTACATATAGTATACAATCGAAACCGCAAGTACGTATTGGGTAATGGATTTCCAACTATGACAAGGTATGGAACCACCTTCCGATCAGTGTACTGTGACGGCCCGCCCCGCACCAGCCTGCATTTCCTCCGGAAGTGCGATGTACACATGCCCGACTAGCACGGGACGGTCGTCAGAAGAAAGGAAAGAAGGGAATTAACTAAACAAGGAACCTGTAGAATGTCTCACAGCGCATGGAATAAAATATAATAACAAAATACTTGACATAAAGCAGGTGAGACAGTGTATAAGCTGATAACTAAAACCAACATCAACATCAGAGCAGCGGAAATCCAAATACAGCTTATTACAACTTTTCAAATTTACTGTCTCTAAACAAAAGAAAGCTAAAGTAGAAGATACACCACTAATGCCCAAGCAGTGATCTTCAGCAACACAGGGAGAATACTATGTATATATTACGTGGAAGCCTCCTGCTCGTCTCCGGATCATCTACCCGTGCATCACCAGCTAACCTGTCTCTAGTCTGCTCGTGTGAGCACCCAGAGTAATAAGAGGAGACATAAAACTCTGGGTCAGACATAAAGCCTGGTATGAGCGATAAGCATCTAAACAAAACAATAACAGGTATACTAAACCATACCTGAACCTGGACCTGCAACCAAAGAGTTAGTACCACATTCCGTACAATACTCTAAGGTGCCAGAATAAATAGTGTAAAGAATACGGTGGTGGGGTGTGCATGTCAATATGATAGCAAATAAATCATCCATAGCAATCATCCTCACATCTCTCACTCAGTGCGTAAAGCATACGGTATCTACCACTTTGGAACACTAGACAAATTGAGGTAACGACGAATTCCGACTTGTAGAAACCCTGCTGTGACCAAGCTAAACACATGGAGTCATGACCAACATTTCAATGACCCACTTCATTGGTCGTAGCCCTTGGTTCTACCGATGCCGTAATGGCCCTGAATCCGCCTTCATACCTCCTACCATAGTGGTCCAAAGCTATAGACACCGATAACCCCTTGGCACGCGTCCCGCAGCAAAGCCCAACCATGAAGCGAACTCGTTGATTCCCATCTAAATCTTGAGCTCTAACTTCCCATTTGGACTTCCTTTGCATCTCGGGTTTGGTCGAATTGGAGTGGGTCTTCAGAAGAGTTGTCGCGCAGTAGTAGCCCTAGAATTCGGTTCGGTTCGATAGTCATTACCCTCGTCGGTTCGGTTCGGTAGTCATTACCCTCGTCGGTTCGGTTCGGTAGTCATTACCCTCCTTCCTTGTCATCTTTCCATTCGGTTCGGGTGCCCCCTGGTTCGGTTCGGTACACCGACCCGATCCCACCTTTTGTCCTAGCCTCTACTTTCCCCGTTCCGACCCTATGCTCCTCATCTTCATCCCATCCGGTGCTCCAGTCCGATCCGATATGGCCCCCATTGTTCTTCCGATCCGATCCCCCTTGTCAACTCCAACCCTAAGTAAACGGCCTTCCTTCTCGCCAAGCCTCCTCCAGTGACAAGTTCCAATCCAATTCGAATTCTCTTGGTCAGTTCACAAATCCGATCCGACCCCTACTCCGATCCGATCCGGTTCGGAACCTGCACATTTCTGCAACTTTCCAGCGAGCTTTCTACGCCATTCGACGGCGTTTTCGACCAATCTAACTATTCTAATCAATCACAAAACATACCATAGAGTCATAGCAACATATAAGAGCAACCACAAACACCAAACAACAATTCAAATGAATCAAAATGGATCAAAAGTGGCCAAAACCCCACATTTTCCCATAACCTCTCTTAATCATGTTTAAGCACATACTTAGTAAAACTTAATCAAATCGTCTAAATTTTCTAACAGAGGCATGAAATATTATTTAAGAATTTCTAAACATTTTTCCAGAATTTATTAGTGTATAAATTCGCTAATCTTCACTAATTACCCTTAATTAATTGTAATTAGTGTCAAAACTATGCAAATCACTCACCTTGGCCACAAAATAAAGCACCAAATCTGAAATACTCTCTGTTTGGGTCGAATTCCTATGTATAGCAGCAGCTCCAACCTTGCTCTGATGCTATTTGGCCTTGTTTTGATGTAGTTTAGGCTTAATCTTTAAAAATGTGTTTTGGAGTGGTTTTAGAGGATGGAAGCCATTACTAGGGCCTCAAGAAGGTTTGTGGCGGCTCAAAACTGAAATGAAAAATGATTTCCTAACCCTAATCAGTCCTCCTATACTTCTAAACCCGAAATTCCCCTCTGGACCTAGCTGCTAATCACCCGGTTAAGCCCAATTAAGCTGTTTTTCGCCATCTGAAACTTGTTTCAGCCATATCTCCCAAACGGTGAGTCCGTTTGGCTAATGTGACCACTCTACGGAAAGAGAAACCATCATTCGGAGCCAATGGAAGTGGTTTTAGGTCCAAATTCCTTTCCAGTCAAAAGTTATGGCCAAAACAGTACCAACTAGGGGTAAAATGGTCATTTAAAAATCGATAAAAATCATGAACATGGGAAATGACCCCAATAGTCGTCTCCCAAAGTTACATGACCATACGACTTCGTATGTGAAAGAAATAAATATTCTACAATTCTATGATGCGTAAAATACGGGTCGTTACACTCTTCCCCCTTAAGAAATTTCGTCCCCGAAATTCCTTAACCCAAAACATACAAAGGATCCCGCATGCCTAACAACCACATACAACAATCAAACATGCAAAACAAGCAAACAAGCCTATCCTAGCATGCGGAAAACTAAATCGAAGTCAAAATCTTACCAGGCAAAGAGTTCTGGGTGTGTCTTCCTAATGTTCTCTTCTGTCTCCCAAGTACAATCATTCTTGTCCTCGCCCCACTGAACCTTGACTAGCTTCACCGCCTTCCTTCGAAGTTGCTTCATGTCGTGCTCGACAATACGGGCCGGCTTGCGGTTCCCAACCGCCTCGGGTTCTACTTCGAAGTCCTCCAACTGATCAGGTGAAATAGTCATATCTGAGTCGTGAACGAACTTCCTTAGTTGGGAAACATGAAATACATTGTGAACTCTCGCCATCTTCTCTGGTAAGTCAATTCTATATGTCAAATTCCCGACTAGTTCAAGAACAGGGAATGGGCCAACAAATCTTGGTGCTAACTTGCCTCTCCTGCCAAATCGTATTACGCTCTTTAACGGAGAAATTTTGACAAACACCAAGTCACCAACTGAGAATTTCAAGTCTCTTCTCCTCTTATCAGCATAACTCTTCTGCCTATCTTGGGCAGCTTTCATTCGTTGCTGAATAATCTTAATCTTATCCGAAGTTTCCCTCACCATATCTGGTCCAAGCACAAACTTCTCGCCAGTCTCTATCCAACATGATGGTGAGTTGCACGGTCTTCCGTACAAAGATTCAAACGGAGCCATACCGATACTGTATTGGTAGCTATTATTATATGCAAACTCTACTAGATGCAAATGGTCATCCCAAGATCCACCAAAATCCAATATACATGCTCTCAAGAGATCTTCCAAAATACGATTCACCCTCTCCGTCTGACCGTCGGTCTGAGGATGATATGCGGTACTGAGAAGTAACTCTGACCCTAGAGCCTCTTGTAAGCTCTTCCAAAACCCACTAGTGAACAACGGGTCTCGGTCACTCACAATGCTTTTAGGTACTCCATGAAATCTCACTACCCACTTCATATACAATTCTGCTAACTTGGATGCCGTTCTGGTCGATTTGACTGGTATGAATCTTGCACTCTTAGTCAATCGATCCACGATTACCCAAATGCTATCATGTCCCGATCTAGTTCTTGGTAAACCATCGATGAAATCCATCGAGACTTGCTCCCATTTCCATTCGGGAATTTCTAATGGTTGCAATAACCCACTAGGCTTCTTTTGCTCGGCTTTAACTAGCTGGCAATTCATGCACTTGGATATAAACTTCCCAACGTCTCTTTTCATCCCTTCCCAGTAGTAAGTCTGCTTCATATCTCGATACATCTTATTACCACCGGGGTGTATAGTCAGTTTTGAGTGATGACATTCTCTAAGCACTTCATCTCTCAATCCATTGACGTTGGGTACAACAAGCTTTCCATTCTTTCTAAGCCATCCATCTCGATCAAGCCCATACTTGTTCATCTCCTCATCGATATCCATCTCTAACTTGGAGATGATTTCCAATAGGTTAGGATCGTCCCTCTGACTAGAGCCGATCCGCTCAATCAAAGTGGGTCTGACCGTCAAACTTGCTAACATTTCTGGATTCAATTCGCACTTTGGTCTGAAATCAAACCCCGCGATATACTCTAGTTGCTTCCATTCTAGAAACATAGCCCCTAAACTGGCATGTCTTCTACTCAACGCATCGGCTACCGCATTGCCCTTTCCCGGTGTATATGCGATATCAAAATCATAGGAAGCCAAGAATTTTAACCACCTTTGTTGCCGGAGATTTAGATCCTTCTGGGAGAAGAGATACTTCAACGACTTATGATCTGTAAACAGCTCAAATCTTTCTCCCAAGAGATAGTGTCTCCACATCTTCAACGCGAACACGATCGCTGCCAACTCCAAATCATGGGTAGGGTATCTTCTCTCGTGCGGTTTCAATTGCCGACTTGCATAAGCTACAACCCTACCGCCTTGCATCAATACAGCACCCAGTCCGGTACCACAGGCATCCGTGTATACTGTCATCTCTTCATTCCCCTTAGGGATGACTAACACTGGTGCGCTTGTCAACTTGTCCTTTAGACTTTTGAATGCATTCTCGCACCTTTCATCCCAGACAAAAGCTTGATTCTTTTTAGTCAACTGGGTCAGTGGTGCTGCTATCTTGGAGAAACCTTGGATAAACTTACGATAATATCCAGCTAACCCCAAGAAACTTCTTACATCTGTTGCATTCTTGGGCGTAGGCCAATCCTGTACCGTAGCCACCTTCGCCGGGTCTACGGCAATACCATTCTCTGATACAACATGGCCCAAGAACCTCACTTCCCTCTTCCAGAAGTGACATTTAGAAAACTTTGCTTTCAATTGGTGTTTTCTCAACACCTCCATCACTATTTTTAAATGTTCCTTGTGTTCTTCCTCTGTCCTTGAATAGACCAAAATATCATCAACGAACACAAGGACAAACTTATTCAACTGATCTCTGAATACCCTATTCATAAGATCCACAAAATATGCTGGGGCATTGGTCAGCCCAAATGGCATGACCAACCACTCATAAAATCCAAACGGCGTTCGAAATGTCGTTTTAGCTATACTCTCAGCTTCCACTCTAAGCTGATGAAAACCTGTCGCGAGATCCAACTGAGAAAATACTCTTGCTCCACTCAACTGATCGAACAAATCATCTATCCGCGGTAGAGGATACTTGTTCTTCCTTGTCACTTTATTCAACTCGCGGTAGTCTACACACAAACGAAGGGAACCATCCGCCTTGGTAGCAAACACAACTGGTGCTCCCCACTCAGAAACACTCATTCTGATAAATCCCTTCTTCAAAAGATCGCTGACTTGCACCTCGAGCTCTCGCTGCTCCCTTGGTGCCATACGACGAAGTGGCATCACTATAGGTCTGGCATCTTTTACCAAATCAATACGGAACTCAATCTCTCGGTGTGGTGGAAGCCCGGTCACTTCTTCGAAAACATCCGGATACTGGCCAACCACGGGCAAACCTGACAACTTACTATGCGGAATGTCGAGGGAGTTTAGAAAACTAGCCAATACCCCCTTACTGGGTAGACCACCAAACACTATCCTCCGTCCATCATCCGCTCTAGCTGTCACCAACAAGCCCTCACAGTCTACCACCACCCCGTATCTTTGGAGCCAATCTACTCCCAAAATAATGCCAAACCCAGTAAAGCCCAAAACAAAGCAATCACAAACAAACATGCATCCATGACTCGATAATACCACATTACGACAAATCATGCTAAGGTTAGTCGAACCACCAATCGGGTTCGTCACTACTAAAGGTCTGTCGACAATCTCGGGCTCCAATCCCAACCTATCTACCAGGTCACTAGATATGAAAGAACTGGAAGCTCCGGTATCAAACAAAACTCTAACAGGAACATCATAAACAGAAAGCATACCTTGAATGATGACATTCTTTCCCTTCTCCGCCGCAGTTGGGGCATTCGACGAAGAAGGAATAGCATTGAGAGCATATGCTTTCACCATTTTCTTTTCTTTAGGGGGCTGTGGACACTTTTCCTTGTGATGTCCCATTTGGCCACAGTTGAAGCACTTCCCATCCGCTGGCTTGGCCCGACAATTACTAGCATAATGGCCCTTCTTACCACAGCTGAAGCACTCAACATCTTGCTTATTCTTTTTCTTCTGGCCATCCTTAGTCTGACTCTGCTTTCTCTTATTCTGGGAACCACCCTTGCCTCCACCACTTGCTTGTGGCTTTGGCTCATCTGCGGATGCAACCTCAGTCTTCGGCTTAGGGTAGAGACTTTCTGATCTTAATGCTTTCCCCACAATCGATTCAAACGTCTCATCGATGTGGTTAATAAGCCTTTCCCCCAAGTATTGATCCAAACCAGTTATGAATTTCTCATTCTTCTTCTCGGCAGTATCAATAAGAGATAACCCATACTTCGACAAAGTGTCGAATTCAGCAATATACTCCGAGACAGCTCTGCCATTCTGCTTGAGCTCCAAGAATTTCTTAAACAGCACTGACTTCTGAGCAGCTGGAATGAACTTCTCGCTAAAGCGAGCCTTAAACTGCTCCCAAGTAATCTGATCTTCGGGAGTAGCTGCCTTTATAGCATTCCACCAATTCATTGCCCGCCCTTGCAGCTGACGGGACGCTAGCTTTCTCTTCATCGCATCCTCGATACCCAAATCCTCGAAGATACGTTCGCAACTATCCAACCAATCTTGAACATCCGTGGCCGACTCCGTTCCGTGGAACGGCTTCCCACCAAGGCTAGTATAATCCTTATTCAACTTGTTGAAGTCGACTCTCGGCGCCTGCACTATTGGACCACCACCATTTCCACCATTGGGAGCTGCTCTCCGCACATCCCTAAGCATCTCTCTCATGAGGTCAGTAAACATCGCCCTCATGTCAGCAGCATTCCCATTATTGGCCCCTCTACCGGTACCTCTAACATATCGGCTCATCGTCAATCTGAAAAAAGAAACGATTAACGACCCCATAGTGGTGCTAGTGCGGCACGGCTTTATTCTTATACTACTAATAGTATATCTATATATAGCTTTTAAAAACCAAAGTAATCACAAATACGCTCTCTCGTATACGTATATTATCTCTCCCTGATAACTTCCCTAGGTTAACTACGCAACCTAGAGCTCTGATACCAAGTGTGACGGCCCGCCCCGCACCAGCCTGCATTTCCTCCGGAAGTGCGCTATACACATGCCCGACTAGCACGGGACGGTCGTCAGAAGAAAGGAAAGAAGGGAATTAACTAAACGAGGAACCTGTAGAATGTCTCACAGCGCATGGAATAAAATATAATAACAAAATACTTGACATAAAACAGGTGAGACAGTGTATAAGCTGATAACTAAAACCAACATCAACATCAGAGCAGCGGAAATCCAAATACAGCTTATTACAACTTTTCAAATTTACTGTCTCTAAACAAAAGAAAGCTAAAGTAGAAGATACACCACTAATGCCCAAGCAGTGATCTTCAATAACACAGGGAGAATACTATGTATATATTACGTGGAAGCCTCCTGCTCGTCTCCGGATCATCTACCCGTGCATCACCAGCTAACCTGTCTCTAGTCTGCTCGTGTGAGCACCCAGAGTAATAAGAGGAGACATAAAACTCTGGGTCAGACATAAAGCCTGGTATGAGCGATAAGCATCTAAACAAAACAATAACAGGTATACTAAACCATACCTGAACCTGGACCTGCAACCAAAGAGTTAGTACCACATTCCGTACAATACTCTAAGGTGCCATAATAAATAGTGTAAAGAATACGGGGGTGGGGTGTGCATGTCAATATGATAGAAAATAAATCATCCATAGCAATCATCCTCACATCTCTCACTCAGTGCGTAAAGCATACGGTATCTACCACTTTGGAACACTAGACAAATTGAGGTAACGACGAATTCCGACTTGTAGAAACCCTGCTGTGACCAAGCTAAACACATGGAGTCATGACCAACATTTCAATGACCCACTTCATTGGTCGTAGCCCTTGGTTCTACCGATGCCGTAATGGCCCTGAATCCGCCTTCATACCTCCTACCATAGTGGTCCAAAGCTATAGACACCGATAACCCCTTGGCACGCGTCCTGCAGCAAAGCCCAACCATGAAGCGAACTCGTTGATTCCCATCTAAATCTTGAGCTCTAACTTCCCATTTGGACTTCCTTTGCATCTCGGGTTTGGTCGAATTGGAGTGGGTCTTCAGAAGAGTTGTCGCGCAGTAGCAGCCCTAGAATTCGGTTCGGTAGTCATTACCCTCGTCGGTTCGGTTCGGTAGTCATTACCCTCGTCGGTTCGGTTCGGTAGTCATTATCCTCCTTCCTTGTCATCTTTCCATTCGGTTCGGGTGCCCCCCTGGTTCGGTTCGGTACACCGACCCGATCCCATCTTTTGTCCTAGCCTCTACTTTCCCCGTTCCGACCCTATGCTCCTCATCTTCATCCCATCCGGTGCTCCAGTCCGATCCGATATGGCCCCCATTGTTCTTCCGATCCGATCCCCCTTGTCCACTCCAACCCTAAGTAAACGGCCTTCCTTCTCGCCAAGCCTCCTCCAGTGACAAGTTCCAATCCAGTTCGAATTCCCTTGGTCAGTTCACAAATCCGATCCGACCCCTACTCCGATCCGATCCGGTTCGGAACCTGCACATTTCTGCAACTTTCCAGCGAGCTTTCTACGCCATTCGACGGCGTTTTCGACCAATCTAACTATTCTAATCAATCAAAAAACATACCATAGAGTCATAGCAACATGTAAGAGCAACCACAAACACCAAACAACAATTCAAATGAATCAAAATGGATCAAAAGTGGCCAAAACCCCACATTTTCCCATAACCTCTCTTAATCATGTTTAAGCACATACTTAGTAAAACTTAATCAAAACGTCTAAATTTTCTAACAGAGGCATGAAATATTATTTAAGAATTTCTAAACATTTTTCCAGAATTTGTTAGTGTATAAATTCGCTAATCTTCACTAATTACCCTTAATTAACTGTAATTAGTGTCAAAACTATGCAAATCACTCACCTTGGCCACAAAATAAAGCACCAAATATGAAATACTCTCTGTTTAGGGCGAATTCCTATGTATAGCAGCAGCTCCAACCTTGCTCTGATGCTATTTGGCCTTGTTTTGATATAGTTTAGGCTTAATCTTTAAAAATATGTTTTGGAGTGGTTTTAGAGGATGGAAGCCATTACTAGGGTCTCAAGAAGGTTTGTGGCGGCTCAAAACTGAAATGAAAAATGATTTCCTAACCCTAATCAGTCCTCCTATACTTCTAAACCCGAAATTCCCCTCTGGGCCTAGCTGCTAATCATCCGGTTAAGCCCAATTAAGCTGTTTTTCGCCATCTGAAACTTGTTTCAGCCATATCTCCCAAACGGTGAGTCCGCTTGGCTAATGTGACCACTCTACGGAAAGAAAAACCATCATCCGGAGCCAATGGAAGTGGTTTCAAGTCAGAATTCGTTTCCAGTCAAAAGTTATGGCCAAAACAGTACCAACTAGGGGTAAAATGGTCATTTAAAAATCGACAAAAATCATGAACATGGGAAATGACCCCAATAGTCGTCTCCCAAAGTTACATGACCATACGACTTCGTATATGAAAGAAATAAATATTCTACGATCCTATGATGCGTAGAATACGGGTCGTTACATGTACTCTAGGAACGATACACCGGAGTTCAACAAGAACATCTTGCCACTCAGCCATACATGACCGACCACTCATTTCGCTTGAGTGTATCGAATGTACATCACCAACGGTTGGGATCAGCAACCGTTACCGTGTATATATATATATATATATATATATATATATATATATATATATGGGACAGCATTGACAGATTAAAGAAGCAAATGAATATTCTCTAGATAGGTGATTATACACCCTACTTCGGTGCGACCGACTTAGCCATGCTGCCTGCCCGATTTCTGTCATTTACTGGATGTGAGGCTAGAATCTACGCTTATCTTTTACACGCCACATCTTCATTCACTTAGAAATGTCACATCGTCATACCCGGCAAATCACAAATTGACTTATCCAAAAATACCATGGGTATAAGCTAAGAGAAACGAATTCCTCCAACACCAACGTAAATACGTTTGAAACGATCAACTTACGTGATCTACCAGATATACTCTGTCAGACCTTCGTCCATACAAGTTGTCTTGGGACTGGACAAACCGAAGGCACTATTCTGTAAACAGGACAGCCCTTGCAATTTACTCCGTCTTCAATTATCTTTGGCATATATGATTCGCAACGCTTATGCCAATACGGAGTGGTTCTTCGGATAATAATCCAACCGGTCTCTCCATATTAACAACGTTAAAAATGGTCAAAACTTTCATAGTCTGTGATTTAACTATCAAAGAAAAACACGTGAGCAAACAACGATACTATTTCCAGATGGAAATCATATCGATCAATCATCCAACATATATATATATATATATCCTCATTTTCTATGTTTAGAAAATATACGTTATTAACACTGGAAAACATTTCCATGGCTTAATTTACATATCACTATCATTTCACAACTATCAGTCCCTGACTGTAAACTAGCAGGAGAACCATTCTCTAAGTATAAACCCCGAAGGCCGAAACCAACATCAGATCGATACTTAGAAAACTATTCAACTTAACTAATCTCTAGTCAGTTTCTAATTTCTGTTTAACTCCATTTTGATTTACTCTAATTGATTAACTCTATTTATTTAACTCCTATTCGAATAACTAAATATTGAATTTAACTCCATTCACTTGACTCTAGATCGCAGCGATCACAATGGTTACGCCTGATTCCCTCAGGAAACATCCGACCGCCGTAGGCTATCTGCAGCCCTGCGAATTACGCTAGCAGTCGTGCTAAATGGTAACTTATCCTGAATAACTATGTTTGACTAACTCTATACGACTTACCATACTCGATTAACTCGACTTCAAATAACTAAATTCGATTAACTCTTTTATATCTCGTCAATTTCCTTTTTATACTTCTATTTATTTTCTAAATAAATATTCCTTTATTAATTCTATTTACTTCCTAAATAAATATTTCCTTTATCAACTTTATTTATTTTCTAAATAAATACATCCTTTATAAAATCCTATGATTTTATAAATACTTTATTTTCAAAATATTTCCTTTATAAAATCAGTTGATTTTATAAAGTTCCTTTATTTCAATATACATTGAAATATTCCTTTTCTACATTCTGGTATTTCTTATGGTATTTAACACGCCATGTAACAACGATAACTATCGTCCAAACACACATAATCAACGTCAGATTATATATCACATTATATAAATCACAGTAAAATAACTGTTGAGGAATCCAGTTGGATTCCTCCGACCTGTTTCCCTGCATCACAGATGTTAGACAATATAACTAACATCAATTTCACTTCACTGTGAAATATTCTGATAACAGAATCACATATAAATATTTAACGGTTTATATATATACATATATACATATATATATATATACATATATATACATATATATATATATATATAATTTCTACTAACTGACTAGCAGTTCAATCAAACAGTCAACACACAGTCAAACAGACAATATTTAACAGTTCTAAGAATACGTTATAAAAATATAACTGTTCAGAGATGGTGAGTTTTACTCACATTTGCAGTTCATCGTTAAAGAACGATAAACTGTTATTTGATTTGAATCAAACAATTTATTTTGCCATAAATCCATACGAGCCCCAATCCACTTCAAACTAATTCCATTGTGAAGTGTTCGTCCATACGATCCCAATGGATCTTGTTTCGCTGAATTTCGTTTATGTATGACGAAGTTATGATAGTTAGAAATTAGTACACATTTTATGTACATAATTTACATCAATTAAAAAGGTTATCGGGCCTCACCATCAATTCAAATATCATGGCCCAACTTCGCCTTTGAAAGCCCATGACCGCTACTCTTCTTCCCCGATCACAACTTCGCTTCGGACATTTCAAAACACCCATAGTTGACCTCCTTTTGACCGTCTACCACCATCTCGTCATCCACCGAATCAACTTCCAACACCGCCGTTAATCTCCCCTCTCCGACCTCTACATCTCCAACGCCATCAATGCGAGTTCGAGTTCACCCCTAAAAGACCGATGTCGGATTTCCTACAGCAGGCATCGACAAAAATTGGTGTCGATCTCCTCGCAAAAAGGCATGCCAACGCTATTTGATCCCCTAAACACCAATACCCACTTTAAAACTCCAACAGATGCCGCAATTTCAAGATAAAGTGAACCCTGGCTGCACTGTAAGTTTCCAGCGAACAAAGATGGTTGTTCGAACTAGCTTGAAAGGGTATAGACTCGAAGTAGATCTCACCAGGAAGCCAAAAATACTTGATTTACAATTTATAACTTTCTATTTGATTTGTTCTTCATTTTCTTTCTTTGAATGTCTTGTATTTCACTGGGAAAAATAAAGAAGTGGCGTCTGACCCTTCTTGTGTTTATAAGGGATGAGGGTGTGGTCAAGAAGGATAGATGTGGCCGGTTTTAGTCCACTCACAATTAAGGATATTTATTTTCTTATTATTTTATTGATTTTAGCCTTCTAAAAATCCGTGTGATCACACACGATACCAAAAAATCACCAAACTGGACATACTGCTAGAGTTTGACATTACGGTCCCAACGAAACTGGTTTTGTCGAATTTCGACTCCGTTTGCTCACACAGCGTATTTTTAACTGTCGAAATACTGACTGTTTTTCACTCTAAAATTCCGTACGGCCACACAGTGACTCTAAAAATCACGAAACTGGGAATCTAACAATAATTTGATGTTGCGGATCCAAAAAAACTAGTTTCGTCGAATTCCGATTTCGTTTGCAAAACTGGCTATTTTTAAAGCCTTAAATAACCTATTTAAATATATAAATATAATTAAATATAATTAAATTTAATATTTAAAATTAAATATTCTCATCTATATTCACAGTGGAATACCGTACAGCTCTACTGGCATTTATAACTTGATATTTCAAATCCCGATTAAATCGATACTCGATTTATATTGAAATTCCCTTTTTAAAATATAAATAATTCTTTTATAAATTATAAAGGAATTCCACATCGACTTTTCTAAAATTTGATTTGGACGTAAATCAAAATATACACGACGAAATCCCAATTTTTCTCTTCCACTAGAAATATATACTCCACCAGCTCCTGACGTTTCTTGTTTCACAGCAATCCGATTTAAAATGAATCCTGTACATTCAGTTGAAGTTCAAATCGCCAAATAGCGAACTACAGCGCCCGAGCTCGATTATAATTATATTATAATTTATACGTTCGACCATCTTTCAAATAATATATTCGTTATTCAAATTCAATTCCAAGCTGAATTAAATATCACAAATGATCCACTTCACACCATATCGCCATTTCAGCCAGTTCTGATTATTTCAGAATTAAATATATTATTTAATTATTATTTTAATTAAATATTCACCATTATTTAATTCCACTACCCTGAAATCCTTTAATTCACTATTTAAATAATTTAATTAATTAATTATTATACCTCTGCCAATGCGGGTCATTATAATCTTCCCCACTTAAAATAATTTCGTCCTCGAAATAGCTAAAAGGTAGAGGACGACCCTATCTATTGGAATTCCTAACATTTGTTTACCCTTTATTTCTGATTTCAACTGAACCAATTAATATCGACTAAAATATTAATTTATTCCGACTAACTAAAATTTCAAAATTCTAAAAAAAAAATCTAACACTTTAAATTTTCGGAAAATTTCGCCATTACCTCCTTTGTACAGCCCTATCGGTAAAACTCCAACTCGCCTCTCTAGGCCTTCTCCAACCCAAAAGAAAATCAAACAGCCAAGTGGCTTGCCAATTCGGCTCATAAATCTCATGTTTATATCAAATATAAACTTGTACCTTTTTGTCGGGCATACCATTATATCATTTCCATCGATTAACAACCCTGCGTATACCAATGTCATACTAATCTAACTTCAATTAGTTTATATCCTCAACTCAAACCATTCGCTTATACTTAAGTCGAATTTCATTTAAACTCCAATATCCAATCTCAACTCTTGGTTTATTAACTTAATTTCATTCAGATTATTCTATAATCCAATCCAGTTTTAATTTAACTTAGTTCAAGTTAAATTCAAATTTCTCATTCACTTTTACTATCTCATTCCATTTAACTTCATTAGTTAAACTTTAATTCTAGAATTTAAATTCCTGTGTTCATTTCAAATTAATTCGAAATCACAATACCAATTCAAAATATTTGAATTTCTAAACACTTGTTTTCTCAAACCAATTCAAAAACAAAATCCTTTGGTAGTAATCCGTCACTTAGGAACTCGAAAATCACACTGACGATGTATCGATCCATCCTCGGAATTATTTTCCAGTCATCAAGGTGAGTTCAATACTATATTTATTTCAAATTGAAAAATATTTTCAAAATCTCCCAGGATCTTAAAATTTCCTTATTTTAAATTCAAATTCTGATTTAAATTCAGATTTAATTCATCTTATTATTATTATTTTCTTTTTCATATACTTTACTTATATGAATTCTAATTGGTTATTTATAACCATTTCACTTTATAATCTCATTCGATTATAATAACACCCAACACATCCAATACAATATTTCCAATATATATAAAATATATTTCGGGTAAAATTATTTGATTTACCCTCTTTTCAAAACATACCATGATGGTTCATCGTATTCAAGTGTTTATAAAACTCCTACCGATACAGTGGATCAAACTGATCGACCAGAATTCACAAACAACTCAACCAATAAATCTCCACAATATAAAATCACTTTATATTGAATAACAAATACGCGCTCGTATATATACACTCAAACTCAATCTAGGATATTACTAATCCTATCTCTACTGAGTTACGCCACAGTGCCAAGGTAATTCACTTAACCTTAAGCTCTGATACCAACTGTAATGACCCGGATTTTTGCAACTTTGGTTATTGCCACAAACACGATGACGACTAACCAACCATCGGAAAATCCTGGTAATTAATGAAAGAAATTAGAGGGTGAGGATAGATAAGATAGAAACTTAGAACAGAAGAAGAAGAACACAACATCAGAGTAACACGAACCTCACAGCGGAACGAATAACATATAATATATATAACATAACTTTTGAAATACAAACAGTATGTATAAAATAACACTTATCAGAGTACAACACTTACAACACAGCGGAAATAAACTATAGCTATATGATCTTGAAGCCTCCTGCTCCAAGCTCCCCAAGTGTATCTGTAAAATCCCGACTACTTGACTGCCCGTACAAATTTAGGCACCCAAGAGTTTAGGGAAACAAAACAAAATAAACTCCGGGTCAGTCATGGGACTGGTATGAGTAAAACAGTTTAAAACGGTTATACAGGTATATGATATCTCATAAGACCACGCTGTGAATACGGAACGGGTTTTTTCCCTTATGAGAATCCAAAATATCTTTATATCAAAAACCTTTTGATATTATAATAATGTCTATGTACAAATAGATATCAATCTAGCAGAAACGCTTTCATCTCACGTTCTACATATAGTATACAATCGAAACCGCAAGTACGTATTGGGTAATGGATTTCCAACTATGACAAGGTATGGAACCACCTTCCGATCAGTGTACTCTAGGAACGATACACTAGAGTTCAACAAGAACATCTTCCAACTCAGTCACACATGACCGACCACTCATTTCGCTTGAGTGTATCGAATGTACATCACCAACGGTTGAGATCAGCAACCGTTCCTGTATATATATATGGGACAGCATTGATAGATTAAAGAAGCAAATGAATATTCTCTAGATAGGTGATTATACACCCTACTTCGGTGCGACCGACTTAGCCATGCTGCCTGCCCGATTTCTGTCATTTACCGGATGTGAGGCTAGAAGCTACGCTTATCTTTTACATGCCACATCTTCATTCACTTAGAAATGTCACATCGTCATACCCGCCAAATCACAAATTGACTTATCCAAAAATACCACGGGTATAAGCTAAGAGAAATGAATTCCTCCGCCACCAACGTAAATACGTTTGAAACGATCAACTTACGTGATCTACCAGATATACTCTGTCAGACCTTCGTCCATACAAGTTGTCCTGGGACTGGACAAACCGAAGGCACTATTCTGTAAACAGGACAGCCCTTGCACTTTACTCCATCTTCAATTATCTTTGGCATATATGATTCGCAACGCTTATGCCAATACGGAGTGGTTCTTCGGATAATAATCCAACCGGTCTCTCCATATTAACAAGGTTAAAAATGGTCAAAACTTTGATAGTCTGTGATTTAACTATCAAAGAAAAACACGTGTGCAAACAACGATACTATTTCCAGATGGAAATCATATAGATCAATCATCCAACATATATATATATATATATCTTCATTTTCTATGTTTAGAAAATATACGTTATTAACACTGGAAAACATTTCCATGGCTTAATTTACATATCACTATCATTTCACAACTATCAGTCCCTGATTGTAAACTAGCAGGAGAACCATTCTCTAAGTATAAACCCCGAAGGCCGAAACCAACATCAGATCGATACTTAGAAAACTATTCAACTTAACTAATCTCTAGTCAGTTTCTAATTTCTGTTTAACTCCATTTTGATTTACTCTAATTGATTAACTCTATTTGTTTAACTCCTATTCGAATAACTAAATATTGAATTTAACTCCATGCACTTGACTCTAGATCGCAGCGATCACAATGGTTACGCCTGATTCCCTCAGGAAACATCCGACCGCCGTAGGCTATCTGCAGCCCTGCGAATTACGCTAGCAGTCGTGCTAAATGGTAACTTATCCTGAATAACTATGTTTGACTAACTCTATTCGACTAACCATATTCGATTAACTCGACTTCGAATAACTAAATTCGATTAACTCTTTTATATCTCATCAATTTCCTTTTTATACTTCTATTTATTTTCTAAATAAATATTCCTTTATTAATTCTATTTACTTCCTAAATAAATATTTCCTTTATCAACTTTATTTATTTTCTAAATAAATACATCCTTTATAAAATCCTATGATTTTATAAATACTTTATTTTCAAAATATTTCCTTTATAAAATCAGTTGATTTTATAAAGTTCCTTTATTTCAATATACATTGAAATATTCCTTTTCTACATTCTGTTATTTCGTATGGTATTTAACACGCCATGTAACAACGATAACTATTGTCTAAACACACATAATCAACGTCAGATTATATATCACATTATATATCACAATATAAATCACAGTAAAATAACTGTTGAGGAATCCAGTTGGATTCCTACGACCTGTTTCCCTGCATCACAGATGTTAGACAATATAATTAACATCAATTTCACTTCACTGTGAAATATTCTGATAATAGAATCACATATAAATATTTAACGGTTTATATATATATATATATACATATATATATATATATATATATATATATAATTCCTACTAACTGACTAGCAGTTCAATCAAACAGTTAACACACAGTCAAACAGACAATATTTAACAGTTCTAAGAATATGTTATGAAAATATAACTGTTCATAGATGGTGAGTTTTACTCACATTTGCAGTTCATCGTTAAAGAACGATAAAATGTTATTTGATTTGAATCAAACAATTTATTTCGCCATAAATCCATACGAGCCCCAATCCACTTCAAACCAGTTCCATTGTGAAGTGTTCGTCCATACGATCCCAACGGATCTTGTTTCGCTGAATTTCGTTTACGTATGACGAAGTTATGATAGTTAGAAATTGGTACACAATTTATATACATAATTTACATCAATTAAAAAGGTTATTGGGCCTCACCATCAATTCAAATATCATGGCCCAACTTCCCCTTTGAAAGCCCATGACCACTACTCTTCTTCCCCGATCACAACTTCGCTCCAGACATTTCAAAACACCCATAGTTGACCTGCTATTGACCGTCTACCACCATCTAGTCATCCACCGAATCAACTTCCAACACCGCCGTTAATCTCCCCTCTCTGACCTCTACATCTCCAACGCCATCAATGCGAGTTCGAGTTCACCCCCAAAAGACCGATGTCGGATTTCCTACAGCAGGCATCGACAAAAATTGGTGTCGATCTCCTCGCAAAAAGGCACGCCAACGCTATTTGATCCCCTAAACACCAATACCCACTTTAAAACTCCAACAGATGCCGCAGTTTCAAGATAAAGTGAACCCTAGCTCCACTGTAAGTTTCCAGCGAACAAAGATGGTTGTTCGAACTAGCTTGAAAGGGTATAGACTCGAAGTAGATCTCACCAGGAAGCCAAAAATACTTGATTTACAATTTATAACTTTCTATTTGATTTGTTCTTCATTTTCTTTCTTTGAATGTCTTGTTTTTCACTGGGAAAAATGAAGAAGTGGCGGCTGACCCTTCTTGTGTTTATAAGGGATGAGGGTGTGGTCAAGAAGGATAGATGTGGCCGGTTTTAGTCCACTCACAATTTAGGATATTTATTTTCTTATTATTTTATTGATTTTATCCTTCTAAAAATCCGTGTGATCACACACGATACCAAAAAATCACCAAACTGGACATACTGCTAGAGTTTGACATTACGGTCCCAATGAAACTGGTTTCGTCGAATTTCGACTCCGTTTGCTCACACAGTGTATTTTAACTGTCGAAATACTGACTGTTTTTCACTCTAAAAATCCGTACGGCCACACAGTGACTCTAAAAATCACAAAACTGGGAATCTAACAATAATTTGATGTAGCGGATCCAACAAAACTAGTTTCGTCGAATTCCGACTTCATTTGCAAAACTGGCTATTTTTAAAGCCCTAAATAACCTATTTAAATAAATAAATATATTTAAATATAATTAAATTAAATATTTAAAATTAAATATTCTCGTCTATATTCACAGTGGAATACCATACAGCTCTACTGGCATTTATAACTTGATATTTCAAATCCCGATTAAATCGTTATTCGATTTATATTGAAATTCCCTTTTTAAAATATAAATATTTCCTTTATAAATTACAAAGGAATTCCACAGCGACTTTTCTAAAATTTGATTTGGACGTAAATCAAAATCTACACGACGAAATCCCGATTTTTCTCTTCCACTAGAAAGATATACTCCACCAGCTCCTAACGTTTCTTGTTTCATAGAAATCCGATTTAAAATGAATCCTGTACATTCAGTTGAAGTTCAAATCGCCAAATAGCGAACTACAGCGCCATTTCGAGGTCGATTATAATTATATTATAATTTATACGTTCGACCATCGTTCAAATAATATATTCGTTATTCAAATTCAATTCCAAGCTGAATTAAATATCATAGATGATCCACTTCACACCATATCGCCATTTCAGCCAGTTCTGATTATTTCAGAATTAAATATATTATTTAATTATTATTTTAATTAAATATTCACCATTATTTAATTCCACTACCCTGAAATACTTTAATTTACTATTTAAATAATTAAATTAATTAATTATTATACCTCTGCCAATGCGGGTCATTACAGTGTCGACCCACCTACATGGGTGTCGGCCCGTGGGTCGACCCCGGGGTCGACCCCAAAGAGCCTGGGTCGACCCCGGGGTCGACCCAGTAGGGACTCGGGTCGACCCCAAACGGTCGGCTCTTTCCCTGTTTGGCGCGTCGATTTCGTATTTGTTGATTTTTGAATTTTGAATTTTGAATTTTGAATTATATATATATATATATTCTCCTTATATACATACAAACTTCAAACCTTAATAACTTCTTCATACGAAGTCCGTTTTACGCAAACTTGGTGTCTATCTTGACCAAAATTTCGAGATGGACGTAAGGGCGCAGTCCGTTTACTTAATTCTGAATATTTAGTTAAGTTTCCTTAATTCATTTTTAATAGTGTATTTCAAATTAATTACTCTTTAATTTATCATCTTTAGTGTTGTTAAAATTTTGGGGTGTTACACATTCCCTTCATCAAGATCAATATCTGCCTAAAACTTTCCTTTCTGTTTTTAGGCTTATATTGAGATGACGTAAGCAAGCTTGTGGGCTCCGCAATGGATAGGAGAGCAGTGTTAACAATAGGGAAAGTCAGACCTGATCCTGTTACATTTGGTAGTGGTAGTTGAAGTTATGAGGGAGGTTTTAAGTTATGGTAAGGGAAGATTTTGAGGGTGTAGAAGATAAAGTTGCTGAAGCGCCGGATTTAGTGGCAATAGGAGTTGTACTAGAAGTGGATGTATTAATAGCATTGACAATAGATTGGAAAGCATTAGCATTCGATCCCGTTGAACATGGTGATGCAACAGGGATGCTTGTACCAGTAATTGCCATTATAGATTGATTTGCAGCAGTAATATTTTAATCAAAGAGATTACCCACCAATGTTACTTCATCTACAATCTGTGTATCACTATTACCCACTGTGTTTTGAAATGTAGCCTCATTAACATTATGCACTTGCAATTCTAGACCAACAGCAGCAACTGAATTACTGCTAGTTAACTATTTTCCATTAACATGCACATTGGAATTTGAATTGTTCTCTGCATTATCCTCATATGTATAACCATTTCCATTATTCTCTGTTGCTAGAACATCAAACGGATTATCACTAATCTTAGGTAAATCATTTTCCACATTTTCAGTGGCCTTGTTATTAATCCCTCCCTTCTTTCTCCAAAATTTCTTAGTTTTTGTATTAACTGAAGTCTAATTACTTTGATTGACATTTGAGTTAGACTTCCTAGAATCATATCCAGCTTGATCTTTAAATCTTACATGATGGTTAGTGTCCAAATCCTCTACATGATTCCCGTTTTCCCTATCTTCCTTAGCATTAAATTCACAATCACTGGATGTATGGCCAAAGACTTTATAAATGGTGCAAATTTTGGGTTTCCAATCATAAGCTAACCTAACTGATGGGCATTCCTTACCAAGACCGTCTACCACTATTTTATCAGGGAGATTAAAGTCTAAAGAAATCTCAATTAAGGATTTTGCATATCTAAATCGTTGCAACTTTTCAGTGCTACTGTCAAAACATATTAGTCTCCCCACATGGCAAGCAAGCCGGTTTATACCCATTAACATCCAAAGAATAGTAGGGATTCGATAAAAATGTACCGAAATAGGAATTTTTTTAATATGGGCTTTTGTATTTCCTATAGACGGATCCCATCTAGTTATAATGAACATCTGTCCTCTTATAAAAATTTGATCAGATTTAAAAAAAAAAATCTCTGTCAGCTTCATTTGAAAACTTGAAATAGTAATGCAATCCATCTGATCTTATATTAACATCACCATCTAATTTTCAAAACTGATTCAAAAAATTTACCATTGAAGGTTATGATGAGGTGCCATCAAGAAAGAATCCTACAAAGAAATCGCTCTAGAACTTCTTACCTTCAGATCTGACAGTGTTTGGGATCTTCTTCGGCACACCATCCCTAGGGATTTCGAAATGTTGAGGCTGATATACACTAGCATTTCGAGGTAGAGAATTAAATAAGGATGCATAATCCTTTTTCATGAACGATGGAAAAAAAGCGTTAGACGAGGACTTATTTGCATTTAAGGAGGAGGAGTTCGACAAATTGAAAGTTGAGCCGTTAGTTACAGGAGGGTTTGCATCGGGAATGGTAGATCTAATAGAAGCAATATGTGGATCTGGACGATTAGTTCCATGATTTTCATTGGAGGGTTTGGCAGCAGAGGGATTGTCAGTAGGAAGGGGAGGATTAGGGGGAATAGGTTGTGAATTGCATGAGGGAAGAGGAGGGAAGGATGAATCGAAGGCTTGCAATAAGGAGGTTAAAGAAGAAGACAAGGTCGCCATTTCTAGATCCAAATTTCCAGATCTCCCTTATATCTTTTATTTTCTTATTCTTATTAGTTCAATTTAGAAAAGCATCTAACAAATTGACCATTACATTTTCGTGCTAATAGCACAGAAAACAACTAGAGGTATCACCACCAAACTTTTTAAGCAAACATATGCATAAAAATTATTTACCTAGTGATAATGATTTATCACATAATCATCTTTCATTCATAAGCATACCCACAACAATATCTTACTTCCAGTAAACTCACAGTAACCAGTTTTACAGTTTATTTATCTATACTAAGTTTATTGATACTATCAAATCAATTGTGTCAATCACCATTATCGTACACAGTTTTTTTTAGAATTAATATAAACACATACTAATAACTCACTGTTTGCAACAGAATATACACACATGCATGCATGATTCAAACTGAAGTATCAACTAGAAATCACCCTATCCATGACTGCCATATACTCTTAGCCTATTAATTCTTGTGTGTTACTAATCTTTAACACCTCTTAGGTCCAATGTTATATTCACAGTTTCACTGGTGCACACTACCTAGGATCTAAATCATTGTTCCCAGACACAAAAACCTTAGGGCTTAAACAAGCCATGTGCAGACTGACACCACTCCTTTGATGCAAGCCAACCAAATATGCATCATCTACTTACCCCATACCCAATCTAATGTAGGTGACCTTATTCTTAGTTTACTACTAAGTTTTTCTTACTTCTTTACCCCTTATTTAAATCATAATTCCCACCCAAGTATCACTTTATCAAAACAATAGGGAAAATCCAATAGCAAGCCACATTCATGCACATAACACAATATAAGTGTAAATCAAGTATTTTCATTTTTAAAAATATTTCAAAATTGTCCACACATAGCAGACCCAAAATCAACAAAAGTATCCTCGATATTTTACTTGTTTATTTCACAAACTTAAATTTGCATGCTTGAGGGTCTCTATTAACTTAAATATATAACACACCTAAGAATTCATTCAAGTATACTGCAGTATTCACTGGCACGTGCAAATATCATCATACTGAAATTATATGGATGAGCTTATCAGTGTTCTTCAAATTAACACTTATAACATTTGTGATCACTTGATCATAATTAGTCACTGGTTCAACCACACAATTCCACACAAGAATTATCCATCATGCATAAGCACAGTATGAAATCATCAAGTATTTAAATCATAAAGCAGATTAATACTCACATATCCCACCCTCCCTACATTCTCTAATGTAATATAATGGGCCTATGTCTTTCATAAATTTATTTATAGACTCATATATATTTTTCACTTCTGACAAGGTTATATTATACTTGACTCAATGGTGCACACTGTCTAGAACCCCCTTACTGTTTCCAAACACTCAGGTTTCTGGATTTAGACAAGCCATGTACAAGCTTGCATTGTAACCCATGCCAAGCTTCTCAAGATAATCTTCCCTAATCTGATTAGTACTTAGGTTATCACTAAGTATTCCCTTTTCTTTTTCCCTATTTGACACATTCACAACGCTTAGGTACCCACTACCCTCAGAAATGAATCAAATATATCCAGTAACATCAGCCATATAAATTATGGCAACCATTACTTATTTAAATATCCAACATTTTTTAACATAAGTAAAAAGTCAAATTTGTTTCCAAATAGTAGCACCCAACTAGCTTACTAATATTCAGTCAATCTAATGTAGCACCTACATTACACTTAGCATAAATAAAAATCAGTTTATTTTCAGATATGCAATTTATAGTGTCTAGCATGGGTGTATCTTGGATATTTTCTTCCTCTTTTACACTGCTAACATTATATGGCCATGGGTGTTTAAATTGGCACACTCTAAAGCCTTCATTTCCAACAATTATGCTTTAACTAGTGTTTATTTATTTGATAAGCCTAGTTAAATCATAGCTTATATATAAGGAAATGTTTACAAAACTAGAGGCTCAGCACATGACAATCCTTTGCACCCCTAGTCTCTCTTGAATGCAAAACATAAGCAAACATCAAATATGTCACTGCCTTGTACCCAACATTTTTCAGACCACATTTTTTTACCAATGTTCTAAAATCATATGCATATACTTGTTTAAAGGTTGTCATAACAATGCATATTCAACAAATCACTCATGATCAAAATCATAACAATAACATAAACCAATTCCTGCAGTTCTAATTCACTTGTGAATTTTTCTATGCAGTTTCCTTTTCCACTGGTTATGTTGAATCCAATTTAAAATGATTCACAAATAAGTTTCCAATAATATTTTATGTGCATACTTCAATAATGTTTTCAGAAATGATGACACTACTATATCCACAATCACTGGCATATTAATAATTGTAGTGTTTAGTCTCAAGTATCACAACTAAATATTTAAATGAACTTGCAGGTTATTCCTATCATTTTTGATCATATAATAGGGTTATAGTTATAATCCTGCTTTACATCTACTTAAAAATTAGCAAATCACACAATTCATCCATTAAAACCAATTGCAATTTCACATCAAACAAACATGCAAATGGACACAACAGGATTAGAACTGTTATTTTATATATAACTTTAGGTCATTATCAAAGTTATTTTACTAATTACACATTTTATTTCAATGTATTTCATCAATCATAACACCCAAATACATAAATAGCAACATCCAATTCTTCGCTTACAACCAATTCTTTAGGGGTATTTATAATAAAACTAATGCAATCCCTAAAAAAATTCTGCATTACTTAAACAAATAAATAGAGTCAACCAATCACTCAATGTTGATACACAATTTAGTGTGCTCTATTATAATTCATTAAAATTTATTTTCTACAGCTGTGTTTTATAACCACGGCTCTGATATCAACTGAGAGGACCCCAGAATTTTCAAAACAAATTTTCACTTATTAAAAATATAAATTACAACAGTCCTAGGTCCTCTACTCAAGGGTTATCCTCTTATTACCCTTTAATACCAGGATCCAAACACACCAATATAAAAATATTGGTATAACTCAAAATTTTAACTTGTATATATGATGATGCACAAGTTTCCTTTACTTATACTAGAGTCAAATTAAATGGTAAAGGATATTGGATTAACTAAAAACAATTAATCACTACACAACATAAACAAAGTAAAAACAACTTGTTTCTTACAATATATAATTAACATAACTTTTCAGAATTTCAAAGCTATATACCTTGTCTATGGTTAAACCTTTCAGGCAAATATGCTTCATGCTTCTAAATGTAAACGTGAAGCTCTTCAGGCTATGTATATATATATATAAAGATATATATATATATATATATATCAACCACAGACCAAGGGATCTACCCATGTGTCTTACTCAAATATTTAACACGTTTGTTCTTAATACAAAAACCAACTGCATAGAGAAACAGGCATGTGCACACATCACGTTGCGTGACATACCCATTTCAGCAGCATAGGGATTGAATAATCCCTTCAAAACAACAAATCATATGCAGCGTCAAATGTACTCATTTAATAATACACACACAAACATAAATTACATCAAAAAAGTTGAATGCATATTTACAATTCACTTTTTATTAGTTTACAACAATTATTAGCACACCTGAACTAGTATACATATATAATACAGTGCTCATATAAATTTCATCTTTTACTTATAAATACATTTATGCCTTCATCTCAATTCACAAAATGAACTAGCTAACATACAATCAACTAATACACAATGTTATAGAGTACATATAAATCTTATACTCAGTTTATATCACAACCCAATAATGTACAATGTTATAGTTTAACAAGTACTATTCTCATAAGCATTCGACATAGCAATTGTTTAGTACTCTCAAGCATTTTAACAAACCCTTCTCTAGTCCATTTAGCAGTTGAAACAGTGAGTATATACCTGTAAAACAATGCCCCGGACTGCCTCGTTCGAATGAGACACCCTAGAAGATTGCATGGGAAATCAACAGGGTCAGACATAACACGTCTGGTATGAGTGTATTCTATAAAACATGGCAAGCAAAACACTAATTTTACCTTTATACTATATGATGCACAATATACAAATGTCTATTGTGTTATGCAGTTTTAACAAATCATTCCTTAAACAGATTAGACTGTATAAATGAGTATAACTGGTCATATGTACACACACACATACACACATACATACACACACACACACATATATATATATATATATATTAAATTGTCTAAACTAATATACTGCAGGTGGTCATGTATTCATCATACTATGTGTATGTACTAAATTGCCTAAACAGTATTAATTAGTAGGTGGTCATGTATTCCTTAAGAAAAGCACCAATATCTTAAACTGTCTAAACAATATCAAAACAGGTCATATGTTCACTATATAATATGCATATACATTAAACTAACTAAACCAACGTGTAGCGGTTCATTAATCAAACCTAATATGGAGGGTCACTACTAATTTATATATATATATATACATATATATAAGGTTATACTTAACAACTATCTTGCATATATTCAACGATTTATAAAGAACAACAGTTTACTTCCAAGTCAGTCATGGAAGATAAAATATAGCCAGAACACTTATATAAGTTGATGAATATAAATATAACACATTTATACGCATATATACCTATATATCCTAACAATTTCATAATCACCTGATAGTTTGATTAAGGTATATGTATTTATATACAAACATTGATATGCATATATACAAATATATTCACTTAGTTTCTGGACTCATTTCTAGTATACATATGTATATATGCACAATATTCCTACATATATACACATATATATAAATATCCACATAGTATCACAATCATTTGACAATTTATATATAAATATATACATATATTTTAATACATGTATACATATACATCCCAATTTTCATCTGGCATATATTATTTCATATATATATATATACATGCATCTTCATGCATATATATATATATATATATTTACTCAATTTCCAGATTTAATGCAAGTGCATCTAAAAATGCATCACCAACACAACCATACATCCAAGCCTATGCATATCACCTATCATATGCACAATCCCAATTTCTTTACTTAAATCAGGTTAAATCCCCCTTATTTCTTGTATTCATACCCCAACCCTGATGTGAATACCCAAATAGGACATCAATATTTTATTTACTCTTGCACATAAACATTCAACAACCATTATTTTGTCCAATATCAAACATCACAAGTATGACACCCAAACATTCAACTATATCAACATACACTTGATCATTCACTTCAATAATATGCAATTGATTTACACATATATATATACATATATACACACATATAGGAATACACTAGCCAGAATTTATTGTGATGTATGTCATATTCTCTAAAACTGGCCAAACAATTATGTTATAAAATCCCTTTTCCATTTTATAACTGATATATCCAGTTACCATCCAGGAAACATTTAGAACAAACATCAAGAGCTACTATAACAACATGTTATTCAAACCAGTAAAGCATCAATCTGCAGAAATCAACCAAAAATAGCATATAAACCACATAACCAACGTTTATATATAATTATGCTAATCATATAGCAAGAGACGTAGAAGATAAGGCTTCCCTATAAGGTCTTTGTAACGACCCAGATTTTTCGAACGGTTATTTTAAATATTTAATATCGCTTAAATATTGAATTGATAATATAAAAGAATTTTTATATTGAATTATCGATTTATAATCGATAAACGATTTATTATCAGAATACGAGAACTGAAATAATTCAATTCGAAGATAAAACTGAATCGAAATGGTTTAGATGATCAATATATATACTATTTAAATATGAACGATGATAATAGAAATTCATTGTTGGAAGATTTATTTGTTTTGAATTTAAAATGATTTAATATGGCTATTTTAAATTGTATAATCTATTTCGTTGGATTCAGAATAGTGAATAACTTTGTGAACATCAGTTGTTACGGTTAAATTACGGTTCAAAATTTAGGGTAAAGGACCGCAAGATATTTTGGTTATTTAATTAAACAAAATCAAAGGAATTAACTCAAGCCGACCTACCTTTTTATACCGTCACCCTAAACTAAAATTCGCAGACCTATACATTTCTCGAGCACAATATTCTGTTCTCTAGCTTCTTAACAAAGGCAGACAGGATTTAATGGCTTTCAGTACTGGATGTTCCTTCTCGCGCCTATAAAACAAGGTTAAGGCTTCGCTATATTTTTTTCATTTCCGAATCCCATCTTCTTCTTCTTTCGTTCCTTTTCTTCCAATTCAAAGTTGAAACAAATCAATCCACCGAAGAAAGAAAAGAAGAAGAAGGGGAAACCGCAATTTGAATCGAGAGTCGCGATTACACCGTGAAGTTCCTGGAAGCTCGAGGCGCGCTGACTCACTCGCGAGAGGTGCGCGATGTCTCGGAGGGACTTTTATGGGCGCGATTCAGATAAGGCACTGCGAGGTAGGGGAAGGGGTCGACGCTGGTAAGGGATGCAAACTGGATAAGTGTTATGGGGTGCGGTGGTTTATGCGATGGGTATTAAAGGTTCGTCAGAAGGGGGTTCGATTATCTGGGGGTTGAACGGTCACGACTGGAAGGTTTGGGGAGTCAGGATCTGTGACGTTGACTTTGGAAATAGTGCGATGAACTGATGATGGGGTGGGAGTTCGGTAGTTGCTCAGATGATCAGAACGGAGGCTGTCGATGGAAGAAGGGTGTCTGGACGTGGGGACAGTGAGGGTGGAGTAGTATGTGTCGAAGTTGAGAGGTTGCAGCAGTAACAGGCCGTGCCTATTCATAGAATGAAGATTGACAGCAAGCTGTTTGATGAAATGCCGTAATGAGGCAGATTGCAGTTTTGGGGCTAATGCAGTTTTGGAAATGTTCGAAGATTGCTCTGTGGATTAGTCGAGTGGTTGGAGTAGCTTTAAGGTATACGTTTTATTTAGTTTTAAATTTCATAAAAATTAATTTATTTAAATTGTTAGGATTAGTTTAAATTATAAACCATTCAATCATTTAATTAAAGATACATGGATTAGTTTATTTATATTAGTTGAGTTAGATTTAATTTAGTAACCGTTAAAAGTAAAATAAAGAAAATTTATTTATTTGTTTAAATAGTTAGTTTAAATAAATAAATATTAATCCGTGAATTTAAATCAAATTATCGTAGGTACGCAGTGAATTTCATTCGAGTAATTTCATAGCCGACGATACAGAATAAACTGGATATTCGGCAACGAGAAAATCCTGGTGAGTACATCTCACTCACCTTTAGAATTATTTTTATTTTATTAAAAATAATTGTCTGTTGCTTGTGTGCATGTTTTATGGTTGTTTTATATATATTAGTTATTTAGGCTATATATATATATATATATTGGGTTGATTGATTGGTTGGATTCCCGCAGTCTCATTAGCGGATGCCCGCAGTTTCATAGCGGATGATTACCCTATACGCCCCACGCTATGATTAGTGGATGACCTTCTATACCGCGATATTCTGCCACGAAGCAGAATGGGTATTATTTATGTGCTAACATCTGTGGATGCAGGAAAACAGGTTGGAGGAATCCAACTGGATTCCTCAAAAATATATTATCTGTTTGTTTGTTGCTTGATTTCATATATATTCATATATGACGTGCTATAAATCAAATGATTGAAATTTGAATGGTTTGATTGCTTTAAATATCACTGGGCCAAGTGTTAAATTATTAAAATATCATGAGAAAGATATTTGAGGTTTAAAGGAAAATTCTATTTTTCCCAAATAGAATTTGAAATTTCAAGTAGAATTTGAAAATATAGAATTTCAAATGGAATACTGAAATAAGAATTTCAAAATAGAATTTTGAAATGAAATTTCAAAATAGAACTTGAAAATAGAATTTTTAAGTGAAAATTTAAATAGAGTTTAAATATTTGAAAGGAGTTGGAATATTTGAAATTCAGAAGAAAAATTAAATAAGGTTTGAAATGGGATTTTAATTATGTAAATGAAATTTGAGTATAACATTTGAATTTTAAAGGGAGTTTAAATATTTGAATTTTAAAGGGAGATTGAATATTAGAAATTCAAATAGAAGTTCAAATAGAATTTGAATAGACGGAATTAGAATGAAAAATATAATTTGAATTCAAGAAATTAAAATAAAATTTGAATTCATAGGATTTCGAATAAAGAAATTCAAATAGAGATTTGAATGTAGAATAACAAAATAGGATTTGAAATATAGTATTTCAAAGAAGAATTCAAATGTGAAATTTGAATAGAGATTTGAATTGGAATTCAAATATGAAATTTGAATTGAGATTTGAAATAGAAATTCAAGTGTTGAATTTGAACATGGAATTGAATACAGAAATTCAAGTAGAAAATTGAATATGAGATTTCAAAATAGAAGTTGAAATAAACTTTGAAATAGGATTTCAAAGCAGAATGGGAAATGGAATTTCAAATAGGATTTCAAAATAGGAAATCCAAAGGATTTTGAAAATGGAATTTGAAACATTTAGAATTTCAAATAGAAATTTAAATGGAGTTTGGATATTTAAATTCAAGCATGAATTTCAAATATAGAAATTCAAAAAGGAGTTGAATTAAAGTGGGAATTCGAATAGAGGATTTGAAATGAAATTCGAATAAAGAATTTGAAATGGAATTCGAATAAGGGATTTGAAATGGAATTCGAATAAAGGGTTTCAAATGGGATTTGAATACAGGATTTAAAACTATGGAATTTGAAATGTAAGGATTCGAATGGAATTTGATATATATATGAATATATATATAAAAATGAAGTTGAATTCATTTTAAATGAAGTTTAAAGTTATTATATATATAAATATAATTAAAACGAACTCGCCGCAGCGCTGCAGTTCGTAAATTGGCGATTCGAACTTCAATTGAATATACAGAACTCAATTGAAGTCGGATTTCTTTGAAACAAGAAACGTCAGGACCGGTTTGATAATAGTTTCCTAATGAAGGAGAAAAATCTGAATTTCGTCGTATAGATTTTGAGTTATGTCAAAATCAAATTTTCAGAAAAACAGCGCCAGAATCGTTTTAAAACCATAATGGTTTATTTAATATTATAAAAGGATTTTAAGCGAGAAAATCCGAAGGTTCTATTTAGAAAATCTCAGAGTTGAATTGTAAAGTATATTCAGTTGTGTAAATGAATATGATTTTTGAAACAGAAACCAGATTTTGATTTATTGAATGGAATTAACTAAAATGGAATAGAAATTAGTTAAGGGGCTTTTGAATGGATATTGGGCCTTGAATGAGTTAATTCGATTTGAAAATTTATATTCGAAATCAAAAGGGAAACTAGAATGGAAATTGAAATTCAATTTAGTTGTAAGCAAGTTAAACATTTGTTTGAACATGTTATGTTCAACAAAGAAGTGAAATAGGCAAAATGACTAATTAAAGAATAAATGGGCGAAACTGAAATCAAACGATTAGATAGTATTGAATTGAATTGCAAACAGGTGAATATGTGTTAAGCAGGTTTGGGATGAAGTATATGAAGTTATAAATGTAGTGCTCGACAAAAAGGTACATGTTTAATTCATATATGAGGTTTTATGCGCCGTATCGGCAAGCCGCTTGGCTTTTTCTTTTTCTTTTTGAGATTAGAAGATACCGGGATGCTATTTGAAATTTCCCGATGCTCCCGATACAGGGGAGGTTATGGCGAATTTTTCCGGGAATTTAAGGAGTTAGAATATTTTTAAGAAATTTGACAATTAGAAATCTATATATCGATATATATAGAATTCGATAAGGAAACGAAATCAAAAATAGCGTAAAGGGCCAAGATTGATTATTGAAATATTTGGTTAACAAATATTGATAAGGAAATAGAGAAGTGATTTAATTAATGAAATATTAATTAAAGGGCCCAGTGATTTGTTTGATATGTTTGGATGAACACTTGTTTTTATTCGATAGTTAGATCACAGACTATCGAAGTTTTTGACCATCGTTGTCAATATGGAGAGACCGGTTGGATTATTATCCGAAGAACCACTCCGTATCGGCATAAGCGTTGCGAACCAAGTATGCTGAATATATTGAAGACGGAGTGAAGTGCAAGGGCTTTTCTAGTAATAGAAATAGTGCCTTCGGTTTCGTTCAGTCCCAGAACGAACGTAAATGGACGAATGTCTGACAGAGTATTTCCAATGATCAAATGGGTTGGTCTGTATGGATATATATGGTTGCAACGGATTTATCCCTTAGCATAATATCCAGAATATTTGTGCAAACTCAACTAGTGATTAACGGATCTGACGATGTGGCATTCAAAGTGATTGTGTTATCGATGAATGGTAAGTATGCGTAGCCTCAGGCCTCAACAACCGGGAAAGGACAAAAATCGGGCAGGCAGCATGGCTATGTGGGTCGCTCCCATTAGGGTGTATAATCACCTATCTAGAGAAATTCCTTTTGTTTCTAAATCTATCGATTCTGCCCATTCGGGAACGGTGGTTTGAGTCCAACCGTTGGTGATATACATTCGATACACTCAAGCGAAATGAGTGGTCGGTCATGTGTGGGCCGGGTTGCAAGACGTTCTTGTTGAACCCAGGTGTATTCGTCTCTAGAGATACACAGTCGGAAGGTGGTCCTATACCTTGTCATGTTGGAAATCCAATCTCCAATAAGCGCCATGCGGTTTTTGATTTTATACTATATATGTGGAGCGTGAGATGCAAGCGTTCTGCTATTTGGTTATT
This sequence comes from Allium sativum, assembly GCA_030737875.1. NCBI lineage: Eukaryota > Viridiplantae > Streptophyta > Magnoliopsida > Asparagales > Amaryllidaceae > Allium > Allium sativum. The sequence continues at coordinate 372,638,304 of CM060920.1, forward strand.
TACTTGATGTAGACATTATTATAATATCATTGGATTTGATATCAAAGTGTTTTGGGTTATAGTAAGGTAAAAAACCGTCCGTGTTTATGTGTGGGCTGGTCTTACTATTATCTTTTCTTTTGAAAGGGTTTTGAAAGTTAAACAAGTGGTTGGAGTTTACTCACACCAGTCCCATGACTGACCCAGAGTTTATTTTGTTTGTTTTCCCTAAACTCTTGGGTGCCCAAATTTGTACGGGCAGTCAAGTGTTTCAGGCTTTTACAGATACACTTGGAGGAGCTTGAAGCTGGAGGCTTCAACGTTAGTTATTTAGAGTTACTTCCGCTGGATCAAATGTTATGTGTACTCTGATGATGGTATGTATATATGTACAAAACAGATTTGTATTTCGAAAGTTATGTTATATAATATATTTTATTCGTTCCGCTGTGAGTGTGATCTTCGTTTTTCTCCTATTCTAAGTCTTCTATCTTATCTATTCTCACCCTCTATCTTCTTTCTAATAATGAGTCGTATTTCTGGGTTATTTGAGTTGGACGTGTGGTGTATTTAGTCAACTCAGATAGCACGGATTTGCGGGTCGTTTCAGTTGGTATCAGAGCTTAGGTTGAGTGAACACCTAGGCTTGTGTGGCATGTGCTCATTAGAGATAGGGTCAGTAGTACCCTAGAATGAGTTGAGTGTATAGATACGAGAGCGCGTATTTGTAAGTTGATATAAAAGCTATTTTATATTGTGTTGGCTAGTCTGTTGAGTGATTTATGAATTCTGGTCGAATCGTGGGACGCCACGACGTCGATAGGAGTTTCTAAACACTTGAACAGGAGATTGAACACGATATTGTTTTAAAATGGGTGGATGAAATAATTTTACCCAAAATTCTATTTTGATATAGAAAGAATAATTTTCTAGAATTATTATTATATGGATGTGTTGGATGTTGATTTTATAATCAAACGAGATTATAAAATTGAAATGGTTATATATAACCAAATAGAACTTGTATATGAATTAAATATACAAATGGGATGAATTAGAATTGGATTCAGAATTAGAATTAAGAATTCAAAATCCTGGGGAGTTGAAAATATTTTCTAAAGTATATTAAAATAATATAGCTTTGTTTTGCAAGGGTTTTGAATCAAAACCATATTTGAGTGGATTTTGAAAGTGATTAAGCACTGAACTCACTTCAGTGGCTGGAAAATAATTCTGATGATGATTGCAACATCATCAGTGTTCATTTTCGAGTTTCTAAGTGATGAATTGCTACCTTAGAAGAGTTTTGATGGAAATTGATTTGGAAGAAGACAAGCCGATTTAGAAAATTCAAATGTTTTGAATTTATGATGGAAAATAAATATAAGTATACATTTATGTATTTCAAAGGATTTGAAAAGAAAAACCCAGGGATTGGAATTCTGGAATTAAAATTTAACTTAAACAAGTTAAATGGGTCAAAGTGAATGAATTAATTAAAATCAATTTGAATTGGTTTAATAGAATATAGATTGGATATAAATGGATTGATCATCGATCATTCGAATTGAATGAAGGAAGACCAAAAGTTTTGGTTGGAGTTAATTTGTTGAAATATGAGGAGTTGAGTTTCAGCATAAGTGAGATGTTGAAAAGAAATGGATTTGTACCTTTTTTTTTTCTACCTTAGCAATTTCGAGGACGAAATTATTTTAAGGGGGGAAGAATGTAACGACCCAGATTTTTCGAACGGTTATTTTAAATATTTAATATCGCTTAAATATTGAATTGATAATATAAAAGAATTTTTATATTGAATTATCGATTTATAATCGATAAACGATTTATTATCAGAATACGAGAACTGAAATAATTCAATTCGAAGATAAAACTGAATCGAAATGGTTTAGATGATCAATATATATACTATTTAAATATGAACGATGATAATAGAAATTCATTGTTGGAAGATTTATTTGTTTTGAATTTAAAATGATTTAATATGGCTATTTTAAATTGTATAATCTATTTCGTTGGATTCAGAATAGTGAATAACTTTGTGAACATCAGTTGTTACGGTTAAATTACGGTTCAAAATTTAGGGTAAAGGACCGCAAGATATTTTGGTTATTTAATTAAACAAAATCAAAGGAATTAACTCAAGCCGACCTACCTTTTTATACCGTCACCCTAAACTAAAATTCGCAGACCTATACATTTCTCGAGCACAATATTCTGTTCTCTAGCTTCTTAACAAAGGCAGACAGGATTTAATGGCTTTCAGTACTGGATGTTCCTTCTCGCGCCTATAAAACAAGGTTAAGGCTTCGCTATATTTTTTTCATTTCCGAATCCCATCTTCTTCTTCTTTCGTTCCTTTTCTTCCAATTCAAAGTTGAAACAAATCAATCCACCGAAGAAAGAAAAGAAGAAGAAGGGGAAACCGCAATTTGAATCGAGAGTCGCGATTACACCGTGAAGTTCCTGGAAGCTCGAGGCGCGCTGACTCACTCGCGAGAGGTGCGCGATGTCTCGGAGGGACTTTTATGGGCGCGATTCAGATAAGGCACTGCGAGGTAGGGGAAGGGGTCGACGCTGGTAAGGGATGCAAACTGGATAAGTGTTATGGGGTGCGGTGGTTTATGCGATGGGTATTAAGGGTTCGTCAGAAGGGGGTTCGATTATCTGGGGGTTGAACGGTCACGACTGGAAGGTTTGGGGAGTCAGGATCTGTGACGTTGACTTTGGAAATAGTGCGATGAACTGATGATGGGGTGGGAGTTCGGTAGTTGCTCAGATGATCAGAACGGAGGCTGTCGATGGAAGAAGGGTGTCTGGACGTGGGGACAGTGAGGGTGGAGTAGTATGTGTCGAAGTTGAGAGGTTGCAGCAGTAACAGGCCGTGCCTATTCATAGAATGAAGATTGACAGCAAGCTGTTTGATGAAATGCCGTAATGAGGCAGATTGCAGTTTTGGGGCTAATGCAGTTTTGGAAATGTTCGAAGATTGCTCTGTGGATTAGTCGAGTGGTTGGAGTAGCTTTAAGGTATACGTTTTATTTAGTTTTAAATTTCATAAAAATTAATTTATTTAAATTGTTAGGATTAGTTTAAATTATAAACCATTCAATCATTTAATTAAAGATACATGGATTAGTTTATTTATATTAGTTGAGTTAGATTTAATTTAGTAACCGTTAAAAGTAAAATAAAGAAAATTTATTTATTTGTTTAAATAGTTAGTTTAAATAAATAAATATTAATCCGTGAATTTAAATCAAATTATCGTAGGTACGCAGTGAATTTCATTCGAGTAATTTCATAGCCGACGATACAGAATAAACTGGATATTCGGCAACGAGAAAATCCTGGTGAGTACATCTCACTCACCTTTAGAATTATTTTTATTTTATTAAAAATAATTGTCTGTTGCTTGTGTGCATGTTTTATGGTTGTTTTATATATATTAGTTATTTAGGCTATATATATATATATATTGGGTTGATTGATTGGTTGGATTCCCGCAGTCTCATTAGCGGATGCCCGCAGTTTCATAGCGGATGATTACCCTATACGCCCCACGCTATGATTAGTGGATGACCTTCTATACCGCGATATTCTGCCACGAAGCAGAATGGGTATTATTTATGTGCTAACATCTGTGGATGCAGGAAAACAGGTTGGAGGAATCCAACTGGATTCCTCAAAAATATATTATCTGTTTGTTTGTTGCTTGATTTCATATATATTCATATATGACGTGCTATAAATCAAATGATTGAAATTTGAATGGTTTGATTGCTTTAAATATCACTGGGCCAAGTGTTAAATTATTAAAATATCATGAGAAAGATATTTGAGGTTTAAAGGAAAATTCTATTTTTCCCAAATAGAATTTGAAATTTCAAGTAGAATTTGAAAATATAGAATTTCAAATGGAATACTGAAATAAGAATTTCAAAATAGAATTTTGAAATGAAATTTCAAAATAGAACTTGAAAATAGAATTTTTAAGTGAAAATTTAAATAGAGTTTAAATATTTGAAAGGAGTTGGAATATTTGAAATTCAGAAGAAAAATTAAATAAGGTTTGAAATGGGATTTTAATTATGTAAATGAAATTTGAGTATAACATTTGAATTTTAAAGGGAGTTTAAATATTTGAATTTTAAAGGGAGATTGAATATTAGAAATTCAAATAGAAGTTCAAATAGAATTTGAATAGACGGAATTAGAATGAAAAATATAATTTGAATTCAAGAAATTAAAATAAAATTTGAATTCAAAGGATTTCGAATAAAGAAATTCAAATAGAGATTTGAATGTAGAATAACAAAATAGGATTTGAAATATAGTATTTCAAAGAAGAATTCAAATGTGAAATTTGAATAGAGATTTGAATTGGAATTCAAATATGAAATTTGAATTGAGATTTGAAATAGAAATTCAAGTGTTGAATTTGAACATGGAATTGAATACAGAAATTCAAGTAGAAAATTGAATATGAGATTTCAAAATAGAAGTTGAAATAAACTTTGAAATAGGATTTCAAAGCAGAATGGGAAATGGAATTTCAAATAGGATTTCAAAATAGGAAATCCAAAGGATTTTGAAAATGGAATTTGAAACATTTAGAATTTCAAATAGAAATTTAAATGGAGTTTGGATATTTAAATTCAAGCATGAATTTCAAATATAGAAATTCAAAAAGGAGTTGAATTAAAGTGGGAATTCGAATAGAGGATTTGAAATGAAATTCGAATAAAGAATTTGAAATGGAATTCGAATAAGGGATTTGAAATGGAATTCGAATAAAGGGTTTCAAATGGGATTTGAATACAGGATTTAAAACTATGGAATTTGAAATGTAAGGATTCGAATGGAATTTGATATATATATGAATATATATATAAAAATGAAGTTGAATTCATTTTAAACGAAGTTTAAAGTTATTATATATATAAATATAATTAAAACGAACTCGCCGCAGCGCTGCAGTTCGTAAATTGGCGATTCGAACTTCAATTGAATATACAGAACTCAATTGAAGTCGGATTTCTTTGAAACAAGAAACGTCAGGACCGGTTTGATAATAGTTTCCTAATGAAGGAGAAAAATCTGAATTTCGTCGTATAGATTTTGAGTTATGTCAAAATCAAATTTTCAGAAAAACAGCGCCAGAATCGTTTTAAAACCATAATGGTTTATTTAATATTATAAAAGGATTTTAAGCGAGAAAATCCGAAGGTTCTATTTAGAAAATCTCAGAGTTGAATTGTAAAGTATATTCAGTTGTGTAAATGAATATGATTTTTGAAACAGAAACCAGATTTTGATTTATTGAATGGAATTAACTAAAATGGAATAGAAATTAGTTAAGGGGCTTTTGAATGGATATTGGGCCTTGAATGAGTTAATTCGATTTGAAAATTTATATTCGAAATCAAAAGGGAAACTAGAATGGAAATTGAAATTCAATTTAGTTGTAAGCAAGTTAAACATTTGTTTGAACATGTTATGTTCAACAAAGAAGTGAAATAGGCAAAATGACTAATTAAAGAATAAATGGGCGAAACTGAAATCAAACGATTAGATAGTATTGAATTGAATTGCAAACAGGTGAATATGTGTTAAGCAGGTTTGGGATGAAGTATATGAAGTTATAAATGTAGTGCTCGACAAAAAGGTACATGTTTAATTCATATATGAGGTTTTATGCGCCGTATCGGCAAGCCGCTTGGCTTTTTCTTTTTCTTTTTGAGATTAGAAGATACCGGGATGCTATTTGAAATTTCCCGATGCTCCCGATACAGGGGAGGTTATGGCGAATTTTTCCGGGAATTTAAGGAGTTAGAATATTTTTAAGAAATTTGACAATTAGAAATCTATATATCGATATATATAGAATTCGATAAGGAAACGAAATCAAAAATAGCGTAAAGGGCCAAGATTGATTATTGAAATATTTGGTTAACAAATATTGATAAGGAAATAGAGAAGTGATTTAATTAATGAAATATTAATTAAAGGGCCCAGTGATTTGTTTGATATGTTTGGATGAACACTTGTTTTTATTCGATAGTTAGATCACAGACTATCGAAGTTTTTGACCATCGTTGTCAATATGGAGAGACCGGTTGGATTATTATCCGAAGAACCACTCCGTATCGGCATAAGCGTTGCGAACCAAGTATGCTGAATATATTGAAGACGGAGTGAAGTGCAAGGGCTTTTCTAGTAATAGAAATAGTGCCTTCGGTTTCGTTCAGTCCCAGAACGAACGTAAATGGACGAATGTCTGACAGAGTATTTCCAATGATCAAATGGGTTGGTCTGTATGGATATATATGGTTACAACGGATTTATCCCTTAGCATAATATCCAGAATATTTGTGCAAACTCAACTAGTGATTAACGGATCTGACGATGTGGCATTCAAAGTGATTGTGTTATCGATGAATGGTAAGTATGCGTAGCCTCAGGCCTCAACAACCGGGAAAGGACAAAAATCGGGCAGGCAGCATGGCTATGTGGGTCGCTCCCATTAGGGTGTATAATCACCTATCTAGAGAAATTCCTTTTGTTTCTAAATCTATCGATTCTGCCCATTCGGGAACGGTGGTTTGAGTCCAACCGTTGGTGATATACATTCGATACACTCAAGCGAAATGAGTGGTCGGTCATGTGTGGGCCGGGTTGCAAGACGTTCTTGTTGAACCCAGGTGTATTCGTCTCTAGAGATACACAGTCGGAAGGTGGTCCTATACCTTGTCATGTTGGAAATCCAATCTCCAATAAGCGCCATGCGGTTTTTGATTTTATACTATATATGTGGAGCGTGAGATGCAAGCGTTTTGCTATTTGGTTATTTACTTGATGTAGACATTATTATAATATCATTGGATTTGATATCAAAGTGTTTTGGGTTATAGTAAGGTAAAAAACCGTCCGTGTTTATGTGTGGGCTGGTCTTACTATTATCTTTTCTTTTGAAAGGGTTTTGAAAGTTAAACAAGTGGTTGGAGTTTACTCACACCAGTCCCATGACTGACCCAGAGTTTATTTTGTTTGTTTTCCCTAAACTCTTGGGTGCCCAAATTTGTACGGGCAGTCAAGTGTTTCAGGCTTTTACAGATACACTTGGAGGAGCTTGAAGCTGGAGGCTTCAACGTTAGTTATTTAGAGTTACTTCCGCTGGATCAAATGTTATGTGTACTCTGATGATGGTATGTATATATGTACAAAACAGATTTGTATTTCGAAAGTTATGTTATATAATATATTTTATTCGTTCCGCTGTGAGTGTGATCTTCGTTTTTCTCCTATTCTAAGTCTTCTATCTTATCTATTCTCACCCTCTATCTTCTTTCTAATAATGAGTCGTATTTCTGGGTTATTTGAGTTGGACGTGTGGTGTATTTAGTCAACTCAGATAGCACGGATTTGCGGGTCGTTTCAGTCTTAGTGCCAAATAAATAGAAATACACTCACTTAAACTCGATTTCATCCTCTCAAATCTCGATCAAGCTTTCGAACTCCTAGATTCCGATTTTCCTTCGATCCCCCCAAATACCTTGACAATCTTCCCTTTCGAGTCACCCTTCCTTTCAATATGAGATGATTTGAGCTTGTGAGGCGATCCATTTTTTATTTTCCCCAAATTTCGATTAGCTAGGCCTTCGGTCATTTTGTTTCTTTTGTTAATGAGAGAAATGAAAATGAAAACGGTGGCCGGCTTTTTCCTTTTATTTTCTTTATAACACGACTAGGGTTTTCATTTGCTAATTCCAATATTACCCCTAGGGTTTATATTTGCATCATAACACTTAACACATTTTTGTAACACTTTGGTTAATTTTTTGTTACACATAATACACCAATAAACATGTATATTTTCCCACCATTTTTATCCATGTACAAATTTGTGTATGTATATACATATATGTATTTATCATATACATGCACAAACGCAAGTGATGTATTTAGTTATCCAACCTACATATATACATATATATTCTATTATAATCAATATAATTTAGGGTCACTAGATTTTTGGTTCTCACATATGTGTTTACTATTTATGATAATAATATTAAAATAAGAAATAGATTTTAATGTAATTTCTGTAACCAACCAAGTGGGGCAAGACTACTTCCTAAAATAAAACTTACCATAATTATAATGTAGGTAAGTTTGAAATGAAAAGAAGAAAAAGAACATAACAGGCGAGAAATGGTTATTCAGTTACAATTTTCTATAATTAATTACATGTGTTCTTTAAAATGTCAAGATTTATAGATGTTAGTTAAAAGACTTAGATTTAGTCCTTTTTCGCATGAAAAATAGAATAAAACGTGTAACTACGCAACCACAGATTAAATAAAAGAGAACTACATTTAATTAAACATATATATAAATTGTGAAACTATAATAAAGAGGAATTATAATAAACTAAGCAAATTTGTAAGGATATGCAGTAAATTATGGCAAGTGTTATAATTTAAAAGTAACAGAAAATGAGTAGATTATTATGATAAATAAGAACTTGATTGATATGTTAGAAAATCATAACAAAAAAGTAAAAGAATGTAACAAATTATGATAAAAGTAAAATATCATAGGCTCTAGCTAGGAACCGAGTCAATAGGTTGGGCAGAGATCTAGGATTTTGCTAAGAAGAAAGAGAAACAAAAGCTTATGAGTGCAAGAAAAAATTATAACATGAGGGTTGTAATTAAAAAGAAGAAAGGGAAAATAAAGGAGGCTTATTATATTAAAACTTAGATCCTGGATTCAGTTAATAAGCAAACAGATAAGACCCAGGTTAGGTGGAACTAGGTAGGAAATACAAATCAGTAAAAGAAAAAAAGTATGCTAAACGTATAATGAAAGGTTAGACATAAGATCTAATAAAATAGGAAGGTGTATTTGGAGTAGTTTGAAGGGGGTCTAGATGAAGAGCCTAGCGATGTGGATCTTCGCAAATACTTTAGAACAATGAGAGCACGTCCAAAAATGTTGTTCAGCAATGCTGGAAGAAAATGCGAGACTTCTATAGGTTGTGAGGATACTTTAGGATGGCCCTTTGGGGTTATCCTAACGAAGCTGCACCCTCGAAGGCCAGTCTGTAGGGGTTCCTTCAAAAGTGTATATCCTAACCGCATTTGTATTGAAGGTCTAACGAAGCTTTCCTTTACTAGTGGTCAGGAGGTTGATGAATCGAGGAGGGTACTCATACGACACTTGAACTCATGGTCTTGCAAGAAGGTTTTTGGTGGGCGAGGACCCATAAGAATAGTCACATACAAATATCAATTATCGTTAATCAAAGCAAGAATGAGAAAGTCTAAAGCTAAACCAAAATTTCAATGATCTTTCACTATCGAGACATTGGTTGAGGGATAATGCGAATTAGATGTTTAGATTGTTTGTAGTAGGTCACAGTCACTTAGCTCTTGATGGGTCCTTCAACTAGTTGAGGGGGACTACGTGGAGACATGGCCATAGAGAAAGAGGCTGACCAAATAATATATATATATATATATATATATTATAGGCCTAACAAAGATGTCCTTTACAAAAAAATACCCGATTGAGTTTCATACAGGACCGGGCGTTGTTAGTGATGCTTAGGTAGTAGACAGTGCGATTACGTATAAGTCCTCAATGTATGCACTGGGTGGTACATCGTAAATGTTGGAGCATCGAGAGGAGCCGATGTGGAAGCAGTTTCATGTTTTTCCATCAGATGATGGAACATCTCTATTGTACGGCTCACGAAGCTATCCTTTACAGACATAGTTGAAGAACTCTTTCGTAACGAGACGACGAAGTCCTCTTGAGTAGGATACAGAGGATACTATGTGTAGTACCTAGGACTGAGGCGGTCTATAGGCATACAGCTACATATATATTTATTATTAGGTTTGGTCTATCTGGGTGTAGATGAGTACGGATTACATACGGAGGCGAGAGTATTGTAAACCTAAATAACCTAATATAATTAAAATGGAAATAAAATGGTAAATGTAGTATTAAACTTTAAAGTAGATAATCTTTCCATTCACCAAAACTTTAGTTCTGACCCCCTCCTCATAATAATCCACAAGTTAGATGGTAGGTAGAGATTGTTCAACTTAGAGACACTTGTTTAGAAAGCATTAACATTTTTGTAAGTAATTATTTATTATTATATTTTAATCATTTCCATTGTGAGTTTTTAATTTTTGCTCTGATATATTTATCTTTATCTATTTGTAGGATACTAGACACCCAACTCGAGCTTAAATGGACTTAGATTTTTAACATTTTGCAAAAAATCTGGAGCCGTTGTGGTTTGGATTGTTACAACGGCCGAACCAAACAAAGGATAGAATCATTTTTCGCTTTAGATTGGATAGAAGAGTTGGCATTTGTGGTTGTTGGATCCTAAGCTTTATTTCTTCTAGCTTCTCCAAAATTTTCTTCTTCTTCTTTAGGTTGTAATGTTCGTCGTCCATTATCTTTAGTTTTTTAGTTATGTAGAATGCAAATGCTAGGATATAAATTAAAGAAAGTAGAAGGTTATATGCGTGAAAGGCTTTGTGCTTCCCACATTTACCCTCCCGCAATCTTTTTTTGGTATGATAGTATAATTAGTTATAATGGCTAAACCATATTTAATTACAGAAACAACCTCAACATTATTCTACATTATTCTTATTCAATTAAACAAACTAAATCTCCAAGATAATGTTTACCAAAAACTAGGGATATAATAGTTCTTCTCTTTCTCCTTCAAAGACCTGAGTTGGCTGGCCCCTAAAACTTCCTTCTACCTCCTTTTCAAATTTCTATATGTAAAATTATGTTAAGTTCGATGACTGGTGGTATGTATTGTTAGATAGGTAACTTTTTTAAAAGCTTGGAAATCAGTTTAAGGAGTGAATGGATTTAACATCTCAAGGCGTTTTAGGCTTTGAAGAAAGATAATTATCCGTTTTGGGGAAAAACAAATAGATTTAACTGTACGCCTTTCAATTTATTGATATTTTAGAAAAACAAAGATAAGACAAGGCCAAAACCAAAACAAGTGTTGAATGTAAATAAACTACTAAAAAAAAGGAAAGCAAAACACAACGTACATGAATAATGCATAACAAACACACGGGGGACCCAGAAAAAGAACACAAATAACATAACAGCTTCCAAGAGAATGTTGTCGTAATGTCAAAGCCAAAGGCTAGTTGCAAACTATTCGTGCCAACCCTAATTTCAAACAATAAGAAGTATTATAGTTGCATATAAGATTTCCTCCTTTTCAAAATAAGATTTCATTCCTTTCCATTAATATCACTTTCACGATTTTTTTAGAATGGATAGAATGAAAATTATATATGTATAAACAATTATACATTATGTTATATATATAGCTAATTCATATATACTATCATGAATCCATAAATGTTGTTCCATCAACGTTGGATGTATATGTTTGTATATATGCTTATTGATTAAATTATATATTAGACAAACATATATGTATGAATGCATGTGTGTGTATATTCATATATCATTTTGAAATGAATATTTCCTACGTTAAGAATTTAAGAGAAAATTATTTGTATAAAAATTTAGCTATATTTTACACTGACATCATGTGTTATTAACTTTAATTTAATTTTCTATTTCCCAACATCAATTTTTTATTAGTTTAGAACTTCGTTTCCCATTACTAATTAATAAAAAAGGAATTTGTAAATAAAGTTGATAGGGTAGATCTTGTTTTTAAGGGATATTATGATCTAATAATATTTGTAGAGGGTCACATTAAATGGGCAAATGAAATTTATTCGTTAGATGATATATTTTAGTAATATTTAGTTTAAAAGCATTTATGAGGAGCATTTTTGGTAGTTCATGGTGACACCAAAATAGTGTGACATCAAACGTATTAGAGCTATTATATATATATACATGCATATATATATATATATATTCATGTATCATTTGGCAATGATATTAAAAAAATCAGTTTCATTTGTTTTATTTTTTTTGTAAATAATAATGTAATATTTTTTTTAAAAAGTTTTGATTTCAAGATGCATACATACATATATACTATTTTTTTAATATATATATATATATTTAATCAATTACATGACATGATTTTAAATTAGATTCTTTTAAGTCGTGTATTTTTGTATGTGTATATATAAATATGATATGAAATTTATTTATACATGAAACGTTAGTTTTACAATATTTACGTATGTGTTATATATATAATATATATAAAGACACATAGATTGTGACGACCCCAAAACCCCGTACGACGGTGTCAAGGGTAATCTTTGGAATATAACACATAAACAGATAATAGCAGAACAGAAATAAATAAATACACAAGATAATGCACAATAGAATATACTGGATAAACGTAATCATCAGAGTTACACAGTATATAGGATCATACTTAGTACAAATACAGTTCAGCTATACATAAATGCCTACAGCGGAAAACAAACATAATATGTACAATTGGAGCTGAACAACATAAAAAGAGATAAATGATAGAATCCATCTTCAGCTCCAGCTATATAGACAAAGCCTGCTAAAACCTGAACACAAGGCTGCCCGTGTAGAAAAAGGGGCACCCGAGTTTGCAAGTGAAACAAACTACGAGTCAGTCATGGGACTGGTATGAGAAATCTACTTAACACATTATATAATATGGCTAATCACAGGACCACGCCACTTTCGTGGAACGGGTTTACTCCATTGGATTGCCAGTGCTTTAAAATAAGTAAATCTTTAAACATCGCAATGCTTTTTATAAAAATGAAGCCATTATAAGACTCAGTTCCCATCACACAATGCAACGCAAACCGGAGGATAGAGTTTTACCTTATAATGGCCAAAATATGCTTGATACAAATAAAACAAAAGCATTTGATATTATTACTAGTGTTTATATGTTTCAAAAACAATTTCAATCATAACTATCAATCATAGACGGCATGGGTACCATATATCATGTCGCCATATATATATACAATCAAAACCGCACGGTGTCGTATTTGGAAATAGGATTTCCATCATGAACCAAGACAAAAGATAGTCCTTACCAACTTCGAGACTCTCTAGCCCGAGCCTCAGGATCAGAGCTCGAGTGACCCTTGGATCGTCAGGGCCGGTCCACCGATGTGGATTAAAATGCCTGAACACTGTGTTTCCCCGCCCTTTGGGGTGTAAGTGAGCCAACGAATGACTCTATCGGTCCCAGATCGACCGATATAACCGAGGCGCCTCGCAACAGCAACAACCACATAGGTGAAAATAATATAAATGTCAGCCAGTTCAAGCACCGACGCCACCTCTAACTAGAAAGAAACGAATGTCCTCCCTGAGGTCCTCTCCCGTTTCTGGTTCATACCGGGGTGTGAGGCTCGTGAATTCACATTATACACAAAACTACGCCACACAAGCGGTGCTTTGATCATCAACCACAAGACTTTGCTTTTCAACAGAAGCCCTGATCACTGCATCTTAGCATGCCACACAGGAAATTCACACCAGAGCAACTGATGGCTATCAATCACACATAATGAATTCCAATGTCAGACACACATTCCATTTGCAAGTCCGTTCTGGGTCTGAATGAAACTGGAGGCACTATATACCTCGCAAACCCATCGATCTCCACGTACGTCTGGACGATCGCCACTCATTATCCATATTTCGGGATGCCTACCAATCAGGACATTAGTTACCATCCAAACGAGGTGAAGATTTCCGGTCTCCAACCACCGTCTTCATCTTCAATTTCTTATCGTCGATTTAGTTATTCAGAATGGGATAAACCCGGTCTTTCTGAGCAACTCGCGTATATAATAAACAAGTGCTACACAAACACAACATACGCATCATTTCAATTCATTAGTCACTAACCGTAAATAAGTAAGAGAACGATTTCCCAAATATTAACCCCGAAGGCGAAACCAACATCAGATCAAAACCCAGGAAACCATTCGACATAGCTAACCTTCATTTAATTTCTAAATTTCATATTCCATATCGTTTATAATATTTTATAGCGATTTATCGCTATTTTTATTTATTTAAAAACAGCCAATTCATTCAAACGACGCTTCAGGCCATAACGTGGTCGTGGCGCTGTTTTTCTTCAGATTTGATTTACACATATCTGAAAATCTAACCGTTGGATATTCACAAAATTATATCATTAGAAAGATCTTTTCAAAAAGAATCCAACGGTTCCAGTTTTGGGAAAATCCGACGGCCGGATCTCCCGGTACAATCGTTTGAAGTTTCGATTTCAAAATACGAATTGCAGCGTCGTTATTCGATTTATTTTAATTATATATATATATAATCGATTCTGGCGCTGTTTTTCTTCAGATTTGAATTAAACATTCCAGACAATCCAACCGTTGGATCTTTACAAAGTTGGTGTCGTTGGAAAGATATTTCCAAAGGGAACCCAACGGTTTCGGTTTTGGGAAAATCCGATGGTCGGATCTCCCGCACTAATCGTTTGAAGTCACGGTTTCAAAATATGAACTGCAGCTTCGTTATTCGTTTTATTTTAATTATATATATATAATTGATTCTTCAATTTTAAAACCATATTCTTTTCATATCTATGATAAAAATGATATTTTTATCCAACTGACTTCTATTTCAACACTTCACTATTTTTAACAATTCATGTATATAATAAAAATGTGATTTTCATTGTAAAACTATTTATTTCAAAACACGACTATTTTATATAGTTCATATAGATGATAAAAATAAGATTTTTATTATAAAACAATTTCTTTAAAACACGAATACCATTCAACACATGAATTTCTATTCAACGAATGAATTTCTATTCAACACATGAATGTTTTCTATAGTTTGTATATATATAGTAAAATGTGATTTTTATTGCAAAACAATTTATTTCAAAACATTATTATTTTATATAGTTCATATAGATGATAAAAATAGGATTTTTATTATAAAACAATTTATTTTAAAACACGAATACCATTCAACACATGAATTTCTATTCAATGAATGAATTTCTATTCAACACATGAATGTTTCAACATATGAAAATAATTTCAACACATGAAAATAATTCTAACACATGAATATTATTCAAAATTTCGGCAGCATAACGGCAGGGTAGTTAAAACCGGGGCCGTCCCTAGTACGGCTCCTCGCTCTACCTTAAAGCCTCGTAGCTTTTGACAATGGGGATTTCATGCATCTAGTTCGCACGCAGGCAGCATGTATATTTTTTTCATTTCCACAAACTAATCCTATGTGGTTTCAACCAAATAATTCTCAACCACAAACGGGTATTTTTCAACCACCATCAATCAATTTCAACCACAAACAATACTAATCAACCATTCGTAATCAACCAATTTTCACACCAATCACAACCAATAAATATCGTCCATGGTTTGTGGACGAGGGGCGTATATATATAAGCATTTCACTTCTATTTCAACACATATATAATTTTTACAACGCATATATTACTTATATATCGAACGTACAACTTATACAACCTTATACAAGAGGTGTACAACGCTTATATAACTCATACATCGACTATATAATTTATACATCGTTGTTTTCCATATCGTTTATAATTTAGAAATCTCACCTTGGGTTTCACTCCACCAAAAATAGCAGAAGGCTCAAAAAAATATGCGGTTTGTTCTAGTATGTAGAAGACGTCCACACGAATCCACTGTCTCTTGTTTCACTGAATTTCATCAAGAAACGAAAAAGATATGATTTTTACAGTGAAATCAAAAACTATAGCACTTTAAAGTGCTATTAAATAGTTTATATTATATAAACCATACCTCTTCAAACCCGTTCAAAACTAGGTTTTTGATTTTCGCACAAACGGTTGCACGATAAGAGAATCGGCTCACACAGCGTCGAAGTGCTTCGAAGGGCGCACCCTCGCACGGTGGTGCGATGGCGAACGATCGCATGTACAGGCGGCGGCGGCGGCGTGAAGTCGTCGACTTCCCGGAGGTGATTCAGCCTCCACACTCCACGATAAAATCCCCAACAAGCATGGATTTAAAGAGGAGAGTTAGAGCTTCAAAATGGATCAAGAATCCCACAATTTCATTGAGTGGTTGCGGAGAAATCGAAGAGAGAAGTTTTGAGGTGATTTCCGTCGTGCGCGAGGGGCTTACGGGGAGAGAGAGGGTTTTTCTGACCAATGAATTTTATTTATTTATATATATATTTTTTAAAAATCCAAAAATACCCCCTGTTCCACACGAACACCAATCCAAACCCAACGACTGTCGTCCCTAGCGTTTTACCCCCATTCCGAATACAATGGGATATGTTTCGTAGGCCCATTCGACTGTTTCAGTCAGTTTTCCTTCAAATTAAAATATAAAACATTCAATATTTAATTTGAACGTACATTTCAATTTGCCCGGGCCACATATGGATTCTAAAAATTCCCGAAAAATAAATCTAGCTATGTTTTGACGATACGGTCCCAACAAAACTAGTTTCATCGAATTCTGAGACCATTTGAAAAATGGCCCATTTCTGATCGATCCAATTTAATTGTAATTGACCAAAACACGTTTTCCTTTGCCACGCTCACATATTAACTTCAAAAATTATGAAATTTGAAACCTAGTAATAGTTTAACATCCCGGATCCAACAAAAGTGGTTTCGTCGAATTCCGAGGTCGTTTGCAAAATGGCCATTTTCACGGGCTATATAAACTCTATAGCGACCTTTCTGAAAATTCGTTTGGCCATAACTTTTGCTTCCCGCTATGAAATTTAGATTTTTCAGATTCGTTGGAAAGGTATTCACTAACAGATTTAAATATTTTTGGTTTCACTCAAATCCATTTTGTTTTGCACCCGGTACAGTCAGGCGAAGTTTGAATTCAAATTTTGAAACTACTGCGCCATTTCAGGTCTTGTTTACAATTCAAAGTAATTATATTTATTTTCAACTTCGATTCAAACTTACCTTTCATCATTATTATTTAAAATATTTATTTTAAATACTTAAAATTCACTATTTTAGCCCATTTAAAATTTTCAAACTGGTTCAGATTTTCCGGGTTGTTACACAGATATACATACATACATACATACATATATATATATATATATATATATATATATATATATATATATATTGCACATGATTCGCACTTGTTGATTACACCCGCTTCACGGGTAAATTGATTTTTTAGAAAATTATGCATGTTTAACATATTATGGAAATATGATTTCATTAATATTTAATTATGTATTTCTATTGGAGTCGTGTGTGGTTAGTTTGAATTGTTTTGTAAGTGTTGTATATAACGGTGTTGTATACACAATTATATGATTTTTGTTTGAAGATAACAAACAAATATATTTTAATTTAAATGTGTTTGTTATTGTACTGTTATATAACTTCACGGACAGGAATATTATATTTATATTTAAATAGAATACGACTGTACAAAATTTTATATATTCACACAGTATTTTATTTAAATATAAATATTTCAACATTCAAACAGTACAAATTATATGACTCCACTATTTGTACACATTCACATATATTAAACATGATATTGTACTTGTATATAAATTGAATACGATAGACAAATTTGTTTGAACACAATAAAATAATATTTTATTTCAATCAAATTTGTTTATTACAAATATCAGTATAATTTTCTCATTCTGTACATTTGTTCCTCACTACAACACTCACACTCAGTTGTACAAACTCTCTCATATACAGTTTCACATATAAGTCACACAGCAATGGTAAGTGGCTCAACAATGAATATTCAAAGTCAAGACAAGTGCAAATCAAATTATATGTAGCATGAACCTTTTTTTTAAGCAAACAGGGCAATAGTTTTTGATGCATCAGAAATTGTACAAAGAATAGGAAAATGGTAGAGCTAAGATTCACTTGAATGGCAATATTTGTGTCCAAAATTTGCCAAGAATTAATGCTTTCCAGAAATGAAAGATTAATCAGATTTGGAAAAATGGTTTATTGCACCATTTAAATGTTTCTAGAAATTATACAAGAGTTTCAAATCTGCACAAGCCTATTTTAAGGAATGATTTATAGCGCATATTCAATCATGCAAAAGTTCAAGTTTATTTGGCACAGTGCATATCTGAAATGTAATCAAAGTCATTTTTGCATTTGCATCTCGAGATAATGTACAATTTATCATAAATGCAAATATAGTATACATGCAAAACAAAATTGAAAGTTTTCTTCCCTCTTTAATTCACTGGTTCAATCAGCATGGAAAAGAATAATGATTCTTTGGCAAGAATTCATACCAAAAGAAATCAAAGAAATGACTCATGGCAATTAATAGTGTTTAATTGGTTCCATGAATTCAGCAAGAATGTTTTCGGTAAGAAATTAATCAATGTTTCAAACTTGGCATGGAGACAACTATACAATCTTTTCTGAACAAATCATGTAGTGTTTTTATTTCAGGAATGCAGGAATTCATTTTTGGCAAAACACAAGTCAGGGCAGTTTTTCAACACATGGAGAATATTTTTTTTGCAAGAGGATAAATTTCCATCTTTTTTTTTTGGTAAGAAAGAAATTCCATAGTTCAACTCACTATGAATATATTTGGCGAAAACCATTTCAGTTTTTTTTCTCTCCAAATATACAAAGTGGCAAGATTGGCACAAATCTTTTTTAAGCAGTGTAAATTGCATCAAGCATGCGGCATATAAGAAAAACTGGAAAGGGCTTAATTTGCATTCTTTGCAAAGATGTATTGTGGCAAGTATTCAATCAGTGAACAACATTTTTGGCAAGTGATTAATTCATTTCTAGAAATGCATATGTGAACAAATCAGTTCATACATATATGTATGGAAAGATTTTTGAATTACAGTTTCGCAATCAATCATGTTTATATGGCATGTTTTCAAAAGGTGTGTTCACATATGAAATGCAGTGAAGCAAGAAAATTCTTTTTGGGCAAAAATTCATTTCTTTATAAACAGGCAAGAAAATGGAGCATATCAGAAATGATAAAAATCATTAATAGTGGGGCAAGAAGTTTAATCCCAGTTTTCTAATCACAGTGTATTTTGGGCAAGTGTTAAATTCATTTTTGGCCAAAGATATATTTCCAAATTTGAGCAGAACAATCTGTATATGGCATAGTAACCAATTTATGGGCGACACAAGGGACATAATCATTTCTATCAATCACACATGGAAAACATTTATTTGTTTTCAAATTTATTTCCAGAAAATTAGTTGAGGGGCAAAGGTTTTCACATGATGGCTTCAGAAATTCATTCAGGGGCCAAAAAGGGTGTAACTCACTTTCCAAAATTGATTCAATCGCACAACAACACAGTCAATGCAGAGAATTCAAAAGAGGAAAACAAACACATGCGCAAATCAAATCAAGGCACTGAATGAAATCAGAGTAATTTTAGGATTTCATAATCCTATAAATTCAACCAATTCATCACAGGCAAGTAAATCGAAAACCACCCCAACAATTCAAAGAGAAAATCAAAGAAATCAAAACAGTAATACTCATGTGTTTTCGATCATCATTATCCCAAATCGAAGCATCAGAGAGCATCCAGTTTTGAAGCTAAACAGAGAAGCAAATCAAAGAGCAATCATGATCGAATTTGATTTGGGATTTGAAAAACCAAATTCCATTCTTAAAGTCGGCCAACATCTGTGAAGGAAGGAGCTTGCAAAGAAGAATGGGCCAGGCTCTTCTTTTTATGTTATAAAAGGGATTTAGGGTTTATTTATTTTTTAAAATTCATTTTGTTGTATTTTTATTTGTAAACCATTCTGAACAGTTTCTAGAGTCTGTAAAATTCTAGGGGGTCCAGTTAGGGGATTAATTGGCAGTTTCTAGAGTCTGTAAAATCTAGATGGTTTTCTAGTTTCATCTCTAAAACTAGACAGTTTACTAGCATCTGTAAAATTAGGGGAAATCTGGTCTAGGGGATATAGACAAGTCTAGAGTTTTGAGCGTAGGGTTAGAATAGGAGCGAGGGGTTCGCAAGTTTACATGGTCTTGTAAGCGGGATCTGTTCTATCACCTAGTAGAAACTTTAGGAATGCAGCAGTAGGCAGAGTCTTGCCGAAGCTGGGTATATCTGTGTGTGATTTATTATCTGCACTTTTATTTCTGCTGCATTCTGTGATCTGTTTATTATTTTAATATCCTGTCAGTTTTTCAATTCAGTTCAAAAACTGTGATAAACCCTATTCACCCCCCCTCTAGGGTTAATCTAGATCCAACAAGTGGTATCAGAGCAGGTTATTTCTTTAACTCTATAGTCATGGGTCATTCTAGTTGTCAGTCCTTAGAGAGTCAGTCCAGTCGCATTCCATCTATTTTTAATGGTTCAGATTTATCAAATTGGAAGTCAAAAATGGAATCCTTTTTAAAATCTATTAATTTTAAATGTTGGGATGTTGTTATTAATGGTTATGATAACGAAGATAAATGTTTTAATAATCATGCTACACATATCTTATATTCCCATATTGATGATGTTCAGTATGGCCTTATCTCCCATTGTTTAACTGCGTAGGAAATATGGAATACTCTCAATACGAGGTATGGAAAAATTGACAAAAACAGCTCAAAACCCAAAAAGATCAACTCAGATTCGGATCTATGCTCGGAAGAAGAAACAGATGAAAATTCAAGTAGATCAGACGATAGAGACTCAACAGACAATGAAACTGAAAGCTTCTCATATGAAGATTTGGTTTATATGTGTACTGATTTGACAAAAATCGTTGATAAACTCCATCGTAAAAATAAATCTTTAAAATCAAAAAATCACGAGTTATATAGCAAAATTAACTGTTTGGAATCAGAAGTTACAAATGTCGTGAAATCAGAAAGTTCTAACTGTGAAAGTTGTTTGAAGTTGAAAACTGACGTCGTTCATCTCAATAAAAATATTCAAAGGCTTAAAGAGGAAATTTTGATTTTAAAAGATAACGAGGTTGAGTTAAAAGATTCAAACAATTCTTTGCAAAAAGAATTTAATGATTTTAAGGCCATCAAAAATTCCAAACATGAAATTGCTGAAAAAGAAAGCTTGTTGAAAAGTGATTTGATTTTAAATGAGCTTGAAAAAGAGATTGAAAATTTCAAGAAAGTTGAATTTGAAAAACAAATTAATTTTGAATCTGAGATTCTTGAATCCAAGACCAAAATCAAGTTCCTTGAAAATGAAAATTTGATTTTGAAACAGAAAGATACCGAAAAGAGAAAGATTAGCATTAATCGTTGTTCGAATCTAATGAAAGAGAATTCTGACCTTAAATCTAAAATTCAACAACTTGAATTAACTCTAATCAAATTCTCTAGCGGAGAAAAATCTTTAAATATGTTGTTGAAAAATCAACAATTTTCAAGAAATAAAAAGGGTATTGGTTTTGGGAAAGGAAATGATTTTTTGAGCTCGTGTGATTTTAAAAATCCTTCAAACTGCTTCAAGATGGGTCATTCTGAAAATTTGAATTGTGAAAATTCCAAAAGGTTTTTAAATCACAAACGAGACAAGAATTGGTTTGATAACAATGCAGTTGAACATTTGTGGACCCCAAAAAGAAATAAAATGATTTTTGGAAAAACTAAACAAGTTTGGATTCCTAAAGGTACAAAGATAGATTCGAATGGGATTTCATACAAACAGATTTGGGTACCAAAAGATGTTAACATAACTGTGAGTGGTTTTACTAATTTTGTTAGACCACTCAATCCCCTAAACTGTTAGGTACCAAAGGAGGCTGAGGAACTGTCGTGCAAAAAGAAATGTGAAGCAACGCTGTCTATACTTTTATATTATTCACAGTTTCTTCGGCCAAGATCTGATGAGTCAGAGATTCTGGTTTACACTGATTTCAGGTATGATCTCTGAACTTGTCTTTGTATATTCTCTCTGTTTTTATTTTCTGTGCTTATTCCTTCCTCTACCCCTTCTATTTTTCTTCAGTTTTTTTTGTTGATTTATCACTGCCATATTTTTTTCTTTATGGGCTTCATTAACTTCCAATTGCAGAAGTCATGTTTTTTTCTGGAAATTTGCTTCTTTTGAATAAAACTCTAATGTTTTTTAATCTTTTCCAGATCTTGAATTTATTTTGTAAATATCTGCAATTGTTTTGAAGTTCTTTTCCTGTGTTCTAAATTCCTAACAGTGTTGATGTATTCTTGTTTTATCTTGAACACTGTTATTTTGAATTCTAAATTTTTGAAGATCTGAATAATTAATGAAATTTTACACATTTATGCTGTTTTGAGTTTCTTCCAATTCATTTTGGAAACGCTTAAAGTATTATACTCATTACAGTACACTGCTTCTTATCATTCGTGATAATTTCGTTGATTTTTGGATTGGCTTGAATCGCAGTGATACATCTTGAATTTCACATTTATTCATGATTATTATGGTTGAAATTTGTTTGTTTGAAATCATCTGAAATTCTAAATATTTTGAATATCACACACCACTTAATTTTGAAATTATCAATCTTGTGTGAATAATTCATTATATCTCAAAACTTAACATTGATTCAAGTGATTTCAAATAAATTTTCTTGATCACGAATATCCTTCAAATTAGATGTAAATGATCTGAATATTCTTTATACTTGTCAAAAATATTTGTGAAAATTCTTTTGAAAATATGGTCATAAATATCACAGTTATTTTATGATTATTTGATTTGAATATATGTTTGTTTAACAACATTTGAAATTATTGATTTATTGAATCTCACACATAATTTTGAATCTGAAATATAACCTGGTGTGATTGATTCGTTAAATCCTAATACTTTCACATTTCTTCAAATGATTTAAAATAAACTAAATTTTATAATCATGAATCATGGAATATATTGTTTTTGTGACCTTCAAAAACATCGTCTGACAAGTCTGCTATGATATTGATTTTTCTGTGCTGCTCTGATACTGTTCTTTGATTACTGCTTGTCTTGGTATATACTGTCGGCTGCTTTGACAAATGTGCTAAATTTATCTGTCTTGTCTGCTTATGATCTGAGTTTGGATATCATTGTCTATAATACCTGTTTTAGCCACCCATGTCATGTTAAAATTCTTATAAATAGAGACACCATTTGGTACCAGATGTGCTAATTTTTTTGTATATATTTTTTTGTTCCCTCTTGTTCTGTATAACTCTTCATATTCCTCTTGAAATTGATTTTCAATTTTAAAATTATTTATTTTTTATTCATTCAGAAATTGAAATCAATATCCAAATTGAACTGTATTTATAATTCATCAAAATTATTATCAGATTTTGAAATTGTGATGAATTGTGACTGCAGTATATTTCACAACAAGAGGAGACTCAATTTAGATTTTCATGATGGTTGAACGTTTATTATAATATCTTTGAACTGGCAATTATTTCACGACCTTTTTTCATAATCTATCATCCTTCTATCATCCATTATGATTTTATATAAATATGGAGAGTTAATATTTTTTAGAAATCCTTTTGAATAAATAGTGAAAATATTTATGATAGAAATTGGACTATGTTATTATTCAGAATTAGTGATAATTGAAAATTTTCAATGATCCCGATATAGTCGAGCATATTTCATAATATAATTAATTTAGAAATTTATTTCAGAAACCATTTCAGTACCTACCGCATTTCTATCATCCATTTTTGGTTTCACATACTGAGGAGTTTTTTTCATTTTGAAACTAAAAATAATAAAAATATAATATTCTTAAGTATTTCTCTAACCTCATTTAAAAATCCAAGCTCTGGTTATGCATGGTTATGAGATTACTTATACTTAAGCTGCAACTGATCTCATTTAAAAATCCAAGCTCTGGTTATGCGTGGTCGGTGTGCTCTTAAATGAAAAATAAAAGAAAAAGGAAATAATGTACTAAATATAAATTAATATGAATTTCTTCTTGGTATGTAAAAATCAGCCTATCAATCCATGTTCTAATCTGTGAAATGTATTAATATCTTATGACGTATTATGATTTGTTGATTGATAGCTATTGGGATTTGAGATTATACGATGTTTTCACTTAAATTGAATTATTAACTTTAGTCCAAAATCCATCACTGTTTTTTATTCTCATTTTTTTTAAAAAAATTTGGAAAATAATTGGAACTCATTTTTTAACTCTCCCCATTTATATGAATTTCATCGTAAATCCGTCATTATCCACAATGTGAAATATGCCACTAGTTCTCAGTATATTATGATTTTTGTTTGACTGAATGAGATTTATGATGACTGTTCTTTCTCTTAAGCTGAAATTATACTTTTAGTCAGTCTTCATCTATTTTTTAACTTCTGTATCCTTTTGATGATAACAAAAGGGGGAGAATGAGTTGAGATTTTGATTTATGAGCGAATTTTTTATAAATATTTTTTATTTTTGAAATTCTATTCAAATTTATTATTTTCACTCATTCACAGTTATAGGGGGAGTTTCTGTTGTAGGGGGAGCTTTCAAATAGGGGGAGTTCAGTTATTCACTGTCAAACACATTTACTGTATTCAAAATCTTAATATTTGTTTGTCATCATCAAAAGGGGGAGATTGTTGTATATAACGGTGTTGTATACACAATTATATGATTTTTGTTTGAAGATAACAAACAAATATATTTTATTTTAAATGTGTTTGTTATTGTACTATTATATAACTTCACGGACTGGAATATAATATTTATATTTAAATAGAATACGACTGTACAAAATTTTATATATTCACACAGTATTTTATTTAAATATAAATATTTCAACATTCAAACAGTACAAATTATATGACTCCACTATTTGTACACATTCACAGATATTAAACATGATATTGTACTTGTATATAAATTGAATACGATAGACAAATTTGTTTGAACACAATAAAATAATATTTTATTTCAATCAAATTTGTTTATTACAAATATCAGTATAATTTTCTCATTCTGTACATTTGTTCCTCACTACAACACTCACACTCAGTTGTACAAACTCTCTCATATACAGTTTCACATATAAGTCACACAGCAATGGTAAGTGGCTCAACAATAAATATTCAAAGTCAAGACAAGTGCAAATCAAATTATATGTAGCATGAACCTTTTTTTTAAGCAAACAGGGCAATAGTTTTTGATGCATTAGAAATTGTACAAAGAATAGGAAAATGGTAGAGCTAAGATTCACTTGAATGGCAATATTTGTGTCCAAAATTTGCCAAGAATTAATGCTTTCCAGAAATGAAAGATTAATCAGATTTGGAAAAATGGTTTATTGCACCATTTAAATGTTTCTAGAAATTATACAAGAGTTTCAAATCTGCACAAGCCTATTTTAAGGAATGATTTATAGCGCATATTCAATCATGCAAAAGTTCAAGTTTATTTGGCACAGTGCATATCTGAAATGTAATCAAAGTCATTTTTGCATTTGCATCTCGAGATAATGTACAATTTATCACAAGTGCAAATATAGTATACATGCAAAACAAAATAGAAAGTTTTCTTCCCTCTTTAATTCACTGGTTCAATCAGCATGGAAAAGAATTAATGATTCTTTGGCAAGAATTCATACCAAAAGAAATCAAACAAATGACTCATGGCAATTAATAGTGTTTAATTGGTTCCATGAATTCAGCAAGAATGTTTTCGGCAAGAAATTAATCAACGTTTCAAACTTGGCATGGAGACAACTATACAATCTTTTCTGAACAAATCATGTAGTGTTTTTATTTCAGGAATGCAGGAATTCATTTTTGGCAAAACACAAGTCAGGGCAGTTTTTCAACACATGGAGAATATTTTTTTTGCAAGAGGATAAATTTCCAT
The DNA here is from genome assembly GCA_030737875.1 of Allium sativum. Taxonomy (NCBI): domain Eukaryota; kingdom Viridiplantae; phylum Streptophyta; class Magnoliopsida; order Asparagales; family Amaryllidaceae; genus Allium; species Allium sativum. The sequence goes on from CM060920.1 coordinate 372,664,198, forward strand.
CTTTTTTTTTGGTAAGAAAGAAATTCCATAGGTCAACTCACTATGAATATATTTGGCGAAAACCATTTCAGTTTTTTTTCTCTCCAAATATACAAAGTGGCAAGATTGGCACAAATCTTTTTTAAGCAGTGTAAATTGCATCAAGCATGCGACATATAAGAAAAACTGGAAAGGGCTTAATTTGCATTCTTTGCAAAGATGTATTGTGGCAAGTATTCAATCAGTGAACAACATTTTTGGCAAGTGATTAATTCATTTCTAGAAATGCATATGTGAACAAATCAGTTCATACATATATGTATGGAAAGATTTTTGAATTACAGTTTCGCAATCAATCATGTTTGTATGGCATGTTTTCAAAAGGTGTGTTCACATATGAAATGCAGTGAAGCAAGAAAATTCTTTTTGGGCAAAAATTCATTTCTTTATAAACAGGCAAGAAAATGGAGCATATCAGAAATGATCAAAATCATTAATAGTGGGGCAAGAAGTTTAATCCCAGTTTTCTAATCATAGTGTATTTTGGGCAAGTGTTAAATTCATTTTTGGCCAAAGATATATTTCCAGATTTGAGCAGAACAATCTGTATATGGCATAGTAACCAATTTATGGGCGACACAAGGGACATAATCGTTTCTATCAATCACACATGGAAAACATTTATTTGTTTTCAAATTTATTTCCAGAAAATTAGTTGAGGGGCAAAGGTTTTCACATGATGGCTTCAGAAATTCATTCAGGGGCCAAAAGGGGTGTAACTCACTTTCCAAAATTGATTCAATCGCACAACAACACAGTCAATGCAGAGAATTCAAAAGAGGAAAACAAACACATGCGCAAATCAAATCAAGGCACTGAATGAAATCAGAGTAATTTTAGGATTTCATAATCCTATAAATTCAACCAATTCATCACAGGCAAGTAAATCGAAAACCACCCCAATAATTCAAAGAGAAAATCAAAGAAATCAAAACAGTAATACTCATGTGTTTTCGATCATCATTATCCCAAATCGAAGCATCAGAGTGCATCCAGTTTTGAAGCTAAACAGAGAAGCAAATCAAAGAGCAATCACGATCGAATTTGATTTGGGATTTGAAAAACCCAAATTCCATTCTTAAAGTCGGCCAACATCTGTGAAGGAAGGAGCTTGCAAAGAAGAATGGGCCAGGCTCTTCTTTTTATGTTATAAAAGGGATTTAGGGTTTATTTATTTTTTAAAATTCATTTTGTTTTATTTTTATTTGTAAACCATTCTGAACAGTTTCTAGAGTCTGTAAAATTCTAGGGGGTCTAGTTAGGGGATTAATTGGCAGTTTCTAGAGTCTGTAAAATCTAGATGGTTTTCTAGTTTCATCTCTAAAACTAGACAGTTTACTAGCGTCTGTAAAACTAGGGGAAATCTGGTCTAGGAGATATAGACCAGTCTAGAGTTTTGAGCGTAGGGTTAGAATAGGAGCGAGGGGCTCGCAAGTTTACATGGTCTTGTAAGCGGGATCTGTTCTATCACCTAGTAGAAACTTTAGGAATGCAGCAGTAGGCAGAGTCTTGCCGAAGCTGGGTATATCTGTGTGTGATTTATTTTCTGCACTTTTATTTCTGCTGCATTCTGTGATCTGTTTATTATTTTAATATCCTATCAGTTTTTCAATTCAGTTTAAAAACTGTGATAAACCCTATTCACCCCCCCTCTAGGGTTAATCTAGATCCAACAGTAAGTACGAGTTTTTTTTAATTAATTAATAAATAGCAAAAATATATATGAAATTTACATGTTGAATTATGCTTATGTGAAATTAAGTCTGGTAATATATGTGAAACACATTTTGAATTTGTAAGATAAATTGCTATGTTCTAATTTTCAGCAATGTTAACGTTTATACAAAAGTAACACTTCTGCTATTTTTTAGGATGATTACTTTTTAAAAAACTATAAATGAAGGGCATTTTTGGATTTTTGCAGTCGAATCAAAAGTTCGCGCTTCTAAACTGTTAGGGAATAAAATGTTGATGACAACAAACTTGTTTCAATTATTAATGTTATAAAATATATACTAACACTTTTATCTAGAATATGTATATACATACATGAAATCTATGTAGGTATTGGTTATTAATGACTGTATAGTTCAGCGAATCAAGATTTCAAAGTAGAAGAGTTCATGATACAAGACTTATGAGTATCAAGAATTCAAGGGTTCAAGAAATATAAAGTAATTGTGTCTGTATATTAAAATGAGCATTGTTATTGACACTCCAAATATTGTTAAGGGGAGGCCAATTTTTTCTTTTTTCAAAAATGGTTAAGGGGAGTACCAATGAGAAAAGTAACCTCTTAACAAATAAAGATAATTTTACTTTATTATTCATTTAGCCCCTTAACAAATAATTGTAATTTAACATTAACAAGTATTGCAAGGGCCGTAGTAATTTTTTTTTGTTGATTTGCATATATTGATTTTTTTTAAACCTTAAAGGATAAGCATTTTCAGAGGAATAGGATCGAACTATTTTTTTTTGTCGACATAAATATGCCGAATTTTATAATTACGGAGGCAATGCACCGAAATGATTATTAATTTTAACATATCACTGTCAAATACATATATAATTGATTATTTGTTACATCCGGTGCAGTTGTGATGAACTTCTTATTTTAATTCGATTTCCCTTGTCAAATAAGTTTTTTAAATCTAATTTGAAGTGACAATCTGGGAATATTAAGTAGTGTGAAATAATTTGTTTGTGTTGCCCCTTGACAAATTTTCAAAGAGTGGAGTGTTTTTAAAAAATTGCCTCCCCTTAACAATAGTTGGAGTGTCAATAACAATACCCATTAAAATCATATTAGTTTTAGTTTTTAACTATGCCTTAGTTGTAGGAGGAGTATAATTGTCCAATTAGGAATATATAGTTTTTATTGATGACAAAGGGGGGAATTATTAAATAGGGATTAGATTAAGGGAGAGTTAGTAGTTTCAAAAGGAGTTAATGTAGTAAAGGGGAGTAACTAGAGAATAAAGACAACACATATGAATATTTTATAAACCAAGGTTGTCATCATCAAAAAAAGGGAGATTGTTAGGAAATGAGATGTTGATGATGATGGTTTTGATGACAACAACCTTGTTCCAATTATTAAAATATATATATTGACGCTATTATCTAGAATATATATACACATATGTATGCACAGGAAATCTATGTAAGTATTGATTATTAAAGTATGTACAGTTCAGAGAATCAAGATTTCAAAGTAGAAGAGTTTAAGATACAAGACTCATGAGTATCAAGAATTCAAGAGTTCAAGAAATATAAAGTAATTGTGTCAATATATTTTGTTAAAACTAAAGTTAGCACTAAACTCTGATTTCAAACTTTTTCTCACTGTTTTAAAATGGTTACAAAATTACTTCCTTATTTTTAAATCTATTTTCAAAATGATTTCAAAATTATTTTCTTACTTTAAATCTATATCTCTTTATTCTTAAAATCTATTTTAACTCTAGTTTTAAAATTATACTTTATTTCTTAATATATTTTAACTCCTAATTTAAATATTTATTGCATATTATATTTATTAGTTACTTATATTTTTAAGTTAAGGTGGTGCCTGGCGCAGCGGTAAGGTTACTCGGTTGGTAATCTGGAGCGCACAGGTTCGAGTCCCGGCCTCTTCACATATGTGGCGGAAAGGCTGTGCGCACTAATCAACCACCCCCAAAGTACGAAAAGCCATGAGAATAGTACTAAGACGGGAGACTGACCTGGAAAGTCCTCTCGTGCTTGAGTACGGGAGCCTTTGGCACTGGGTATCCACTTATATTTTCAAGTTCCTTATTTATATTTATCAAGTTCTAATATAATTCTTATATTTATAGTTTTATATATAGACTTTTATATCATATATGTATATATGTATATAGTTTTTAATCATTTTTTAAATCATCCTAGTATATGTATTTAATATATATATTTTACTTGAAAAACTATATTTTAATATAATGGAATATAGTTTATTTTAACTCAAGAATTATCATAACTTATTTAACCATTATTTGTTTTAAACCAAAAAAAATTATTTTTGAAAATACCTTAAGGGATGTTGGCATATGTGTTTTTATATGTCGACATATGTACCATTTGTTTTAAAAATTAAATTTTGAAAAGTTGTGCCTTTTGAATTCAAAACTATTCTGAAATGATTTGACTGTTGGAAGACTATGAATAGGCTTCTAAATTCGATGTTTTAACTAACTTTTCATTATCTTCTTCCTTCTTTTCTCTTTATGTTATTCTTCTTAAAATTTTAATATCTATACTTTTACTCTGGTGATTTTCAAAGAGAATTATATCAATCTCTTTCTCTTTCAATTCGCCATCAAACTCTCTTTGAAATTCAAGTTCTACTCAAGAATTATAGGCTATTTTTAATCAAAGATCGTGAGATCAAGTTTATCGAGACAATACTTCCAAAAATGGTATTGAGAAAGGTGTGATTGTAGCCCGGAAATCTATTGGGTGCGACTACAGCCCGAATATCAATTAGGCGTTGGTTATGGCCCAGAAATCAACTGATTCTCACTATACTTCGAAAATCAGTTGGGGTGTACCCTTATTGCCCTGAAATCAAGGATTGTACTATTAGATATTATTTTAACAGAAATCAACTGATTCTCACTATACTCCGAAAATCAGGTTGGGTGTACCCTTATTGCCCTGAAATCAAGGATTGTACTATTAGATATTATTTTAATAGAAATCCACGTCAACCCAACATTGTGTGAGACTGGATGTTGGGTAACTCCGAACCAGTATAAAATTTCGGTGTGTATTTTTCTTTTACTGCTTTTTATTTTCTACCTCTGTGATTGTTGATATCTGTGATTTTCATAACATTTTGTTAAATCCAAAAAGATTTCAAAAAATTAATAAAATCAACAAAATACTATCCACTCCCTCTAGTGTTTAGTTTGCCTTAAGATCTTTAATCCGCATCCCCAACATAAACCAACTAGTAATAAATGAGTTTTATGGATAGCGCTTCGTGCATGATTATCACACATGCTTTGCTCGAGAGTTATGTTTTCAAAAGCTGTATATGTTCAATAGATTTAAGAGAAAACAACATACATTAATATTTAGTTATATTTTATTATATTAAATTATGTGTAATTAGTTTGAATTTATTTCTAAGTAGCATCAAATCTTTTATTACTTTTATTTTTTTATATATGTTATTAATTAACAAAGAACAATATTATGAAGAATATTTACTTGTTATATCCTATTTTTAAATGGTATTATTTTTTTTACAATTTGTAGAGATTCAGTTTGAATTTATAAAAATATTTAGTTGTTGGATCGTATTTTTAAGTGAAATAAAGACAAAGATACGTAAAGTTATTTTCAAAACACTACAGTTGAACAAAATGTTTCCTATTCCAACTATTAATAAAATGTGCAGACACACACACATGCGTTACGACAAAATAATTTGCATAGATATTTAGGCGTACTTTTGTGTTAAAATTATGTGCAATTAATTTCTAATTTACAATGCCTATTTTTTGTTAATTTTGATTTTCATGAATTTTGTAAATATACTCCATTTTCAATAGATATGAGGATCTAGCAATATATAGGTGAGAAATTTGAATTGGTAAATGTTTTAAATCTTAGTTCTAGGCGATTTTTTTAATATATATAAATAGGTGTTTTGGTAGCTCATGTTGATACCAAAAAAATGTGACATCAAAAGTATTACGTCTATTAATAAATATACATACACACAAACACAATATGCAAATTTTGCTTAATAAAATTTATACATGTATCACATTTCTTTAAAAAAAATGTATATTTAAATGATTTCCATGCAAAAAAATCAATAGAATGAGAAAAAAATCTTTTAAACCATAAAATTTAAACAAAAAACTCATTATCATTAAACTAAATATGTGTATGTGCATGTGTATGTAATCATTTATTTACATTAAAATATATCAAGCTACGATTGATAGCATCTTTTATTTAACACCATTGAAAGCCCTCTAATATCAGCCACATTTTGTGCAGTTAAAGTGCTTAGTGGTCCAAAAGTGGCAGATGTGCTAAAATTTATAGTAGGGATAAAACGAAGATATAATAAAAACTAAAGAAGGTACAAGAAGCTTCAGATATAAAACAAAATATTTAAGGCTAGTTTAATCTCAATCTCACATTATCTTTATAGGAAAAAGAAATATCGACTAATCTCATATAGAAAAATCGAAGAATATAATGATTAATGCGGTTCAGATTGGTGGAAATTAGAGATTTTTTACTTATATTGATCACTTTTGTCAAAAAATAAGGTTTTTACCCTAACTTTATTGATTCAATTTATGAAAGAATTGTTCCATCCAATGATTTTATATTAATTTCCTCATAATAGGTGATAAAAAACCTATATTTAGTTAGTGAAGCAAAAAAACAGCAGGGTTTAAAATGGATATAATATCCATTATCACTAAATTCAAAAAACCAATAGCGATCAAAGAACTATATGCATTATAGTGGGGTTTTATGGGGCTTTAGCAGCATAGGCCACATTAAATATTTAATGTGGCAGCAGAAAAAAACAAATATTTAAGTATAAACATATAATTGATATTAATGAGTTATAAAACGGTGTTAAATAAAGGGTGGTATTGATCTCATTTGAAATAAATTTCTCTCACACACACATGTATATTAATATTGATTTTTTTACGTGCATATACGAAACTGTACCTTAATATATATATATATACACACGTTTATTTATAATAACATGTTTTGAAATATAAATATGCAATACACTTATTAATTTAGAATTAATATTTCAATTTAAATTTGAATTATGAGATATTTACTATATATATACATATAATATATATATCTTGATCTATGATTTAGCATTTGAATTTTAAACTTAATTTGATTTTACAGTTATTTATGATGGAATGTAATCACAACATATTATAATGTTAACTATAAATATTATAATACACACACTTGCAAATATCCTTGGAAGATTAATATGTCAGTTGTGATATAAATTCAAACATCTAAGTACAAATATGTTAAAACATTTACACCTTTTATGTTCCATACACACGGACTCACTTTTGTGCATATGATACATGTGTTATGTTATATATTAATATTAATATTAAAATATTTTATTACAAAATAAATAAAATATTGATTTTATTAACTAAAGCTTAAATTAAGCACTATATAAAAGAAGGTTTAGAGTAGTGTAATTAGAGCCTTAAATGGCTATATGAAGTTAGTATGAATAAAAAAAATCATGAGTATAATGGGTTGTGACACACTTTAATTCATAGGGACAGGGAGAATTGTAAGATGATTTTTTATGAACCAATAAGTTTGTAAATATGTGTATTTTGTTAAAGTAATAAGGATTGCATAATGAAAGAGGTGTACAAAATATTGGCAATGCACCATATTGTGTGCTACCTGTTTCAACAAAGAAAATGAAAAAAAAATCTTGTTACATTACACAAAATTCAAAATCCTCCTTAGAAAATATTCATAGAAACTTAGTCATAATAGTTACCCTTTAAAAAATAAATAGTTCCAATGTGTTAAAGTGCATAACCATTTGAAATATATATATATATATATATATATGGTAATTTTTATTTACATCCACTGTATCTTACAGTTCATCCACGCTACTTTTAAACACATTTTGGTTTTTGAACAAAGTTAAAATTTATTCTCTTTATCCACCGTATTATTGTTGTTTATCCATAAGTAGTTATCTTCTTCTGAAAACTACTAGCACTTTGCATGTGCTACCAAATATAAAATATTGATTAATATGCATCTTTAATTATATTAGGGCTATCAACAACAACAGTCAACAATATATGCATAAAGTTGTTCTTTGAACATGATTTAATTATATTTCTCAAAACTATCAAAAGCAATCAATGAATTATTTTTATATTTGAAATGAAAAGTTTTTTTTATTTTCTAGAACCATTTAATCTTTTCTAAAAGATTGAGGCTTCACCATAGATGTCCGCATCACTATTTTTTATTTTTCTTATAGTACATAATAAACCCATCATCTTCAAAACAAATGAACAGTCAACAATTTAAAATGAGTTGTGAAATTACTTAAGAACCTTCGATGCACGGAGAAGAAAATGCCAATTCGGAGAAGTAGTAATAATAAGTAATTTAGATTTAAAGGTTTTATATGAACTAGGCTCGCCAAATACATGATTTTGTGGAGAGCTAATAAAAAATATATGATTTTGTAGAGAGCTAATGTTATATTTGAACTTAACGTTATGGTTAATAATTATAAATAAATATTAATACTCAACAAATTATTGTGCTTTTTGATTCATTTTTCTCATTCATGTTTTATACCGTAATAGCATTTCTCTTGACCCACAAAAGTACGTATTAATAAAGAAAACAAGAATCTAAAACATAACCTTTAGTTAATTGATCAGTTAATCCACATGTGGATTGACTAACCATAATTCTGTGGATTAACTTAGATGTGGATTAACTGATCGAAACTGTGGATAGATATAAAAATTACCTATATATATATCACAGAAATGAGAATATCATAAAATCTGGGTAATAATTGTAGAAAACTTTAAGAATGGAATTAAAAAGGAAAAGTGAGAAATGGTCAACACTTAAAAGGCACGGAATGGTGCCCAATGTTTAAGAAAAAACGAAATGGACTGAAAAAGAGCAAATCTTGGATTCTTGCAAATAAAAATGACATAAGTTATAATTGAGAAAAAAAATAATGATTCATTAATATGGTACAGTGTCTTGACTAAAAAGGGACTATTGGATTTTGACCTATTATGATATCTAAGACTCAGTAATGAAGGATTGAGGTAATAGGTAAAGCTCAGTCATAGTGGGTGGGGTAGAAGCCAAACTAGACTTTCGGTTTGAGGGGCCCAGTAGCATATAGCGACTATCCATATAAAGGCCCAAGAGGATAAAGTGTAGGAATCCTTTGGAGTAGGTTTCCATACTGTCTTGGAGGAAGTTTTCAAGCTAAAGTCATGTTTAAGATTTAATAAATATATCCAAATTTAGGATTTGTGTTTGTTTCTGCATTTAGTAGTATGTACCCATGCATAAGTGCTAATGTATTGGTTGTTGTAGAAGTTAGTGCTTAATAGTAAAATGTTCTTTTCTGTGTTTCTGCAATGATCACTCAAAAAGAAAATAGATAATGATCGTAACTAACAAGAGGCTAACAAAAGAAAAAGGGAAATTAAAAGAAAATGACAAATCTAAGAATGAATGTAAAAGGCAGTTACGATAATAAGAAATGAAAACATGAGAAGAAAAGTAAATTCTTCCACCTAAGGTTTGGAAAAATTAAAATGAAAAAATTTCTTGTATAAGTTGTACTTTGAAAAAAAATGGATTTTTGGCAAGGCACTGGGAAAAATTCCAACTACAGAGAAAAGGGTATGTAAAAGTGAAGCAGAAAACCATTTCCTATTTTTTCCGAGAAAAGAAATCAATTCTGAAAAATTAGATTCTTCTCAAATTCGAATATTAAAAGTTGTGTGGTAGGGTTTTAGATGCAAAAATTGGTTGAACTATACTCCTATTCTGTATAGGCAATTGAAAAGCTATTTTCATTTTTTAAATATTGAATTCATGTAGAACTGCAAGTATATTTAGGATGATTGCATCATGTTTAAAAAAAACATTCAAATAGGTGGTGACGCTTAGGAATTCATGTAGATTCATACGTTTTATGATGTATTGCATAATGGCTCATATGTTTTATGATGTATTGCATAATGGCACAGATAGGTGTAAAATTGGGTGTACACAAGATGTATGTGATTGATAAGAGGAATTACATAGTTTTACCCTTTTCCAATTTTAGGGATGAAATTCCTAAAGGTTGGGAAAATATAATACCCCACATTTTTAAATAATTAGAATAATTATAGACACTGAAAATAAACATTTTTGAAATTATCAAAATTTGGCCTTGAGACCTATACCATTGTGTTCGTGTCGATTTTCTGATCAATTTACATATATGATATTTTCTGACAAGAGTTCGTACGAAAAAATTATTAATGTTCTGTAATAACCCGGAAATCTGAGCCAATTTAAAAATTTTATTTTTGGCAATTTTAGTGAATTTTGAATATTTAAAATGATATATTTTAAATAATAATGACGAAAAATTTATTTCGAATAGAAATAGAACGTATTTATTTATTTAAATCGTCGTTAGAATATAAATATTTATTTTAAATTATAAAACGAATTGAAATGGCGCGGTAGTTCGGAAATTCGATTTCAAACTTCAAATGAATGTACAGGATTCAAAATATACCGGATTTTAGTGAAACCAAAAATATTATAATCTAAATGACAATATCTTTCCAATGAATCCGAAAAATCAAAATTTCATAGTGGGAATCAAAAGATACGTCAAGTTGAAAATTCAGAAAAGTCGCTATGGAATTCTGGCCCTTAAAAATGGGAATTTTGCAAACGACCTCGGTTTTCGACGAAACCACTTTTGTTGGATCCGTGATGTCAAGTTATTGCTAGGTTTTAAAATTCGTAATTTTCTGAATCAATATGTGAGCGTGTCAAAGGAAAACGCGTTTGACTAGTTTTAGTTGATTTTAATCGACTGGAAAATGGCCATTTTTCAAACGGTCTCAGAATTTGACGAAATTAGTTTTGTTAGGACCGTATCGTCAATACGAAGCTAGAAAATATTTTTCGGGAATTTTTAGAATCCATATGTGGCCCATGGTAAATTGAAATACGCGTTCAAATTCAATATATAGAGTTATATTTTGATTTTGATAAAAACTGATCGAAATAGTCGAATCAGGTTACGAAACATATCCCATTGTGTTCGAAATGGGTGTAATTAGCTAGGGACGACAGGCGGTGGATCCCGTTTTGAGATCGAAATTTAAAGTTACTTTTTGGGGATAAAATTAAATATAATATATATTATTAAGTCAACCCTCTCCACACACACTCTCTCTCTCTCTCTCATTCGCTCAGATAAAAAATAAATAAATAAAACTCGTAACCCACGAATCCCGATCCCCAAATCGATTTCCCCTATCGCAGCTCCCTACCCCTTTCACCGTCGCTCCGCCAACGGCTGCTCCGCCACTCCCTCTCCAGACCGGCGCCGCCCATCCACGGCCTACCCTAGCTTCTCCCCCGAAGTACCCAGCACCGCGACCACTCCCATTTGCCCCATCGCGTGGACCCCGCCGATGCACCACACCCCCCTGACGACCTGCCGCCACCTCCACCGCGCAGCAGATCCCCCCCTCTGTCGATGAAGATATATTCTGAGGGGCAAAGTGTTAGCCCTCTTTTTGGCACTAATCTTATCGGGCCAAAACCAAAGCCCAAACGCACAACCAAATACTAGTTGCGCTCCAAGAGGCCCGTCAGGGGCGCTACATCAAGCAATGGCATATCGGCCCAAATCCATCTCAGTCAGATTGACTGCGCATTACCTGAAAAATCGCTCACCAGGGCGACCGAGTTTCTCGCTTTCAGAAGGAACTCGTCGACCGATTATCTCAGACCAGCGTGGAGAATTTCTACCGAGCCAGTCCACTTAATATCTCGGCTTCCAAGGAGATAAAGGCGGTCAACCATATGCGGGCAAAGCTCTGCTTTTGATATACCTCTCCACGGATGCCACGTTGGCCACAACTTTCGAGGATACTATTTATGAGCAGTGGAATCAGTCTTCCAGCCGCAATTCGAGCCAATGGATGGATTCCATTTATCTAGACCTTCCCGAAATGGTCGGACCATTTCGCAACAGCCCAAGCAGCATTTTCCACTTATAAATACCTCCAAGCTTAAAGAGGAAAAAACAACTTCTCTTGGCAAAACAACTTCTCTTGGCCGGACGACTTCTCTTGGCCAGACGGCTTCCTTCAAACTTTTCATCTCTACTCTCCTCCAGAATCTTAATCTCTAAAAAGGAAGAAAGGAAAATAGTCATTTTCTTTCTTTTCTCCAAACAGAAAAAGCATTGTATTTGTAATCAAAAAATAGAGAGAAATAATATATAAAGTGGACGTAGGCATTGTCTTTGCCGAACCACTATAAAAATTCTGTGTGTGCTCCCCATTCTTTCACTTTTTTATTGCATATTTTATCTTTATTCGTGTGTAGATCACACGATTGGGGGTTGATTGTCACTAGTGACCAACTTTTGACGTCAACACTTTGGCGGGCCAGGAAGGGGCAGCGCACCGACACCGCCATCGAGCTCCTGCTTATCCCAGGTCATGGCAAACAAACGAAAGAAAGATGCAACATCCTCTCGTCTCGCAAACGTCGTTGCAGCTGATGCCGATGCTGCAGAAGCAAGCCACGAAGTTTCCTCTCATGACAACATGTCCTGATTCCTTACCCGGGACGACATGGATAAAATCATGGACGAACTCAGAAACCATATGACATCTCAGGGTAAAGTCCTCGAACGACAACAGCAGTTGATGGATCACCTTCTCGGTCGACTGGAAACAGGGTTGAACGATTCAACATCAATTCCTCCATCGACCGAAGCTGGGGCAATAACCGATCTTCGGTCTGCACGAAATCAGGCCACTGATCAGGCTACACCTTTATTTCATCCTGGTTTGGTTCCACCAACTGATCGATCCCAGCCGAGAATATCGCTTCCAGAGACCAGCGCGGCTGCAACAACAGAACCTCAGGAGGCAGGCGACCAAGATCTAGGTCGTTTGACAAATATGCCTCCACTCTTTGGAACATCTCGACCTATCGAATCAGTCGAGCTACCCCCAGGTCCCTCAGAATCAACGCCATTCCCATTACAACCCGGGATCTTGCCGCAGACCAGTCTAACCACTCTTCCTCTTCAACGTAGAATTGAAGTAGCCTTCCCTTCGAACGAGGGGAGCCACCCTACCATGCCGGTCCTCACCGTAGTGGAAGAAAATGCTACCGTAGACCCTCCTAACCTCGCTTCAAACGGGGGCAACCCTGGCCCCCGAACATCACATGCTATGCTGGATCAGCCTAGACCTTTAGCTACAAATATGGCTCGATCCACAACTCATCAGGTTCCAGAGGGGCCATTCTACCCAGAATAACCCGCCAGATCTCACCTTCCCTCACACCTTCACTCAACTCTCGGAGGTCGAGCCCAGCCAACGACCACCCTTCCGAGCATGCTTTTGCCGGATCCTCGTACAGAACCCCCTCAGGATGCAGAGTTAAGTTCATGGCAACGACTCCTCGGAGATGGGAGTCAGCTTGCAAGCATCATCCGACGTTTCACTCAGGGCAATTCTTCGCAGCAAGACATAGATAATGTCATCGCAGCCCCTTCACTAGAGAAATCAGAAATTCTCGAAACCCTCCGGACTTCAGGTTCCCTACCATCGAACCATACAACGGTCGCACTGACCTGACCATTCATCTTATGCGATACATGCGACATATGGAAGTACTTGGTGCATCGACCAGCTTCATGGCTAAGTGCTTTCCACTCTTTCTCACAGATATAGCCGGTAAGTGGTTTCGGCAGCTAACAACGGAGTCGATCAGTAGTTGGAATACTCTGGTCACCCACTTCATCGAGCAGTTTCGAGTGCATATCTCTCGACCGAAAAGTGTCATGTTTCTACCTACCATCAAACAGCGATCTGGAGAGACACTGAGATCCTTCCTCGAAAGGTTCAGCGCAGTCGTAGCATCTGTCGATCGGCCCGAGCCATCGATGGTGTTGATGGCAGCCATCGCGGGAGTTCATAAGAGATCAGAATTCTCGAACTCCTTAACTAGGGATCCTCCCAAAGATATAGATGATTTCTGTTCCGAGGCCGAAAGATTCCTCCGACAAGAGGATGCCAGCCTTGAGATGGAGAGCCTTGAAGTTTTAGTAGCCAAACAACAAGGTCCACTCAACGGCAATGGCCAGAATAAAGGAAGAGGAATGACCCCGGAAAAGAATAAACGCAATGTACGACCTCAAAATGAAAACAAATATAATCAGTACACCGGGATCAATTCCTCTTTGCTCGATATCTATCTCCACATGCGCGATTCCTTCCCCACTCCAAGGCCACCTCAGCGAGAATCGACCTAGATGGAACTTGACTCTGGCAAGCATTGTATATTCCACAACGTAGCTGGACATAATACAAATGATTGTCGATATCTGCGCGATCTCATCGAAGGGCGAGTCAGAAAAGGGAAACTCGCTGAGTATATCAAAAATCGTGCCCCGGCCATGCCTCCGCGACCTTCTTCCCAAGCTCCTCCGGCTGGTCCGCAAGCTCCTAGAAATGGAAAGGACCCTGAGACTAGCACTCGCGGCATTATCATTAATTAGATTTTTTATCTTTTCTCTCGATGTATTTCTTTCAATAACAGGGACGCTTTGATGCTATGCAATCAATCGCTGTCCTCGTAGATTTTCTTTGTAATAGATGCTTAGCAGTTATGAACTTTACTTTTTGCAAAAGTAGATCGACTGTTGTAAAATTTCTAAGCCGAACCAGATTAGTGTTCGCCATTAAGCCGAGCATGGTTAATGCTCGCCCCCCTGTTCTATGTGGTTAGCGCGAAAGCCCACCACTACTTCAAACACCTACCCTTTCAAGTGAGAAAGGTCGCTTTTTCTTAAACACGAGTGTGGATTACACTCTCTTTCTTTACACCATGAGCGTGCATAGCTCGTTAAACTAACTAACCCAACATGAGTTGAGCATGAGAAACACTTGCACTAAGCCGAGCATGGTTTATGCTCTCCACCAAGCCAAGTATGGTTTATACTCGCCACTAAGCCGAGTATGGTTTATACTCGCCACTAAGCCGAGTATGGTTTATACTCGCCACTAAGCCGATTATGGTTTATGCTCGCCACCAAGCCGAGAATGGTTTATGCTCGCCACCCTCTAAAGCTAAGTGGAATAAAATGCTCGACCCATGGTTTGTTTTGTATTTGCAGGAACCAACTTTTGTACCAGTGGCGATCATCACCTCAGCCTTAATACGGTTTTCGATAGTTGTTGATTTTCTGGCCTTAATACGACCTGGCATGGTCGTCGGATTTCTGGTCTTAATACAACATCAGACCGTCGGTTTTCTGGCCTTGATATGGTCCGGCGCGACCATAGCAGCTCGAGCGTTTGTGCTTCAGTTCAGATTTCAGAATACACCTCCCTCTGTCGATGAAGATATATTCTGAGGGGAAAAGTGTTAGCCCTCTTTTTGGCACTAATCTTATCGGGCCAAAACCAAAGCCCAAACGCACAACCAAATACAAGTTGCGCTCTAAGAGGCCGGTCAGGGGCGCTACATCAAGCAATGGCATATCGGCCCAAATCCATCTCAGTCAGATTGACTGTGCATTACCTGAAAAATCGCTCACCAGGGCGACCGAGTTTCTGGCTTTCAGAAGGAACTCGTCGACCGATTATCTCGGACCAGCGTGGAGAATTTCTACAGAGCCAGTCCACTTAATATCCCGGCTTCCAAGGAGATAAAGGCGGTCAACCATATGCAGGCAAAGCTCGGCTTTTGATATACCTCTCCACGGATGCCACGTTGGCCACAACTTTCGAGGATACTATTTATAAGCAGTGGAATCGGTCTTCCAGCCGCAATTCGAGCCAATGGATGGATTCCATGTATCTGGACCTTCCCGAAATGGTCGGACGATTTCGCAACAGCCCAAGCAGCATTTTCCACTTATAAATACCTCCAAGCTTAAAGAGGAAAAAACAACTTCTCTTGTCAAAACAACTTCTCTTGGCCGGACGACTTCTCTTGGCCAGACGACTTCCTTCAAACTTTTCATCTCTACTCTCCTCCAGAATCTTAATCTCTAAAAAGGAAGAAAGGAAAATAGTCATTTTCTTTCTTTTCTCCAAACAGAAAAAGCATTGTATTTGTAATAAAAAAAGAGAGAGAAATAATATATAAAGTGGACGTAGGCATTGTCTTTGCCGAACCACCATAAAAATTCTGTGTGTGCTCCCCGTTCTTTCACTTTTTTATTACATATTGTATCTTTATTCGTGTGTACATCACACGATTGGGGGTTGATTGTCACAAGTGACCAACTTTTGACGTCAACAAGGTGTATGTTGTGTTTGTGTAACACTTGTTTATTATATACGTGAGTTATTCAGAAAGACCGTGTTTATCCCATTCTGAATTACTGATTCGACATGGTGTCAAGGATGAAGACGGTGGTCGAAGATCGGATGTCTTCACATCGTTTGGGTGATTACTGATGATCTTCATTGGGCTGTACACCCAAGTGGAGGGAATCAGTTGGTGATCATCCAGACGCACTTGGATATCAATGGATATGTGAGGTACAAGGTGCCTCTGGTTTCATTCAGACCCAGAATGGACTTGTATGGACTGTGTGTCTGACATTGGACTTTGCTCTGTGTTGATTGATCTCTATTAAATATACATCTTCCTGGTGAAGGGGAATTTGTTCCCTTACTTCACCCTTCTCTGAGACGTACGGGATCAGAGGGTATATATCAATAGACATCAGTTGCATGGTGTGAATTGCCTATGTGGCATGCCTAAGTGGCAAATGATCAAGGCTTTTATTGAAAAGAAAAGTCTTGTGGTTGACGATCAAAGCACCGCCTGTATGGCATAGCTTTGTGTAACGTGAATTCGCGAGCCTCACACCCCGGTTGTGAACTAGAAATAGGAGAGGACCTCAGGGAGGGCATGCGTTTCCTTCTAGCTAGGGTGGTGTCAGTGACCTACCAGCCCTGACATTTATATTATTTTTACCTGTGTGGTTATTGTTGTTGCGAGGCGCCTCAGATATATCGGTGACTGTGTGGAGCCGATGGAGTCATTTGGATCATTTACGCCCCAAAGGGCGGGGAAACGCAGTGTTCAGGATTTAAGTTTAATCCACATCGGTGGACCGACCCTGACGATCCAAGGCTTGACAGAGTACTTTCCTAAGACACGGGCTAGAGCGTCTCGAATCGGTAGACGATGATCCCTTGCCTCGGTTCACAGATGGAAATCCAATTTCCAAATACGTGATTTTGCGGTTTTAATTGTAGAACTAGTATGGCGACATGATATATGGTACCCATGCCGCCTATGATTGATACATTTATATTTGAAGTTGTTTTCTTCACTTATAGTAATAATAAAAGATGAAATTTCACATATCAAGCATTCTTTGGCTATTATAAGGGAAAACCCTATCCTCCGTCTTGTGTTGCATTGTGTAATGAGACCTGGGTCTTATAATAGCTTCATTGTTCTTTACTTAGCATTGCGTTGTTGTTTTATGCACTGGTATTCTTGGGAGGAAACCCGTTCTGTGTTATACGACGTGGTCCCTTGATTTACCTAACTTTAAAATAAAGATTAATAACTGTTTTAGTTCTCACACCAGTCACATGACTGACCTAGAGTTTATTGTTTTAACCTAAACTCTGGGTGCCCCTATTTCCCGCACGGGCAGCTAGTAGTTTTGGTTTTGCAGATTTATATTCATAGGAACCTGGTTTACAGCTGGAATGATATCCGGAAAGCTCTGTTTCTGTATATCTCTTTCAGTTGTGTATTATATTATTTTTCCGCTGCAGTAATGTGATTTAAATCTCTGATATTTTGTGATGTATATTATTTATTCATACTCTGTATATTCTTGTATTCTGATGGAATTGCTGTAATAAACAATGAAATGTTCTTCTGTCTGTGTTCTGATTTGTCGTGTTCTCAAAACAATCAGGGGTTTCGAACGGTCTTGGTCGGTTTAGCGATCGATTCGGATCGAGCGAAATTCCTTTTCGTTACACGTTCGAAGTACTACATTGGAAAATAATTGTATGTGTAAACAAGCACATATATATATGTGTATATATTATAAACATATAAACGTGTGAATTGTAGAAATAATGCACGTTTGAATTTGAAAACTTGGACGTATGGAATAGATGAGAATTAAATATGAAATTGATGTAATGAAATATAACGTTACAGAGGTATAGATGGAAATAATCAAACTGTTAAAGTAATGTAAACGTAACGTTATAAAATAATTAATAGAGGTTTATTATAGGCTAACGTTATTTGAGTATAACTTTATAAACTAATAAATTTAATATAGCTTTACAAAAGAATTGATTCATGAATGGTAACACGCACGTAAATGCATGTGTATATATATTTATTTTAATAAATATATATACAAGTATAAATTGAAAAAGTAACGCGTGTTTGACTTTCAAAAATTAATGTCGTCGTAAATAGTATTAAATCAGGAATTAATGGGAATATATAACGTTTACATATTAACTAACATAACAATACTAAGAAATCAATATGTATAAAATTCCAGTGCGTTTGAATTTGAAAATTAAAGTGCGTCATAAAAGGAATTAAATCGTGAATTGATGGAAATAAATTAACGTTAATAATCAACATTTAAAAATACAAACGTTAAAAATATACATGTTAGGCGGTCAACCCCTCTAACGCCCAGGTCGACTCAAAGATCGACCTATATGAAGTTCGGGTCGACCTATAGGTCGACCCAAGCGGAGATCGAGTTGACCCATAGGTCGACCCAAGTGGGGCGTAGGTCAACCTTAATAGAAAATGTGTTTTATTTTGTGTTGTATGGTGAGATTTTATTCGTTATGAATCTAACAGACGATGTGTTTTCAGACATATATAAATAAGCGTGCTGGGTTAGCCTCTAAACTCATATATCTTTTGTGGTTAATCATATATAATACCATTAAATTCCTATTAAATTATTGAGTTTGACATTAACTATGTTTGGGATAATTATAGAGATGGTTTATGCAAGTTATTCCTTATTAAACTGTAAATTGTTAAAGGTATACTTAAATGAAGTTGTTATTATTGTGGAATGGAATCCAAGTAAATGAATATAAGTAATATTAGGATTGATAATTACGGGAAAAAGACATAAGCCTAAAGTAAGAAATTTACAATAAAATGTAGAAACTTGGGAATTGAGATAAAAAAGGAATTATAATGATTAAATTGGTTTGGAAGTTAATATTAGGTTTGTTGGTTGATTGAGAATAGGGGATATATTTTCATAATTTAATATTATAAGAAAGGCAATAAATGTAATTGCAAGAATAAAAGGTAAGAAATGTGGGCTTAGTGCAAAATAGAGATATTATTGTATTTTGCACTATCCAAAATTTAAGAAAAGAATAAAGGAAATATCTTGCAATCATCTGCTACTGCTTATGATATTAATACTAAAATAAGGAATAAATTTTAATGTGTTCCTGTAATCAACCAAGTAGGCAAAACTACTTCCTAGAATAAAACTTGCCATAACTGTAAAGAAGGAAATTTGAAATGAAAAGAAGAAAAAAATGTAATAGGCGAGAATTAAATAGTAATTTATAGTTTTCCACAATTAATTACCCATGTTCTGAAAAATACCTAGATTTTTAAACGTTGGTTAAAAATAAGATTAAATCATCTTTTTACGGGTGAAAAATAGAATAAAAAGTGTAACATTGCAACTACGGATTGACTAAAAGAGAATTAAATTTGTAGTAAACATATATACAAATTGTAAAACTATAATAAAGAGAAACTAGACTGAATTAGGTAACTTTGTAAGAATTTGTAGTAAATTATGACAAGTGTTATAGTTTAAAAAGTAACAGAAACTGAGCATATTATTATGATAAATAAGTATTGTATTGACATGGTAGAAAATCATGATAAAAAGAAAACGAACATAACATCTTGTGATAAAAGTATAATATCATAGGCTCAGCCTGAGAACTGAGTCAATAGGTTGGGCTTAGATCTAGTATTGGGCAAATAATAAAGAGAAATAAAATCTTATTAGTGCAGATAAAATTATAATACGAGTGTTAACAATATTTTTCATCAACACGGAATAAGGGAATTAGGGTATGGACCTAAGGGTACTTGGTGATTACTTAGTTCCTGCAAGCTTGATTTAGTTCACCGTTTCCTAGATAATAAGGTCTTAAGCCCAAAGATTAGTTACTCTTCCTTCAAGAGGTGAGTATAACGTTTACGAGAGTTAAGGACCAACGGTTACCTTGGGATAAGGGTTTCGTAAGCTCATCGCAAGTGGAAAGCTAAACGATGTGGGAAGGGTTATTTTGGTCATTCGGAAGCATAGTAGAACACAGTCGGAAGCATAGTAAAGTACAATATAATATGTGAAAATAATAAGAACACAACGATTATAGTGGTTCGGTTCAGATTGAACCTACGTCTACTTTAAGGGATTTGATGATTTTATTCGTAGAGGAGGTTACATAAGAAATCCCCAAATTGATTTACAAATTAGGGTTAGCCTCTTAGAAATGAGTACAAAATTGTGGAATGAGATAAAGTCCCCCAAAATGTGACCCTTAGGGTCTTATTCATAGAGGATTAGGCCTCTTTTTGTTGCGGTCATGTGGTAAAGCCACTTCTTGGTGCCACTTTT
Organism: Allium sativum; assembly: GCA_030737875.1. NCBI lineage: Eukaryota > Viridiplantae > Streptophyta > Magnoliopsida > Asparagales > Amaryllidaceae > Allium > Allium sativum. The sequence goes on from CM060920.1 coordinate 372,684,761, forward strand.
TGTTGCTACTTTTTTTATGTCACCCCTCTATTGTCGTCATCTTATTGTCTTCATCTTGCAGTCATTCTCTGGTGTCGTTGTCGTCACCATTCTGGTATCACCTTTCTGGTATCACCTTTCCAGTGTCGGTGTCGTCACCATTCCAGTGTCGGTGTCGTCGCCATTCCAGTGTCGGTGTCGTCACCATTTTGGTATCACCTTTCTAGTATCACCTTTTTGTGTCACCACTCTGGTTTTGGTGTCGTCACATTCTGTTGTCGTCGCCACTCTGGTGTCGTCCACTTTGGTGTCATTTCCTGCTGTCATCACCACTCTGGTGTCGTTTTATGCTGTCGTCACCCAACTGTTTTCCTCACTTAGTGTTTGGTATCATCCTCCATGATACTTGTTAACATTATTTTGGCTTTAGCTTTCTACCTTCATGTTTCTACTTTGAGACTTCGCTATTGTGGTTTCAGTATTGGCGTTGATGTTGGATCAACTTCTTCTTGTACTTTTTTGCTTTGGTATCCATCCGATGTCTTTATTATCTTGGTATCGACTTTACGTACTTGTCTTCCTTGTTTTGGTGTTGTCACTAAGCTACGGTCCATTGTATGTTGGTGTGGACACTGGGTCTTCATGTTCTTCTTTTCTTGCTCTTTTATAATCATTGTTATGGTTGTTCCCTTATGAACTCTTTTCCATCTTTGTATCGATTTTATATACTTGCTTTCCTGGTTTCGGTGTCGTCACCAGGGTAATAGTCTACTGTATGCTCGTGCCGACACCATACTTTGCTCTTTTCTTCCCTGCTCCCTTAGCATTATTGCTGTTGCTTCTCTAATCTTCTGTTATCGGTGTCAGACCGATATCCTTGTGCTCTAGTATTAGCCTTGATTCTCTCGGGCCTCTGTATAAAGTCGATGTAATTTTGGTATTGTCTCCCTAACAGTACTAGGTGTTGCTGCTTGGTTGCGACCTGAACCTTTTTGCTGTCGATATCGGCTTAGCTTTCTGCTCTTAGTGTCAATATAGCTGTCCCTAAAGCTTTTTCTCCTAAAACCGGTTCCTAGCTCTCGGAGCTTGCTTTCGACATCGCCTTAGCTACCTTCAAGACTTTTTCTACTTGGTTTCGGCTTCATTGCCTAAATCTCTTTGTTCTTCTAGCTTTGGAACTTCCACCTCTTTATATTTGGCTGATGAAAAATTTGGTGGTAACAACGAGGGTTTCAATTAAAAAGAAGAAACGGAAAATAAAAGAGACTTATTATATTAAAACTTAGATATTGGATTAAGTTAATAAGCAAACAAATAAAACCCAGATTAAGTGGAATCAGTAAGGAAACACAAATCAGTAACGTAATAAAAGAAAAGAAATGTAAGTTAAATGTATAATGAAAGATTAGACATAGGGTCTAATAAAATAATAAGGTGTATTTGGAGCAGTCTGAAGGGAGTATGCATGAAGAGCCTAATGACGCGGATCATCACAGATGCTTTAGCACAGTGAGAGCACGTCTAACATGTTATTCGACAAGGATGGAAGAAAGTACGAGACTTCTATGAAACGTGAGGATACACTAGGATGACCCTAGGCTTAATGAAGTTGCACCCCCAGAGTTGGTCTATAAGGGTTCCGTAAAAAAGTATGCCTTGATCACATTTTATTATAGTCCAAACGAAGCTTTCCTCTACTAACGATTTGAAGACTGATGGATCGAAGATGGTATTCCAACGACACCTAGACTCATGGCCTTACAAGCAAGTTCTTGGTTGGAGAGGGCCTATAAGGATAATTTCGTATGGTATCGATCATTATCAATCAAAGTGAGAACGGAAAAGACTAGAGCCAAACCAGAAGACAGATAATCTTTCACTATCGAGACAATAGACAAGGGGCATGACAATTGGATGTTTAGACTGTACGCAATAGGAGATGGTTACTTAGCTCTTGATGGGTCTTTCAACTAGTTGAGGGGTATGTGTAGAGCCATAGACACAAAGAAAAAGACATACCAAATAGAATATATATGTATTATGGGCCAAACGAATGTTTCCATTACTGGTAATGAAATCCCCGGCCGAGTTCCTTACAGGGATAGGCCTTGTCTGTGGAGCTTAGGTAGCAAATAGTATGATTACATGTAAGTCCTTAGTATATGCACTGGATGTTACATCATGAATGTCCAAGAATTGCGGTGATATGATGCAGACAGGGTTTCATGTTTTTCTATCAGATGATGAAACATCTGTATTTAAGTCCTCACAAAGTTGTCCTTTACAGGTGTAGTTGCAATACTCTTTCGTAGCGATATGACGGAGTCCTATCGAGAAGGATACGGAGGGTACTATGGGTAGTACTTAGGACCAAGATAGTCTATGGGAATATATTGATTATTAGGTTTGGTCTACTTAGGAGTAGATGAGTACATATTACTCACGGAGGTGAGAGTATTGTAAACCCAAATAAGCTAACATAATTAAAATGGAAGTAGAATGGTATCTGTAGTGTTAAACTTAAAAGTTTATAATTTGTTCATCTACCAAAACGTTAGTTCTGACCCCTCCTCATAACAATCCTCAAGTTATATGACAGACAGAGATTATTCAGCTCAGAGATACTTGCTTAGAAAGTTATAATATTTTCGGAATTATCTACCTTTTATTATATTTTAATCATTTCCACTATGAGTTTAATATGTGTTCTCCGATATATTTATCTTTGTCTATTTGCATGATACTATACCCAACTCAGGCTTCAGTAGACTTGGATTTTTAGAATTTAGAGAAAAATCTGTTTTCGTTTGGGTTTTGTTGTTAACACAGACGAACCAAACAAATGATAGAATTATTATTCACCTTAAATTAGATAGAAGAGTTAACACTTGTGGTTGTTGGATCCTAAGCCTGATTTCTTCTAGTTTCTTATAAATTTTATTCTTCTTCTTTAGGTTGTAATGGACATTTTTTCAATTTTGTAAATTGAAAATATGAGGATAGAAATGAAAGAAAGTAAAAGGTTATGCACATGAAAGGCTATGTGTTTCTTACTTTTCCCCTCCCACGGTATCTCTTATGTTAAGTTAGTATAATTAGTTACAACGGATAAACCATATTTAATTATAAAACTCACCTCAGCATTCTTCTATGTTCTTGTTTAATTTAACTAACTAAATCTCCTAGATGATGTTTATTAAAAATTAAGGGTAGTACAATTGTTTTTTTGCTCCTTCCAAGATCTGAGTTGGTTGACCCCTACAACTTCCTTCTACCTCCTTTTCAAGCGTCAACATGTATAAATTATGTTAAGTTCGATGATTGGTGATATGTATAGGCAGATTCGTGTCTTTTTCTGAAATCTTGGATATCAATAAAAGGAGCGAATGGATTTAACATATCAGAGTGTTATAAGCTTTTAAGAAAGATAATAATCCATTTTTGGGGGAAAACCAGTGGATTTAACTGGACCCTTCCAGTTTATTGATAATTTGATAAACATAGGGAATACAAAGATAAGAAAAATCCAAAAACAAAACAAGTGTTGGATGGAAATAAAAAACAAAAAGGAAAACAGAGCACATCAAATGGGAAAGAGCATAACAAACACAGAGGACTTAAAAAAAGAACACAAATAACATAACAACTTTCAAAAGAATGTTGCCCTAACGTCAAAGTCAAAGGCTAGCTGCGAACTATTCATGCCAACCCTAGTTCATGCAACAAGAAGTGTCACAATTGCATATAAGATTTCCTCCTTTTCAAAACTAGAATGCATTCCCATCTGACAATATGATTTTTATGGAATTTTTAGAATGAACAGGCTGACAATTACGTATGTATAAACATATATACATTGTGTTATTTATATATATAGTTAATTCATATATACTATCATGAATCCGTAGATATTGTGCCAGCAACATTGGATGTATATGTTTGAATATATGTTTATTGACTAAATTATATATAATACAGACATATATGTATGTATGCATATGTGTGTGTATTCATATATCATTTAGAAATGAATATTTCATACGTTAACAATTTAAAATAAAAATGATTTGCATAAATATTTAGCTATATATTTACACTGAAATCATGTGTTATTATTAGCTTTAATTTATTTATTTTATGTTTTGACGTCAATTTTTTGTTAGGTTAAAACTTCGTTTCCATTACTAATTAAAAAAAATGAGTTTGTAAATAAAGTTGATATAGTAGATCCTATTTTTGAGCGATATTATGATCTAATAATATTTGTAGAGGATCACATTGAATGTGCAAATGAAATGTAGTTGTTAGATCATATATTTTAGTAATATTTAGTTTAAAAACATTTATGAGGAGCATTTTTGGTAGTTCATGTGACACCAAAATAGTGAGACATAAAAGGTATTAGAGCTATATACAAATATATTTTTCAAAATTATTAGAGTTATATATATATATATATATATTCATTTGTCATGTCCGTAGCAGTATCCCACCGGTTAAGGACTTTGCGCCATGGTAAAAGTGGCACGGGTTCGAAACCCGTAATGACATGCTAAGAGTTTACCATGTCTATATACTAAGATCAGCCATTTATTTGGTGCTCGCGGACCAGGCTAGGTGCATTAGGGAGGTTTTTACAACTCCGGTCGGTTTCCCTCCTGAACAAATTCAAAAAATAACATTTATCATTCAACAATGATAAAAAATCAATTTCATTTATTCCACATTTTTGAAAATAATAAAGTAGTATTTTTGAAAAAGTTTGATTTCAAAATGCATTCATACATACATACATACATATTGCATTTTTAATATACATATAAGTTTAATCAATTACACAACATGATTTTGAATTAAATGTTTTTAAGTTGTGTATTCCTGTATGTGTATGTATATATATACATATGATATGAAATTTATTTATACAATAAACCTTTGTTTTACAATATTTATATATTTGTAAGATATATACATATACAAAAGAAAAAAGAATTATGCACGTGCTTCGTGCCTGATGATTGCACACGCTTCACGGGTAAATTGATTTTTTAGAAAATTATGCATATTTGAGAAAAATGATTTCATAAATATTTAGTTATGTATTTCTATTCGAGTTACATGTAGTTGGTTTCAAATTTTTTTCTTTCTAAATTGCAATTTTTTTCGTAAGTGTGAATTTTTGTTTCCGTTATTTTTTTGGCAAGGCTAATCAGTTTTTATAGTGATATGTAACACTTTTTTCATTATCACAAATAATGAGTATATAATAATATAGGAGATAGGCTGATCGCCTACCTGCTAAAAACATTACTTAGCCCTAGCTACAATCTAATAGAGACAGATGTAATCACTATGTAGGGTGATAATCAAGAACAGAACATTACAAGCTAAAATACACTTCCTTATGGCAAACATAACAACACATTACAATCATAAACACGTTGCAAGATCAATCTCCAATCAAAATGATTACAAGCAGTCCTAGAGTCACCAACCAATTGTAAACAAAAGCACTTACAGACACTCATAAGCACTCGAGCACGATCCTGACATAAACAGCAGCAGCAACACAACGTCAAACATCCACCACAATTTCACTACTACTACAAATGCAGCAAACTTACCTCCAAAATTAACTCTCCTCTATAACTCTCACTAGCTTAGCACTTACGCAACTTCACGAAAGGACCTCACATAACGTAGTACCCAGGGGTATCACTGGCTTATAAACAATACCGAACAACAAGCAAAAGAGCAACCTGTAAAGCCTTCACTTGAGAGGCACATTCACATAAGTTCAAAGCCTCAAGAAACACTGAATATCAACGCCGTTAAGCATGAAAACCATTACATAATAGAGTTAGCCAAAGATCCTCACAACTACAGGATGCACAACGCCTACCAACCAACTCGAGAGTAACCTGACACGACCTAACCTAACCACCAAAACCAAAATAGCAAAAATACATATGAATTTTACATGTTGGATTATATTTATGTGAAATTGAGTTTGGTAATTTATGTGAAACAACATTTTGAATTTGTAAAATAAATTTCTAGATTCTAATTTTCAGCAATGTTAACATTTATTAAAAAATAACACTCCTACTATTTTTGAGGATAATAACTTTTAAAAAATAATAAATGAAGGGTATTTTTGGAATTTTGCAGTCATGCCAAAAATTTGTGTTTCTAAACCAAGTATTAATAAACGAGCTTTACAGCAAGCGCTTCATGCATGATTATCACACATTCTTCGCTTGTGAATTATGTTTTTAGAAATTGTATATGTTCAACAAATTTAAGAGAAAATGATTTGCACTAATATTTTGTTATATTTTTACATAAATTAAGTGTACTTGATTTTTTTTAAAGTAGTATCTAATATTTATCAAAGTTGATAATTAATAAAGAACGATGTTATGAAGAATGTGTATTTGTCAGATCCTATTTTTAAATGGTATTAAATTTTGTTTTGATTTACAGAAATGCGGTTTGAATTGATAAAAATATTTAGTTGTCATATCGTATTTTTAAGTGATAAATAAAGACAAGGATATGTAAAGATATTTTTGTTACTTTGCAGTTGGACAAAAAAATTGTTTTCTATTCAAACTACTAATAAAAAGTATATACAAACACGTGCGTTACAGTAAAATAATTTTCATAGATACATAGTTGTACTTTTGTATTGAAATTATGTGTAACTAATTTTAATTTCTAATTTGCAGTGCCTATTTTTTGTTATTTAAATTTTCACGAATTCTGTAAATAAAGTTTATTTGTTAGATTCTGTTTTCAACATATACTAGGATGTAGCAATTTATATAGATGAGAAATTTGAATCGGTAAATGTTTTAAATCCTAGTTTTAAGCAATATTAATATTTGTTAATATTTATAAATGGGTGTTTTTGGTAGCTCACGCTGATATCAAAAAAGTTTAACATCAATGGTAATACATCGATTAATAAATACGCATACATACACAACCACAATATGTATATTTTTGTTGAATAAAATTTATACATGTCTCAAATTTCTTTAAAAAAATTATGCTTATATTTAAATGATCTCTATGTGAAAATCAATCGAATGAAAGAAAAAATATTTTAAGTCAAAAATAAATAAATAAAAAACTCATTATCATTTTACCGAGTATGTGAATGTGTATGTAATCATTTATTTACATCAAAATATATCGAGCTAAGGTTAATAGTATCTTTTGTTTAACACCATTTGAAGCCTTCTGATATAAGCCACAATTTGTGCTATTAGAGCACTTAGTGGTTCTAAAGTGATAGATATGCTAGAATTTAAAGTAAGGATAAAGCGAAGATATAATGGAAGATAAAGAAGGTATAAGAAGCTTCAGATATAAAACAAAATAAAGGTTAGTCAATTCTCAATCTCACGTCATCTTTATAGGAAGAAGAAATATCAGCTAATCTTATATAATAAGACCGAAGAATATCATGATTAATGTGATTCAAATTTGGTGAAAATTATAGATTTCTTACTTACATTGATTACTTCTGTCGAAAAATAAGGTTTTTACCCTAACTTTGTTGATTTAGTTTATGTAAGAATCATTCTTGCCAATGTTTTTGTATTAATTTTGTCGAGGTGGGTGATAAAAAAACATTTATCTAGCTGGTGAAGCAAAAAACAGTAGGGTTTGAAGAAGATATAATATACATTAGCAATAAAATATAAAATACATAATGATCAACAAAACCGGCCCTAGCCCAGTGCTAATTGCGCCATTGCACAGGGCAACAAATCTTCGTAAGGCATTAAATTAAACCTAAATAAGACAAAACGCATACACGCAAGAAAAAAGGCAGAAGGAAAAAAGGAACTCGTCTATAGGTGGAAGAATATTGCGTGCGTACAACAAGAAGATCGAATACAACGAAAATGGGTACAACAAGAAGATCGCACAAACAAGGAGAAAGACTAATCAAATTATGGAAGAAAGGTAAGTGCGTGGAGGATTATAGAAGGACATAAACTTTCAAATTGGTGGAGAACCGACTAGGATTACAAGTGATTTGCTATCAAATTTTGGTTTCAGAAAAAACGTTCTATCTAAAAACAGAACTTTCCTCACTGCATTGCTAGGTTAGGGAAAAAAACGGGGTTGTTGCTATAAGGCATTAGCAAGAAGAGAGAGATTGATTGTGTTAAGCTACCATTTGGATATATATATTTAGTGCAGTGATTGGGCAACATAATAAGTGCTTCTGGGTACCGCGTTACCGTCGCCCGAGCAGTGTTTGATCGATTGTTGTCAGCTGAACGCAGCAAAAAAAAGTTTGTGGTACCGAATGTACCCGAAGTAGAAAGTGTGGTTCCCGCACTATATTTAATGTGACGACAACAAACCCCCATTCCACAGTGGCAAGGGTAATCTTTGGAATATAACATATAACGAATAACAGCAGAACAGAAATATATAAATACACCAGATAATTTACAACAGAATACACTGGATAAACATGATCATCAGAGTTACACAGTATACAGGATCGTACTTAGTACAAAATACAGTTCAGCTTTATATAAAATGTCTACAACGGAATCAAACATAATATACATAACAGGAGCTGAACAGCATAAAAAGAAAGAAGTGATAGAATCCATCTTCAGCTCCATAGCTATCCAGAAAGAGCCAGCTAAAACCTGAATACAAGGCTGCCCGTGTAGAAAATAGGGCACCCGAGTTTGCAAGTGAAACAAACTACGAGTCAGTCACGGGACTGGTGTGAGAAATCTATTTAACTTATTTTACAATAAGGCCAATCATAGGACCACGCCGCTAACGCGGAACGGGTTTACTCCATTGGATTGCCAGTGCTTAAAACAAGTAAATCATTTAAACATCGCAATGCTTTTTGCAAAAATGAAGCCATTATAAGACTCAGTTCCCATCACACAATGCAATGCAAACCGAAGGATACAGTTTTACCTTATAATGGCCAAAATATGCTTGATACGAATAAAACAAAAGCATTTGATATTATTACTAGTGTTTATATGTTTCAAAACAATTTCAATCATAAGTATCAATCATAGATGGCATGGGTACCATGTATCATGTCGCCATATATAGGTTTACAATCAAAACCGCATGATGTCGTATTTGGAAATTGGATTTCCGTCATGAACCAAGGCAAGGGATCGTCCTTACCGCTTCGACACTCTCTAGCCCGAGCCTCTGGACCCAGACTCAGGTGGGTCCTTGGATCGTCAGGACCGATCCACATGGAGTGGATTAAAATGCCTGAACACTGCGTTTCCCCGCCCTATGGGGCGTAAACTTGTCATATCCCGACCAAACTATCGGCTCCGAAGAGACCGAAATAACCGAGGCGCCTCGCTATCCATCATCCACATAAGTAAAACGTCAGGGCTTGTAAAACGCTGACACCACTCCTAGCTAGAAAGAAATGCATGTCCTCCCTGAAGTCCTCTCCCGTTTCTGGTTCATACCGGGGTGTGAGTCCCGCGAATCAACGTTAAACACAAAGCTAGCTATTTAAAGCCGTGCTTTGATCATCAACCACAAGGCTCTACTTTTCAACAAAAGCATTGATCACAGCATCTCTGTATGCCACGTTGTCAATCTACAATGTCAGACACACATCCATTTACAAGTCCGTTCTGAGTCTGAACGAAACTGGAGGCACCTTGTTCCTCGTCCCATATGTCCAATACAGGAGAGAGGTCCTCACACATCTGAACGATCAACAAGTACGTCAGGACAACCGCCACTGTAATCCCTTTCGGGCAGCAACACCCATCAAAGGCATCAGTAGCCATCCATTCGATGTGAAGATCATCGGTCTTGCACCGTCTTCATATGTTCGACTTCTAATCGTCGATCAATTATTTGAAATGAGATTTAACTCTGCCTTTTCAAATAATTCACGTATATTTAAAATTCAAATCAATTCCTTTCCATGGTTAAATTATTTGACATCAATAATTCAGTTCATTAATGTAATTTTCACTTCAAACACATTCAACCATCAAATATCCAATAAACTGGGTAAATTCGGTTTATTTCCATTCCATATCGTTTTATTTTAATTAAATCTGAAAATAGCCATTCGATTTATCGCTATTTTTATTTATTTAAAAATAGCCAATTTATTCAAACGATGCTTCAGGCCATAACGCGGCCATGGCACTGTTTTTCTTCAGATTTGATTTACACATATCTGAAAATCTAACCGTTGGATATTTATAAATTATATACCATTGGAAATATCTTTTCAAAACGGATCCAACGGTTCCAGTTTTGGGAAAATCTGATGGTCGGATCTCCTGGTACAATCGTTTAAAGTTACGATTTCAAAATACGAACTACAGCGTCGTTATTCATTTTATTTTAATTATATTTATATATACAAATATAAATATAATCCATTCTGGCACTATTTTTATTCAGATTTGAATTAAACATTTCACACAATCTAACCGTTGGATCTTTACAAATTTGGTATCGTTGGGAAGTTATTTTCAAAGCGGACCCAACGGTTTCGGTTTCGGGAAAATCCGACGGTCGGATCTCCTGTAATAATCGTTTAAAATCATGATTTCAAAACACGAACTGCAGCATCGTTATTCGTTTTAATTTAATTATATTTATATTTATATATATATAAATATAAACCGTTCTTCGATTTCCAAACCATTTTCATTTCACACATGTGGTAAAAATAATATTTTTAGCCAACAAATATTCATTTCAACACATGACTATTTTTAACACTTCATATATATAATAAAAATGTGATTTTTATTGTTAAAACAATTTATTTAAAACATGAATATTTTTAGCGATTCGTATATATAATAAAAATGTGATTTTTATTGTTAAAACAATTTATTTCAAACATGAATATTTTATATACTTCATATACATGATAAAAATGTTATTTTTATCATTCAAACATTTTATTCGTCATATGAGTATTTTTCCAACACATGAATATATTTCAACACATGAATATAAATCAAACACACGAATATTTCAGAAAATTTCGGTAGCATAACGACATGAGGTTTAAAATCGGCACCGTCACAAGTATGGCTCCTCGCACTACCTTACGCCTCGCAGTGCATCCTAAGGGGCTTATCCTTATAATCTAAATATTTCGATTCTTTTTCATATCACAATGGATTTCTCCACAAAAAATTCCAATTTTGTTTCAACCATAAACAATCATTATCAACCAAATTTCACGTCAACCAAAATCCAAACAATCACAACCAATATATATCGTCCATGGTCTGTGGACGAGGGGAGTATACATATATATAGATATACGTATATAAATATATTTCCATTTCATTTCAGCTCCATTCAACGCACATATAATTTTTACTACGCATATATAACTTACACATCGCACATATAATTTATACAAGGCTTATACATGAGGTGTACAACGCTTATATAACTTATACATCGATTATATAATTTATACATCGACATTCCATATCATTTTGAATTTAGAAATCTCACATTGGGTTCCACTCCTCCATAAATTGTAGGAAGCTCCAAAAATTCTCCGGTCTCTTCTATAATGTAGAAGACGTCCACACGAGTCCAATGTCTCTTGTTTCACTGGATTTCGACCACACAGCAAAAAGATATGATTTTTATTGTAAAATCATAATTCGTAGCGCTTTAAAGTGTTATTAACCATTTAAAATTATAAAGGCCGTACCTTTCTGAATTTGTTCGAAACTAGGTTTCGATTTATCTCAGAATCCGTGCAGCGTGGTGACGATCGGAGGGTACCACCATGGAGATCATGGAGAGGCGCGCAAATCGAGGTAGGGGGTGCAGTTCGACGGCGTCAGGGCTGGGCGGCGGCGCTTCAAAGTCTGTCACTTTGGGGGCTTCGATCTCCTCTGATACTCGACGAAAAAAGGAGTGGTTGGTATTGATTTAAAGAGGGAAGGAGGCTCTTTAAAATCTTCAACTACAGCTTTTGATATTGGTGAGTGGATTGGCCGGATTTTTGGAGAGAAGGGGGAGCGTTTTCCATCGTGCGCGATTCAGAGGGGTCGGGGAGAGAGAAAATGAAATGGAGAATTATGATTGGCCAATAATATATATTTAATTATTTATTTCCAAACATACCCCTTTCTCCTTACGAACTCCAATTCAAACCCAATGACTGTCGCCCCTAGCTAAATACCCCCATTCCGGACACAATGGAATATGTTTCGTAGGCCCATTCGACTGTTTCAGTCAGTTCTTCTTCAAATTAAAATATGAAACATTCAAATATGGATTTGAACGTACATTTTAATTTACCGGGGCCACATACTGATTCTAAAAATCCCCGAAAAATAAATCTAGCTATGTTTGGACGATACAGTCCCAACAAAACTGATTTCATCAAATTTGTAGACCGTTTGAAAAATGGCCATTTTCTGGTCGATCCGAATTGACTGAAATTACACAAACACATTTTCCTTTGCCACGCTCACATATTAACTCCAAAAATTATGGAATTTGGAATTTAGCAATAATTCTACATCCCGGATCCAACAAAAGTGGTTTCGTCGAAAACGGAGGTCGTTTGTAAAATGTCTATTTTCAAGGGCTATATAAACTCCACAACGACCATTCTGAAAATTCATTTGGCCATAACTTTTGATTCCCACTATGAAATTTTGATTTTTCAGATTCGTTAGAAAGATATTCATTAGCAGATTTAAATATTTTTGGTTTCACTAAAATCTGATTTATTTTGAATCTTGTACAGTCAGTCAAAGTTCGAATTCAAATTTTCAAACTTCCGCGCCATTTCAGGCCTTGTTTTATAATTAAAATAAATATACTCGCTATAACTACGATCCAAATAGATTTTTGGTCGTTATTATTTAAAATAATTTATTTTAAATATTCAAAATCCACTAAAATAGCCAAATTAAAAATTTTAAATTGGTTCTGATTTTCCGGGTTGTTGCAATCTCCCCCACTTAAAATCTTTTCGTCCCCGAAAAGGAACGAAGCCGAAAGTTGTTTAACAAACCAACTCGACTTTCATTTTGGCTTCCAATCTTCAACTTTTCAGTTTTTGAGAATTTTCTAATTCTTCAAAAATTTGGCTAACACCCTAAATTTTCGAAAAATTTCGCCATAACCTCCTTTGTACGGGGAGGGGTTTGGAAATTTATTGGGCCGTATTAGGTACCCAATAAATCCTAAAAAGCATACACATATTTATAGTGATATATTCCGGTGTCCACAAGGGAGTGTGTATAGATCATAACTCCAGAGAATAAATTCTCGTCACCCTATAAATGGTTTTGTGCCTTAATGACCAGAGAGACGTGTTTATTGTCATCTCCAGACCCGTATGAGGTTTTTATTAATCTGTAAATTTATCGTTACATTTTATATAGTCCATGTCAGTCTTCGGTTCAACCTGTAATATAGTCATCGCCATACAAGCCTCTCGCTAGTATGGTAAATCTTGAACCTCGTCACATAAGCTCCAAATGCTTATGTGGTATATGATAAAGTATGCTATCTTCACGAAGTATGCCATGTAGTGTAGTTCAAAATTAATTGTTACTATCCTATGGCGACGTTTATTATTTCACATAGAACAACCAGCATTCCGCATCCAATGGCATTCACAGGAGTTGATATAATAATAAAATTGTGCATCCAACTCATTAAGGTTTACCTATTTATCGGTCATGCAAATAAATTCTTTACTCAATAGCAAATCCATTTACCTGTTCAAACATATATAACGTACATGCATGTATTTCAATCAATTTTCAAATCAATTCAATATTTGATTCATTTGCATAAATTTACCATTCATTCCCTTATGGGTTTTATTATTCCATTGTTATTCATTTAAACTAACAATCACACAACACAAACAACAATCACTTCATTGGTTAACTTTTCAAAAATTTAATAATTAATTCCTATACTCTTTTAAAATCACTCAGACTATATAATTAAAAATTCCACATCCATGAAAAGGAAACAACAGCAAGGTAGTAAAGAAAATGGAAATGCAAAATATGGTAAATGTACTTTGCACCAGAGTTAATCAGAGATATCCACCCTGCAATTGGGATAGGCTTTCTTAATGCTCTCCTCAGTTTCCCAAGTACAGTCTCGCGGATCTCCACTCCATTGCACTTTGATTAAGTGAACCTTCTTGTTCCTCAGCTCTCTAGTTTCTTTGCCAATAATCTCTATCGGCTCTCTCCTCACTGCCAATTCTGGAGTAATTTCCAAATCTTGTTGCGCGACTTCTTCCACGACCAAGTCTGGATCATGCACATGCTTTCGAAGTTGAGATACATGAAATACATCATGTACTCCAGGCAACCAGTCAGGCAATTGAACTCTATAAGCGAGAGTTCCAATCCGTTCGAGCATAAGAAACGGACCAATAAATCTGGGCGCCAACTTCCCTATTTTGCCAAATCAGACTACTCCTCTCATCGGAGAAACCCTCAGATACACATAGTCACCAACAACAAATGCTAAATCTCTTCTTCTCGAGTCTGCATAGCTCTTCTGTCGGCTTTGAGCTACTAGTAATCGTTTCTTAATGAAATCGACTTTATCCGCAGCTTCGCGAATCATATCTGGTCCTAATACAAGTCTATTGCCAGGTTCTACCCAACAAGCGGGAGATCTGCACGGTCTACTATACAGTGCTTCGAATGGTGACATTTTCAGGCTTGCTTGGTAGCTATTATTGTATGAGAACTCAGCCAAATGCAAGTGGTCTTCCCATGATCCACCAAAATCAATAACACAAGCCCGCAATAAATCTTCTAGTGTACGGTTCACTCTCTCAGTTTGACTATCTATTTGAGGATGATATGCGGTGCTCAGATTCAATTTTGTTCCCACTTCTGCTTGGAATGCTTCCCAGAATTTACTAGCAAAAATTAGGTTACAATCACTAACGATTCTCATGGGGACTCCATGTAGTTTAACAATTTCTTTGAAATAAATCTGCGCCAGACTCAGAGCGGTTCTATTTGATCTAACAGGTATGAAATGGGCGGTCTTCGTGAAACGATCTACGATCACCCAAATACTGTCATTTCCTCTCCTGGTTCTGGGCAAACCATCTATGAAATCCATAGAAATTTGTTCCCACTTCCAACCTGGAATTTCCAACGGTTGTAACAATCCGGCGAGTTTCTGTTGATCGCTTTTGACTTGTTGACAGGTAGAACACCGGCTAACATATAAGGAAATGTCTCTTTTCATAGATCTCCACCAGAAAGTGCATTTGATATCATTATACATTTTACTAACCCCTGGATGGATACTCAGTTTAGATTTGTGACATTCATCCAGTATTTCTTTCCGGAGCTCAGAAATGTTCGGAACACAAACTCGGCCTTTTAACCTCAGAATCCCATCGTTATCAATCTGAAAACTCGAGGGCTCGCCTTTCTGAATTCTCTCTCTGATCTTCTGAATGAAGTGATCATCCTTCTGAAGAGCAGATATGTTATCAACCAATGAAGGCGTGATTATAAGATTGGCGATGATTACATTCTTTCTGCTGAGCGCATCAGCCACAACATTGGCTTTCCCCGGAGTATATAAAATATCAAGATCATATGCCACGAGAAATTCTAGCCAACGCTGCTGCCTCATATTCAGATCCTTCTGGGTGAATAAATACTTCAATGATTGATGATCAGTATAGAATTCAAATTTCTCACCCAATAGATAATGTCTCCAGATTTTCATAGCAAACATGATGGCTAACAATTCAAGATCGTGAGTTGCATAATTCTTCTCATGTGGCTTCAATTGACGGCTAGCATAAGCGACTACTTGGCCTCTTTGCATTAATACTGCACCAAGACCTTCTTTAGAAGCATCTGTCCAGACTTTCAAGTATTGATTGCCATCGATAATTGTTAACACTGGAGCAGTTGTCAGTCTTAACTTCAGCTCTTGGAAAGCTGTTTCACATTCTGGAGTCCAATTGAACCTTGAATGTTTCTTAGTGAGCTTCGTTAAGGAACTAGAGATCTTCGAAAAATCATTAACGAACTTCCGACAATAACTAGCCAATCCAAGAAAACTTCAGACTTCTGTGGACGTAGTTGGCTGTTTCCAATCCTGAATAGCTGTGATCTTACCGGGATCCACAGAAATTCCTTCTTTTGATACAACGTGGCCAAGAAACTTGACTTCTTCTTGCCAGAATATACATTTGGAAAATTTGGCCTTTAAAACATTCTTTCTCAGAATCTCTAACACTTGTTCCAAATGTTTTTCATGCTCGCTCTTTGACTTAGAGAAGATTAGAATATCATCAATGAAGAACAGAACAAATTTATTCAATACCTCTCTGAATACCCTGTTCATTAGATCGACAAAATATGCTGGAGCATTACATAAGCCGAATGACATTACTAACCACTCATAGAATAAATCTGGACCTCTGAATGCTGTCAAAGGTACACACTCTTCGGCAATACAATGTTGATCGAAACCTATAGCTAGATCCATTCGCGAAAACACTTGTGCGCCATTCAATCGATCCAATAAATCATCAATTCACGGCAATGGATATTTATTCTTTAATGTCTGCTTGTTCAAGTCACGATAATCCACACATAGTTTGAGAGTACCGTCTGACTTTGGGACAAACACCACTGATGCTCCCCAATCAGAGAAACTAGGCCTGATAAAACCCTTCCATACAAGCTACCGAGTCTGATTGTCTAATTCTTCCTTTACCTTCAAGGTCATTCTTCGAATAGCGTGAACTACTGGCCTTCCATTCGGAATGAAAGCAATCTTGAAATCAATTTATCTACGCGGAGGTAAGCTAACAACTTCTTCAAACACATCCGCATAATTCTTTACGATAGGGATATTTCTACGTCGACCGGAATATTCTCTGTAACGACCGGAATAGGTTCTATTTGAGTTGGAGAAACATCAAGAGCTGCCCAAAAGTCTTTTCTATCAGAATTCGGACCTTCGCAAGGAATGGTTATATACTCCCCGAACTTTGTTTTTGCCTTAACAACTCTCTCGGCGCATTTAACCTCAGCTTCATATTTGGTTAACCAATCCAATCCTAAAATAAGATCGAATTCGGTAAAATTCATGATGATCGAGATGGTAGGGAACCGATAACGGGAAAAAGAGGCAGGCACCCCACAAATCCAACTAAGATTGAGGGAACCCCCAACCGGATTATGGACAGTCATGGGTTCTTTGAGCTTTTTCAGTTTCTTAACCGCATTACTTGCAATAAAGCTTCGCAACGCGCCTGTATCAAACAGTACTTTAACTGGAATATATTTGATAGTAAGCATGCCTTCAAAAACATCTGGCCTCACTTGACTGGTGAGGATGCAGGAACTTCTGCCACTTCATTTACCTGCACTACTTCAGAATTCTGTGATAGCTGGAAGTTCTTCGCAATATGATCAGCTTAGTGGCACTTATGGCATCCACTATTCTCTTGAAACTTCTTCTTGGATATAAATCCATCCTTTGTATGTTTCTTTAGAGATCTGCAACTTATCGACAAATGTCCTTGCTTATTGCAGTTAGAGCATGTGGCCGTCGTTACCGGCTCTTTCTCAGACTTAACCTTTTTCCTTTTGACTCTAGGCTTCTTACTGAACTCAGACTTCGTACTTGCCTCAGGCTGCGTACTTGTCTCTGGGCTATCAGTTTGGAATTTCCTTTTGTTGCTAGTACTGACTTCCTCTTCATTGCCCAAAAGACCATGCTTATCCAGATCTTCATACTGGTAAGCCATGTATATCATTTCAGAAAAAGGTTGTTGCACATGTGCAGTTACCCTACTTTGGTACTTTCTTTGGAGCCCATTAATAAACCTCGGATTCTTCCTCTTAGGATTTTGAATTAGATGCGGGGCAAAATGAGAAAGTTCATTGAATTTCTTATGATATTCCAGAATGGTCATATCTCCTTGTATCAGATAGTAGAATTCATCACTTAACCGCTCAATTGCTTCTGGAGGAATAAATCTTTCACTAAAAATTTCTTTGAATCTATCCCAGGTAATATTACCTTCTGGATTATCCTTAATAATGGTTTCCCACCAGATTAAAGCTTCGTCATTGAGTGCCTAACATGCCAGTAATCTTTTCTGATCATCCCCCAGCTTTGAACCTTCAAAAAATTTCTCAGCAGAGCGCATCCATGCTTGTGTTTGAATAATGGATTCATTGCCCGAGAACGGTACTCCGCCCAGATTTCGATACTTGTTTAATAGAGCTTCAATATTTGGTTCTGACCTACCTCTTCTACTTCTGCCACTCATTTTTCAATGTCTGCAAATAGCAGACAAAGTGTTAGGCTAACAGAAAAGGTATTTTTAAAGCATAGAGACATATACTTGAATGTAAATGTGTCTATCGGGGTGTATTTCATTCTGCTACACTCATTGTATGATATTACTGATCCTATCTGAAATGAGTAACCCATCTTTGAACACTACTGGTTCTATTTTTGACGAGTTCGTTAATATGTTATATTCCAGAACTAAGCTTAACCAAAGCTCTGATACCACGTGTGACGACCCCAAACCCCCGTTCCACGGTGGCAAGGATAATCTTTGGAATATAACACATAACGAATAACGGCAGAACAGAAATATATAAATACACTAGATAATTTACAACAGAATACACTAGATAAACATGATCATCAGACTTACACAGTATACAGGATCATACTTAGTACAAAATACAGTTCAGCTTAATATAAAATGTCTACAGCGGAATCAAACATAATATACATAGTAGGAGCTGAACAGCATAAAAAGAAAGAAGTGATAGAATCCATCTTCAACTCCATAGCTATCCAGAAAGAGCCAGCTAAAACCTGAATACAAGGCCGCCCGTGTAGAAAGTAGGGCACCCGAGTTTGCAAGTGAAACAAACTACGAGTCAGTCATGGGATTGGTATGAGAAATCTATTTAACTTATTTTTCAATAAGGCGAATCACAGGACCACGCCGCTAACGCGGAACGGGTATACTCCATTGGATTGCCAGTGCTTAAAACAAGTAAATCATTTAAACATCGCAATGCTTTTTGCAAAAATGAATCCATTATAAGACTTAGTTCCCATCACAAAATGCAACGCAAACCGGAGGATAGAGTTTTACCTTATAATGGCCAAAATATGCTTGATACGAATAAAACAAAAGCATTTGATATTATTACTAGTGTTTATATATTTCAAAACAATTTCAATCATAAGTATCAATCATAGACGGCATGGGTACCATATATCATGTCACCATATATAGGTTTACAATCAAAACCGCACGATGTCGTATTTAGAAATTGGATTTCTATCATGAACCAAGGCAAGGGATCATCCTTACCGCTTCGAAACTCTCTAGCCCGAGCCTTAGGACCCAGACTCGGCTGGGCCCTTGGATCGTCAGGGCCGATCCACACGGAGTGGATTAAAATGCCTGAACACTGCGTTTCCCTGCCCTATGGGGCGTAAACTGGTCATATCCCGACCAAACTATAAGCTCCGAAGAGACTGAAATAACCGAGGTGCCTCGCTATCCATCATCCACATAAGTAAAACGTCGGGGCTTGTAAAACGCAGACACCACTCCTAGCTAGAAGGAAACGCGTGTCCTCCCTGAAGTCCTCTCCCGTTTCTGGTTCATACCGGGGTGTGAGGCCCGCGAATCAACGCTAAACACAAAGCTAGCTATTTAAAGCCGTTCTTTGATCATCAACCACAAGGCTATGCTTTACAACAAAAGCCTTGATCACAGCATCTCTGTATGCCACGTTGTCAATCTACAACGTCAGACACACATCCATTTACAAGTCCGTTCTGGGTCTGAACGAAACCGGAGGCACCTTATTCCTCCTCCCATATGTCCAATACAGGAGAGAGTTCCTTTCACATCCGAACGAAAGTACGTCCGGACAACCACCACTGTAACCGCTTCCGAGCAGCAATTCCCATCAAAGGCAATAGTAGCCATCCATTCGATGTGAAGATCATCGGTCTTGCACCGTCTTCATATCTTCGACTTCTAATCATCGATCAATTATTTGAAATGAGATTTAACTCGGCCTTTTCAAATAATTCACGTACATTTAGAATTCAAATCAATCCTTTCCATGGTTAAATTATTTGACATCAAAAATTTAGTTCATTAATGTAATTTTCACATCAAACACATTCAACCATCAAATATCCAATAAACCGGGTAAATTCGGTTTATTTCCATTCCATATAGTTTTATTTTATTTATATCTGAAAATAGCCATTCGATTTATCGCTATTTTTATTTATTTTAAAATATCCAATTTATTCAAACGACGCTTCAGGCCATAACGCGGCCATGGCGCTGTTTTTCTTCAGATTTGATTTACATATATCTG
The DNA here is from genome assembly GCA_030737875.1 of Allium sativum. NCBI lineage: Eukaryota > Viridiplantae > Streptophyta > Magnoliopsida > Asparagales > Amaryllidaceae > Allium > Allium sativum. The sequence goes on from CM060920.1 coordinate 372,705,187, forward strand.
AAAATCTAACCATTGGATCTTTACAAATTATATACCATTGGAAAGATCTTTTCAAAACGGATCCAACGGTTCCAGTTTTAGGAAAATCCGACGGTCGGATCTCCCGGTACAATCGTTTAAAGTTACGATTTCAAAATACGAACTGCAGCGTCGTTATTCATTTTATTTTAATTATATTTATTTATTTATATACATAAATATAATCCATTCTGGCGTTGTTTTTATTCAGATTTGAATTAAACATTTCACACATTCCAACCGTTGGATCTTTACAAATTTGGTATCGTTGGGAAGATATTTTCAAAGCGGACCCAACGGTTTCAGTTTCGGGAAAATCCGACGGTCGGATCTCCCGTAATAATTGTTTAAAATCACGATTTCAAAACACGAACTCCAGCTTCATTATTCGTTTTAATTTAATTATATTTATATTTATATATATAAATATAAACCATTCTTCGATTTCCAAACCATTTTCATTTCACACATGTGGTAAAAATAATATTTTTTGCCAACAAATATTCATTTCAACACATGACTATTTTTAACACTTCATATATATAATAAAAATATGATTTTTATTGTTAAAACAATTTATTTAAAACATGAATATTTTTAGCGATTCATATATATAATAAAAATGTGATTTTTTTTGTTGAAACAATTTATTTCAAACATGAATATTTTATATATTTCATATACATGATAAAAATGTGATTTTTATCATTCAAACATTTTATTCGTCATATGAATATTTTTCCAACACATGAATATAAATCAAACACACGAATATTTCAGAAAATTTCGACAGCATAACGGCAAGGGGTTTAAAACCGACACCGTCCCGAGTACGGCTCCTCGCACTATCTTACGCCTCGCAGCGTTCCCTAAGGGGCTTATCCTTATAATCTAAATATTTCGATTCTTTTTCATATCACAATGAATTTTTCCACAAACAATTCCAATTTTGTTTCAACCACAAACAATCATTATCAACCATTCGCATTTATTAACCAAATTTCACGTCAACCAAAATCCAAACAATCACAACCAATATATATCGTCCATGGTCTGTGGACGAGGGGAGTATATATATATATATAGATATACATATATAAATATATTTCATTTCAACTCCATTCAACGCACATATAATTTTTACTACGCATATATAACTTATACATCACACATATAATTTATACAACGCTTATACATGAGGTGTACAACGCTTATATAACTTATACATCGATTATATAATTTATACATCGCCATTCCATATCGTTTTGAATTTAGAAATCTCACATTGGGTTCCACTCCTCCAAAAATTGTAGGAAGCTCCAAAAATTCTCCGGTCTCTTCTAGAATGTTGAAGACGTCCTCACGAGTCCAATGTCTCTTGTTTCACTGGATTTCGACCGCATAGCAAAAAGATATGATTTGTATTGTAAAATCATAATTCGTATCGCTTTAAAGTGTTATTAACCATTTAAATTTATAAAGGCCTTTCCTTTCTGAATTTGTTTGAAACTAGGTTTCGATTTATCTCGGAATTCGTGCAGTGTGTTGACGATCGGAGGGTACCACCTTGGAGAGCTTGGAGAGGCGCGCAAATCGAGGTAGGAGGGTGCAGTTCGACGGCGTCAGGGCTGGATGGCGGCGCTTCGAAGTCCGTCACTTTGGGGGCTTCGATCTCCTCCGATACTCAACGAAAAAAGGAGTGGTTGGTACTGATTTGAAGAGGGAAGGAGGCTCTTCAAAATCTTCAACTACAGCTTTCGATATCGGTGAGTGGATTGGCCGGATTTTCGGAGAGAAGGTGTGAGCATTTTCCGTCGTGCGTGATTCAGAGGGATCGGGGAGAGAGAAATGAAATGGAGAATTACGATTGGCCAATAATATATATTTAATTATTTATTTCCAAAAATACTCCTTTCTCCTTACGAACTCCAATTCAAACCCAACGACTGTCGCCACTAGCTAAATACCCCCATTCCAGACATAATGGAATATGTTTCGTAGACCCATTCGATTGTTTCAGTCAGTTTTTCTTCAAATTAAAATATGAACCATTCAAATATGGATTTGAACGTACATTTTAATTTACCAGGGCCAAATACTGATTCTAAAAATCCCCTAAAAATAAATCTAGCTATGTTTGGATGATACGGTCCCAACAAAACTGATTTCGCCAAATTTGGAGACCGTTTGAAAAATGGCCATTTTCTAGTCGATCCACATTAACTGAAATTAACCGAACACATTTTCCTTTGCCACGCTCACATATTAACTCCAAAAATTATGGAATTTGGAATCTAGCAATAATTCGACATCACGGATCCAACAAAAGTTGTTTCATCAAAAACGGAGGTCGTTTGCAAAATGTCTATTTTCAAGGGCTATATAAACTCCATAGCGATCTTTCTGAAAATTCATTTGGCCATAACTTTTGATTTCCGCTATGAAATTTTGTTTTTTCATATTTGTTAGAAAGATATTCATAAATAGATTTAAATATTTTTGGTTTCACTAAAATCCGATTTATTTTGAATCCTATACAGTCATTCAAAGTTCGAATTCAATTTTCAAACTACCGCGCCATTTCAGACCTTGTTTTATAATTAAAATAAATATATTCGCTATAACTTCGATCCAAATAGATTTTTGATCGTTATTATTTAAAATAATTTATTTTAAATATTCAAAATTCACTAAAATAGCCAAATTAAAAATTTTAAATTGGTTCTGATTTTCCGGGTTGTTACATTTAATCTCATGTTCAACTATTATTTTTGCATTTAATATATATGGAATGTGCTAATCTTAGAATTAAAAAATTTTGAGCCTAGGGAATGCTGTAGTAAATGTAAGAAAAGAAAAGACAACCAACAAAAGAAATAAGGAAAGCAAAAGAAAATCCGACCTAAATTAGAGTTGTGTTCATCCAATCACAATTTCCAAATGATTTATCTAATTTTGATGATTTTGCCTATTTCGAAAATCTTAGAATATCAGCAACAACTTTGGTTTAGTGAATTTCGTGAAATTTTGAAAATCGCTACATTAAAAACTAGGACTAAGAAGGTGGACCTGGTCTTGTAACATGATTTCAAGTTTGTCCCTCCATATAAAAAACACTATAACTCTTGTTGTGCTTTATCTTTTCGTAACTCAAAATCTGTTCTGAAAAGTTAACACATTATGTAATAATTAACCTTTTGGTATCATTGTCTAAATTTGTGCTTTAAAACATGGTAAATTTGTTAAATAAGAATCGATTTAATATGATTTTTTAACATTACAACCATCTTATTTTCATTTATCTTGTCTACGGTATTAACTTGTAATAGCAATATTGAATTTTCAAATATTGACATGTCTTACAAATATGAATATAATTTAGTATCATAATGCACAATTTTACGTTAGGTGCATCATTTAGTAGATTACACCGAACATCAAAGTCCCAGGACCGGCTCTGGTGATCAATGAACTCTATGCACTATAGTGGGGTTCTACGGGGATTTAGCCGTGCAGGCCATATTAATATTTAATGTGGCAGTAGAAAGAAAACAAATATTAGATAGAAACATATAAATGATATTATTGAGCTATAAAATGGTGTTAATTAAAGGGTGTTATTAATCTCATCTGAAATAAATTTCTCTCTCTTTCTTACATACATAGACACACACACACACACACACACACACACACACATATATATATATATGTTTATTAATTTTTTATGTGTTTATATGAAATTGTACATGTATATGTATATATATACACACGTATATTTATAATAAAATGATTAATGTTTTTTTAAGTTTTGAAATATACACATGTAATACATTTATTAGTTTAAAATTAATATATTAATTTAACTTTGAATTTGAATTGTGAAATGTTTACTATATATATCTTGATCTAAGATTTAGCATTTGAATTTTAAAATTAATTTCGACTTACAACTATTTATACTAGAATGCAATTACAACATATTACAATGTTAACTAACTATATTATAATATATCCAAGTACAAATATACATGGAAGACTAATATGTCAGTTGTGATATAAATTCAAACATCCATGCGCACAGACATGTCAAAACATGCACACCTGTTATGTTTAACATGCACATAGACACACTTTTATGTATATGATACACGTGTTATATTAGATATCAATCATAATATTAATATAACAATATTTTATTATAAATAAATAAAATGTTGATTTTACTATAAAAATAAATTAATATAACATATAAATAAATTCAAACTTTGTAGTTCCAACAAAATCCATAACGAAATATTTATTCTGAATTAGCTAATTTACATTTTTATGTGTTAGCTTAGATCCAATTATTATAATCCATGCTACAATCGAGCATTTTTTTAGGGAAAAGGAGAAATTAAAAGACAAATAAATTAGCATAAAAAGGAAAGATAATAAAGCGGATGTGAAAGAAGAAAATAGATAATGTAGAAATTTCAAAGTTTCTACAAAAGTGAGACATGTGTTGAAGCCAAAATGGTCAAGAAACCATTTCATACCATTCATAGAAGTACCGAACCACTAGGTTTGTTTCATACAAACTTATGTGATTTTAAATCATTACCTACTAGAGTTGGGAAAAGGTACTTTATTACTTTTATTGACGATTATACGCATATTGCTATGTATATCTTTTGAACAATAAAGACGAAGCACTTACATCGTTTATAAAGTACAAGGCCAAGGTAGAAAATCAGTTAAATAAAAGATAAAGATATTGAGATCTGATCGAGGTGGAGAATATGAATCACCGTTTGAACAATTCTATGCAGAAAATGGAATAATTCATCAAACAACGGCCCCATTTTCACCACAATAAAATGGTGTTGTCGAGAGAAAGAATAGAACATTAAAAGATATGATTAATGCGATGCTATTGACCTCTGGCTTATCGGCGAACTTGTGGGGGGAAGCCTTAAATATATCTAACCACATTTTAAACAAAGTCTCTCACAATAAAACATGAGCAATTCCATATGAGTTATGGAAATGACATAAACCATGCTTTAGATACCTCAAAGTGTGGGGGTTCTTGGCAAAAGTTCCAGTTCCGCCTCTCAAGAAAGTCAAACTTAGACCAAAAACTGTAGATTGTCACTATCCAGGTCCAACCCAAAATAGTAGTGCCAGTAGATTTTTATTTTTCAAGTCTATACAGCTGATATCAATGTAAATACAATCATTGAATTTAGAGTTGCCTCATTCTTTGAAGATGTGTTTCCGCACAAAAGGAATGAAAGAAATGTCCCTAAAAAGATAAGAGAAGAATCAAGTAAATCACATGAAGACGTAACTACTCATGAGATTGAGGAAATTGAACCCAGAAGAAGCATAAGAGCTAGAACTTCCAAGACATTTGGTTCGTAATTCTTAATATACATGTTAAAACGCGAACCTCAAACGTACAAGGAAGCAATGACATCTTCTGATTCTGCATGTTGGAAAGAAGCATTCCAAAGTAAGATTGATTCGATTCTAAGTAATAAAACTTGGAAAATTGTTGATATTCCACCTGGAATAAAACCAATTGCCTACAAATGGATTTTCAAGAAGAAAATGAAACCAAATAGCTCTATCGATAAGTATAAAGCCAGATTAGTAGCCAAAGGATATCCTAGAGAAGAAGGTGTAGAATTATTTGATACATATTCGCCGGTAACACGAATAACCTCAATAAGAATGTTGATAGCAATTGCATCGATCTATAACTTAGAAATTCATCAAATGGATGTAAAGACAACATTCTTAAATGGAGATCTCGATGAGGAGATCTACATGGAGCAACCAGAATGTTTCATTTCCAAAGGAAATGAAAACAAAGTCTGTAAATTAGTAAAATCATTATATGGACTAAAACAAGCTCCAAAACAATGGCATATAAAATTTGATAGTGTCATGATGAAAAATGGTTTTCGTATAAATGAATGTGATAAATGTGTTTATTATAAACAAGTTGGACAATCATACAGGATGGTTTGTTTATATGTAGACGATATGCTAATCTTTAGTCCTACCATTAAAGTTATAGAGACCTTAAAGAAAATGCTAATCAACAATTTCGATATGAAAGGTTTAAGTGTTGCAGATGTTATTTTGGGAATCAAAATAATAAGAACACCTAGTGGAATAGAATTATCTCAGTCACACTATGTAGATAAAGTGATCGAAAGATTTCAAAATTTAAGAATTGAATGAGTAAAAACACCTTTTAATCCATCAGAAATGCTGCATAAAAAAACTAAGGAGAGTGTAATGCCACTGGAATATTCTCGTGTAATAGGATGTTTTATGTATCTCATGAATTGCACAACCAGATATAGCTTATGCAGTGTTGACCAACTTTTTGGCAAAAGTTGTCATGACTCAATGGATCATAGCCGAACAGCCAAAGGCTTGCCATCTAATACCGACCGATCATAACGGACGACCTTCCATTCCAAAAAGTCCAAGTAAGGGTCAATTCGAACCCATTCTCCTTCAAACGGTGGGATATCTTCTCCCTGCATAATCGCCTTCCCGGCCAACCAAGTCAACTCGCTCCATAACATTCAGATCGGTCGGATTTACTTAGAAATATCTAGATAAGCCATCTAATTCCCAATGGAGCCTGATTCTCAAGGCATTTAAGACAATCAAACTCTTCCGGCCAAAACGCTGCTTTTGATACACAATAGTTCAAATGTCACGCAATCCATAATTCTCGAGAGAACTATTATTCAGTAGTAGAACGGGTCCCACCACCGCAATTATTGCACCAGATCGAGCACCACGTGTCCAAGCTCCGAAAAAGAGGCAAGCCATGTGTCACGCAGTTCATCCCACTCCTCCAACTATAAATACCCCCATTACTAAAAATGGAAAAGGAGGTTGATTTTGTACATTGAATTCTCCACTTCACAACAAAGCTCGGTATACTGGACAATTTCCAACCGTGCACTTCAAATATTACAAGGATATTGTAATCTCTACTTCTCTCCACTGAGAAATTTCACTTGTACTCTGTAATCCCTCAAAAATCAGTAAATATAAATTGGAGTAGGCACCGATGTTGCCGAACCACTATAAAAATCTTATGTGTTCCATGTTTCATTTATTTTTCTGTGCTCTTTGATTATTACTCATGCATTCTACGCACGACTGGGTTAGACTGTCACTAGTGACCAACTTTTGACATTAACACTTTGGCGCGCTAGGTAGGGGAACGCGCCCAGACATACTCCACGACCTTCGACCGCCTTCGGCAATTTCTAAACTGACTGTGGCAAACAAGCGGAAGAAGGATGCTTCATCTTTTCATCCTTTACCTGTCGATGAAGCAGGAAGAACATCAACGGGGGTAAGTAATGAGGCTTCCTCCGATGAAACACGTCCCAATACCACACCAGGGACGAAATGGATAAAATCTTGTATGAATTTAGAAATCAGATGGCATCTCAGGGTAAACTCCTCAAACATCAGTAGGGAGTGATGAACGACCTCCTCGCTCGGATGGAAAAGGGACCTCACATTCCAGTATCATTTCCTCCGCCGGGCGAGATTGCGGAAACAACCGATCTTCGGTCCATAGAAATCCAAGCCCCGAAAAGGTGTACACCTTTGCTTCCTTCTGGCTAAACTCCACTTCCTGATCGGTCACAGCCAGGAACATCACTTCCAGCTTCAACTGGAGCAGTGGTAGCTACAGACACGCAGGTCGACCCTGGCCAAGTTCAGAACAAGTCGACCGGTATTCTTACCGTCCAGGAAACAATGCAACTCCCTGGACAACTAGCTCTAGGATAAGCCTAACCGGTGGGTCGACCAGAACCAGGAACATTGTTTCACCCGGTCTGACCCAACGTCTTACTACAAACTCGTTTTATGTCGCCTCCCCTTTAACGAAGAGCTGGTGACGACAACCCTCCGCGTCACCAAGGCCACTCTACCATACTGGTCCCCAACGAGGAGGAGGGAAACACTACCATTAATCCTTCTAACATGGCCCCGACCGGGAGCAATGCCGAATTCCAGATGGGTACCACTCGCCTGAGCCCATTACTCCCAATAGGAACGGGTATGGATCAGTCCAATAACAACCAAGCGACTCCAACAGTAGCTGAACCAGGTCCCGAGGCTAGGATACACCCTCGCTCTCACCTTCACTCAACTCTCAGAGGTCGAGCCCAACCAACCGTTCCTGTTCCGAGTATGCTTTCGACGAACCCCAATAATGGGAATCTCACCAATGAGTGCAGAATTGGATTCATGGCAAAGACTCCTCGGAGATGGAAGCCAACTTGCAAGTATCATCAAACGCTTCACCCAGGGCACTTCTTCTCAACAGGATGTGGATGACATCCACCGTAGTCTATTCACCAAGGAAATAAGAAACTCCTAAAACCCTTCAGACTTCAAGCTTCCGGTCTTGGAGCCCTACAACGGCCAGACCGACCATTCATCTCATGCGACACATGCGCCATATGGAAGTACTCTCGGCATCGACCAAGTCATGGCCAAGTGATTCCCCCTCTTTCTTATCGACATAGCTGGCATGTTGTTCCGGCAGTTAACAACTGAGTCGATCAACAGCTGGAACATGTTGGTCACTCGTTTCATCGAACAATTTAGATTCCACATTGCCCGACCAAAAAGCATCATGTTCCTAACCTCTATCAAACAGCGGTCCAGCGAGACCCTCAGATCCTTCCTAGAGAGATTCAACGCGACCGTAACATAAATCGAATGACCCGAGCCATCGATGGTGCTTATGGCCACCATTGCAGGTGTCTAGAACTAATCAGAATTTAGGATCTCTTTAACCAGAGATCCCCCAAAGACATCGAAGACTTCTATGCCGAAGCTGATAGATTCCTCTAACAAGAAGACGCCAACATTGAGATGAAAAGCCTCGAGGTGCTCACCACCAAGGACGGAGGTCCATCCAACACCAATGGCCAGAACAAAGGAAAGGGAAAACACTCGGAAAAGAATGATCGCAATGTACAAATCCGGAGAGAGAACAAGTATGATCAATACATCGAACTTAACTCCTCCCTACTCGATATCTATCTTGACGTACGAGGGTCTCTACCCTTCCCAAAACCTCCTCAAAGGGGCTGATCCAAAAAGAACTCGACTCTGGGAAGCACTGCATGTACCACAACATGGCAGGCATAGCACCAGTAAATGGAGGCACTTGCGCGATCTCATCAAGGATAGGGTTAGTCGTGCAGAACTACCCGAATATGTCAAGAAACCTCCACAGGCCATGCCGCCACAGTCTTTTGTCCAAGCTGCTCAGGCCGGTTCTCGAGCTCCTAGAAACGGAAAGGACCCTGAGCCCAGCAATCATGACATCATCATCAACTAATAAGATTTCTTAGAAATATATTTTTATTCTATAATACGGGTATGTTGAAGTACACATGTACGGAGTGAGGATTTAGCTCCTAGGCGTGCTCTGGATTCAGTTATCGCCCTCTTAGTATTTATTTTCATTCCCTTGTGATAGCTCCTTAGTAGCAATAAACTTTCTTTTTCGAACACGGGTTATGTTTGAATGATTTAAGCTGAGCATGATCGATGCTCGCCATCTCAAATATGGTCACTACTAGCCACCGTTTCTAAGCTACGGTTGATGCCTTCCACCATATACAAACCAACTCCACTAGCCGGGTATGATAACCTCCATAAGCCGAGTATGGTTAATACTCGCCAACTCCATAAGCCGAGTATGGTTAATACTCGCCACCTCCATAAGCTGAGTATGGTAATACTCGCCACCTCCATAAGCCGAGTATGGTTAATACTCGTCGAGTATGGTTAATGCTCGCCGACTCCAAAAGTCGAGTATGGTTAATACTCGCCAACTCCATAAGCCGAGTATGGTTAATACTCGTCACCTCTCTAAGTAGAGTATGACTAATACTCGCCAACTGAGCAAAATAAAGCAAGGCTTATACTCATCCTTCGGACTATACCGTCTTACTAGAAGAAAAAACCGAGCATATCCAATACTCAAGCTCCCATCCTTAACAAGGATTATTTGATCAGCAGAGCCCTGGTCCTGCTCCTAACAAGACCTGATCAGAATGGTTGATCTCTCTTCTGGCATTCACAATCTCCCGGCATTAATACGGTCCTTAGTGGTTGTTGATTTTCTGGCCTTAATACAATCTACATGGATCGTCGGACTTCTGGCCTTAATACAACTATTAAGACCGTTGATTTTCCGGCCTTAATATGGATCGGCACATCCATAAGTTGTCTGCACGTTAAGCTCCGATTCAACATCTAGAACATGCCTTCCTTTACTAAAAAGGTATATTCTGAGGGGTAAAGTGTTGACCAACTTTTTGGCAAAAGCTATCATGACTCAACGGATCATAGCCCAACACCAAAAGGCTCGCCATCCAATACCGACCGATCTTAACGAACGACCTTCTATTCCAAAAAGTCCAAGTAAGGGTCGGTCCGAACCCATTCTCCTTCAAACGGTGGGATATCTTCTCCCTGCATAATCGCCTTCCCGGCCAACCGAGTCAACTCGCTCTATAACATTCGAATTGATCGGATTTACTTAGAAATATCCAGACAAGCCATCCAATTCCCAACAGAGCCCAATTCTAAAGGCATTTAAGGCGGTCAAACGCTTCCGACCAAAACGTTGCTTTTGATACACCATAGTTCAAGTGCCACGCAAGCCATAATTCTCGAGAGAACTATTACTCAGCAGGAGACCGGGTCCTACCGCCGCAATTATTCCACCAGATCGAGGTCCACGTGTCCAAGCTCCGAAAAAGAGGCAAGCCATGTGTCACGCAGTTCATCCCACTCCTCCAACTATAAATACCCCATTACTAAAAATGGAAAAGGAGGTTGAGTTCGTACGCTGAATCCTCCACTTCACAACAAACACTACACCAAAAATGATGTTTTGCAACGGTTTTAAGCCATTGCAAATTGATTTCGCAACGACTATAAGCTGTTGCAAAATCTGGAGTTGCAAAAATTTTGCAACGGCTCTAAGCCGTTGCAAAACAAATATTTGTAATGGTCTAAGTCCGTTGCAATATTTTCAACTGCAACGGTTATGGTTTATTACTGTTTTTAATTTAGCAACGGCTTTTAGCCGTTGCTAATTGACATTATTTCCAAAAAAAATCTACTCTTTCTCCCTACTTTTCAGTACAAACATTTACAAATTTTACCACAATAGAAAAATCAATAAACTGAATATTACCAATAGATTCAACAAAAAGACCAAATTTAACAAAAAAAAAATTTAAAGTTCAATAGTATATTACAAACCTAAAAGTTCTAACAGTTTGCAGTAGTAAAAATAATATTACCGTGCATTCCAAAGTTTAATAGCAGTAGTAAAAATAATATTACAGTACATTTCAACTTCACCGCAATGATATTAGAATATTAATTGTTCATATATATCATACATTACTGTTGCATCATTACTGCTGCTTTCTACTTGAGCTAGAGCATGCCTATGGCGCTATCATCACCTCCCTGCAAAAAATCTTTCAAACATTAAAATTAGCAAAATAACCTAATCATACATTTCTAACATTAATACCTAAGAAGGATAACGCTCCAAATGATAGCAAATTACATACCCATTACTAGTGCTAATGTGATGTACAAAATTATTGCCAACGTTATTTATAACAAAATAAAACCTTTCTACAACATATAATTTCAAACAAAACCAAAATTCCATTATCCTAGGACTATAGCTAGAAACAAAAGTTTCTAGATTGTAAGTACTAGAAATAAGCTAAAAACAATGTTTAGAACTATACCTGCATAAAATAAATAGGCAAATCATGCATATATATTCAAGAAAAATGTTGCAAGATACATGCCATAGACCATTACAAGCTACAGAGTAAAAGATAACGTAAGAAAAATGATCGGTTCTAAAGTATGACAGAAGAAGTTGCATTGCCAAAATAAACAAAAGATATTTTATTGTTTGAAGAGCAATGTAATAATGCATGTAAAAATTAAGAAAATATTAGTAAGGCCTTCTTGAAATACATAATCCCATAACCAACTTATTTATCTGGATATAAGCTACCGCCATTTCACAGATTATTCCACCCCAGTACAATACATCTGTATATTTTTACTATGTAGATGTTCTGTATGATCATCTACCTAAGCAAGCAAATCAATTTACTACCTTATTGTAGGATCCAGTGTCTCAACATCAAGAATTTCAAACTTCCAAGTTCCAGCCTCATATAAATTTCTTACCTCTAATATTAGGATTTTCCATTTTTTGTTTGTCCTCGTGAATTTATATTATTCCCAGCATCAATAGAAGAATTGAATGAAACTTGATAGAAACATGTAACAACCCGCAAAAACTAGGACCAATTTAAAAATTTTATTTTAGAAAATTTTAATGAATTTTGACAATATAAATAATTTATTTAAATAATAATGATCACAAATTTGATTTAAATCGAAGTTAGAATGAATGATTTAATTTTAATTAACAAAAGAGTTAGAAATAGCGCGGTAGTTTGAAAAGTCAAACTTGAACTTTGACTGACCGTATAGGATGCAAAATTTAACGGATTTTAGTGAAACCAAAAATATTAGAATCTATTTAAAAATATCTTTCCAACGAATCCAAAAAATTGAAATTTCATAGCGGAAATCAAAAGTTATGGCCAATTCAATATTTAGAAGGGTCGCTATGAAATTTATAAAGGTCAAAATGCTACTTTTTGCATACGAAGGGATTTGAACTCGAAACCACTTCCATTGAGTTCAGAATGATGTTTCTACATTGAAAAACAGTAAACACTTATATATTTTGAGTTTCGGGATTTATTTGTTTAAAAATATCTTTTTAATATTAAATATATTGGCCTTAAAAATAGTCTTTTTCAAACGTCCTCGGTTTTCGACGAAATCACTTTTGTTGGAACCGGAATGTCAAATTATTGGTAGGTTTCAATTTTCAGAATTTTTCGAATTAATATGTGAGCGTGGGAAAAGAAAATGTGTTTTGACTATTTCAGTTAAATTTAAACGCCTTAAAAATAGCCATTTTTCGAACAGTCTCAGAATTCGACGAAAATAATTTTGTTGGATTCGTATCGTCTTAAGAAAGCTAAAAATATTTTTTTTAGAATTTTCCGAGGTCGTATGTGGCCCGCATATTTAAATGTGCGGTAAAAATTAAATAATTAATTTAATATTGTATTTTCAAGTAAAACCGAAAAAAACTGCTGTATATTTCGGAATTGGACCTTGGGACATAGCCCATCGCGTTCAGAAGGCCTCAAAACGTTAAGATCGACAGTAAGCATGCCCAAATCCGGGAAAGTCCAAAAATCCACTTTATTTCACGAAATTCGGAATTAAATATTAAAATATTATAAAATCCGAAAACCCTAACCCTAATTTTGGCCAGCCGCCATGTCCAAACCGAAGGCCAGAAATCACCCAAATTCAAACGCTATTATCTCTCAATCCGTTCAACGAAAATTGACGTATGACCTACCAAATCGAAGAGAATTCAGAGAGCTACAAATCTATACGGTTAAGATCGGGTTTTGGCGCACGGATTTTGCGGATTTTGGCTGAGAAGGTGCTGCGTTTATGGGTCCTAGGGGGTGCGAGTGGGGCCCGGGTCTCGGCGCAGGTGTGTCTTGAGGTGGCCGACGAGGTGGTGGCTTCTGATCGTGGTCCGGGTGCTTGTGGTGGCGTGCGCATAGAAGGTTGGAGCATGGAGATGGGTTCGGCCGTGAGGAAGAAAGGCCGACGTGAGAGAGAAGGTCCGAACATTTTTTAATTATTATTTTATTATTTTATATTTAATTTGTCCGATCTTTAAAAATTCATCACTCTTTCATACGAGGTCCGATTGACGAACCGTAAATTGCGTTGGAATCACAAAATTAAGAGCTTCGCGATGGCGCAGACCGCAGCTGAAACGAAGACAGTCAAATTTCGACCAAAATTCAACGTGAGAATTCAAAATTCTATTATTTAATTAATTATTAAATTATTTTCTCGCTTTAAAAATAATTGCATGATGATGTTTATTCAATTCTGAAATGTCTGGTGTTGTATGAATCATTGGTTGTGATTGCGATATGTTTTGTTGTGTACGATGTGTTAGATCCGTATTAAAATTGCAGATAATATTGAATTTTATTTACGATTAGAAACGAGATCTAAAATTTGATCTAAAATATATTATATTCAGAATTACATCATATTTATTCAGATTTAGTTATTATAATTTATTTCAGGTTCTTAAATATTATTTCTATTATTCTGTAATGAATAATAGAATTTGATCGACAAATAAAAACTCATTTTTTTATTTGTTGATATTATAATAAGAACTTGAACGACAATGAAAGCTTATTTTTATTTGTTGAATTTACAAAAGAAATTGAGCGATAAATCAATTCTTATTTTAATTTGTTTACGTTAAAAAGAATGAATTTTTTTTTATGTAAATTTGTTTACATTAAAAGGAGTGATTAAAAAGGATATATTTTAACATGAGGTTGTGTCATTAAAAAGAATGAAATTAAAAGATCACATTTTAATGTAAAAATAGTGATCTCAATAAAAAGTCATATTTTATTTGTCACTTTGATTTCAATAAAAGTTATAACATTGAAAAATCTCATTTTTAATATAATATTGGTTTCGATAAAAGAAGTAACATTAAAACTTCATTTTCATGTAATAGTGATGTCAACAAAAAGAAGCAACGTAAAAGAATTTATTTTTCATTGTTTTAAATAGAAAGATTTTACATTAAGATTAAAATAAAAAGATTATATCTTTATTTTCATTTTGTTGAAATGAAAAGTTTATAAAATAAGATTGCATTTTTATTGAAATTTTGTTCATTGAAATGTAATTTGTTCTTTTTATTTGTATTCACATATACAAATATAATTTGTTCTTTTTATTTGTATTCACATATACAAATAAAACTTTGAAATATAATTTGTTCTTTTATTTGTAGTTACACATACGAATAAAACATTGAAATATAATTTGTTCTTTTTATTTGTATTCACGTATACAAATAAAACATTGAACAGTAATTTGTTCTTTTTATTTGTATTCACAAATACAAATAAAACTTAGAAATAAAGTTTGTCCCTTTTATTTGTACTTACATATACAAATAAAACATTAAAATGAAATATGTCATTTTATTTGTATCCTCAAATACAAATAAAACATTGAAACAAAAGTTCATTTTTTTTTTCATTTGTATTCACTAATACAAATATGCACCGAAAATAAATTTGCTCTTTTAATTGCACTCACAAATGCAATTATGCATTAAAACAAAATTTGTTCTTTATTTTGCATTCACTAATGCAAATCTAACATAGGAAGTAAGTTAACTTTTTATTATGATCTTCAATGTGAATGTAACATGAAATAAATAAAATTGGCCTTTTTGTTTGCATTCACAATGCGAACAAAACCTTTAAAAAAAAATAAGATTTATATTTTGTTCGCATTCACAATGCGAACGAAACATTAAAAATAAGATTTACATTTTTGTTCGCATTCACAATGTGAGCAAACCATTAAAAATACATTTTTGTTTACATTCCACAATGTAAACAATACATGAAAATAAAAATTATATTTTTGTTTGCATTCTACAATGCAAACGAAACGTAGAAATTAGAAAATACATTTTTGCATCCTACCATGCAAATAAAAGAAGAAAGAAGAAAAATTTACATTTTGTTTACAACTTTTGTTGCAAGCAAATAAGAAAATAAAATTTGCATTTTTGGTTTGCAAATTTAGATGCAAACAAATTTATTAAAAACAAATTTTTCATTTTTGTTGCATGTTTTTAAATGCGAACAAAACATTAAAATAAAGGCTATAATTTTTATTTATTAACTTCACTTGATGTAAATAGACATAAAATAAGAAGTTGTTCTTTTATTTACATTTCTTGATGTAAATAAAACTAGAAATTTAATATTACATTTTTATTTGCATTACTCAACGCAAATAAAACATGAGAACGAAAGATACATTTTCATTTGCAATTCTTAATGCAAATAAATTGTGAAATGAAAAAGTTACAATTTTTATTTACATTCCTCTATGTAAATAAACATCAAATAAAAAGGTTGAATCTTTATTTGCATTCTCTATTGCAAATAAAGCATGAAATGAATAGTTATATTTTGTGTTATTATTTATATCCCCATTACGAATGGAATTAAAAGATTACATTTTTCTTTTCATTTATTTACAATGAAAAGAACTGAAATAAAGATTATATTTTTATCATCATTTTTGATGCGATAAAAGAATAGAAATAAAGATTACATTTTTATTGACATTTTACATGCGATAAAAAGAACAGGAATAAAAGAGATATTTTTATCATCGTGTTATATTGTGTATTACACTGCCATAGGCAAGTTACCTGACTTGTTTATGTGATTGGGTCGATAATTTTCACACATCGCCCAAGTGCACAAATAATTTATTATTTGTTTGCTGGTTGAAACCCCACACGAGTGTTGGGATGAAAATTAACATACACTAATCCCAATATTTAGTTGTATGTTGATCGTTAGATCGACAGGCTGCGATGAGCGTTATTATTTAATTTTAACGTTTACGCAGTGTAATTTACACTTTGGATGAAATGGATGATTTGATGATTATATTGTTATTGTCATATATATGATGTGTGTGAAATCCATATAATCCAAATTATATGGTAATTAGTTGAGTCGCATTTCGATTCAGATGTTCTTTTAAATAAGAATATTTTTACATTAGAAATTCTTTTATTTAATATATATATATATTTTTAATTAAGTATATGTTAAACAAAGAATATTTGTAAAAGGTAAAAATCTTTTATATAAAGAATATTTTTAATGATTATCTCTAAAATACGTTTTTCTTATAATAATAAATATTTAAAGGGAATTCCTTTAATTAAGATTATTAGAATTTGCAATTATATTTCATGATATGAGATACATGGAGATGTGAAGTGGATTTATCGTGGATGGTGTTTTTAAATGACATTTGTCCTTTAATCCAATTTACATCGAAATTATTATTTGGAATTTGTAAATCTACTCATAGATTTAACAAAAGCATTTTCTAAAAATCTAGTTTTCCAATTTAATAAAATAAATTGGAATTAAGTGAGAATTCGATTGGTAATAATCGAGATGGGCTTCTGTAATAGAAGACCGATATTATATATGGAATTTAAGAGGCTTTGCCGTTATTCCATGTATATTGTTAGTCCGATACAGAAATTTATATCGATTATGTACTGATTGATTTCTGTGGAATTCCATATTTAGGAAATTGATTTGTGGGTTTATCGTAAACTGTGTTTTAAATGATACGAGTTCTTTAACCCGTTTAAAAGAAGATTTATTCTTTAAATAAATGATATGTGAAAATGATTTTTGATATTAAATCAAATTCAGAATTTTTAATAAATCTTTTAAGGAAGATTTATGATTTAATTTATTAATTTATCTTTGATAAAATTAATGAGAATCTTTTAAAATATGAATATCTTATTAAAAGAATATTCTGAGTTGGAATGTGGCGTAATGTGTGATTTTCCAATATTTGATTTTTAAATCCCAATTACGCGAGTTATTCGGAAAGACCGGGTTTAACCCATTCTGAATAATCATCACGACGATCAAGAGTCGAAGATGAAGACGGTGGTAGAAGACCGAAGGTTTTCACATCGTTGGGATGATGATGACTGGTATCTTGAATTGGGATAGTACATTCCAAGGCAAGGTATTTGGTAATGATCGTCCAAACGTATTTGGAGATCGACGGACACGTTGTTTCGCTCAGACCCAGAGCGGACTTGTAAATGGATTGCGTGTCTGACATTGTATTCTTTTCTACTGTATTTGTTGAACGCTACTGATTATATATTTCTGTTTGGTGGTGGAGAATTTATTCTTCACTTAACCCCCTTCTCTAAGACGTATGAGCTTAGAGGTTATATATATATTGGTAGATGATCAATGATATGGTAGAGTCTGACAATGTGGCATGCTAAGATGCAATTGATCAAGGCTTTGTTGAAAAGCAGGCCTTGTGGTTGATGATCAAAGCACAGTCTATTTAGGCATAGCTTTGTGTATATCGTGACTTCGCGAGCCTCACAGCCCGGTAGAGTCTAAAACGGGAGAAGGGAACACAGGGAGTGCACACGTTTCTTTCTAGCTAGAGTAGTGCCAGGGACCTACCAGCGCTGGCATTTATTCATTGTGGTTGTTGGATTTTTCGAGGCCTCGGTTTATGCGGTCGCCACTGGCCGTATTATAGGTCCAAAAGGACCGGGGAGCGTGTGTTCAGGAATTGCCAATCCATTAAGCGTTAACGTATGGACCGGCCCTGCAGGATCCAACGGTTGGACAGAGTACCAATCCTGGGGCATTTGCTAGAGTGTCTCGAATCGTTAAGGATCTCCTCCCTAGCCTTGACTCAGATGGAAACCCAAATTTCCAATACGACATCACGCGGTTTTGATAGTATACCTGTATATGGAGACATAGTGGGATGGGGCACTCATGCCGTCTAGGATTAATACATTTACTTTGATGTATTTCAAATTGTTTGCACACTATTATTATATAATACCGTGTTTATCGTATCAAGCATCTTTTGATCATTATAAGGTAAAACCCTATCCTCCGGTTTGCGTTGCATTGTGTGATGGGACTTGGGTCTTATAATGGTTTCATTTTTCTAAAAAGCATTGCGTTATTTTGACGTTTTACTTTAGTTATGCACTGGCAATCCAATGGAGTAAACCCGTTCCGCGTTAGCGGCGTGGTCCTGTGATTAGCCTTATTATTAATTAAGATTAGTTTAAGAATTCTCACACCAGTCCCACGACTGACCTGTAGTTTGTTTCACTTTGCAAACTCGGGTGCCCTCTTTCCACACGGGCAGTCGAGTAGCTTATTTGACAGATATATAAAACAAGATCCTGGATTGAAGACTGAAGCGGTGGCCATAATGTTGATAGCCTTCCACTGAGATTAGTTCCGCTGCAATGTATTCATTTATTGTAACTTATTCTTCCGCTGTAATTATATTCCAATGTACTCTGATATGTATATTCTGTACTCTGATGTAACATTTATTATAGTGTTATAAAAGTCTTCTGTTATCTGTTGTAATGTGCTGTATGCCCAAAGTTAAAGTATTCGTAGGTTTCCACTTTTTGGATCAGACCTGTGTGGTTTATGGTCGATTCGAAGGGCGGGGATTTGCGGGTCTTTACAAAACACGTGTAAATTTACCACACAATAATATGCTAGAATATATACTAGTATTTTACAAATCAATAGCTAGCATGAATAATAGTTAAGCTCTATTTTGTTACACTAAATTCATGTTTAAATATATATTTATACATGTGCAATTTTTACCTGACGTATCATTCATAATACACTAAGCAATATTTTGTTTGTCCTTATAAATCAACTTATGCTTTTTTTTTTTTTGAATTTTGCCTTGAAATCAAAAATATATCAATGTTGGAATCTAAAGCATATTTGAAAACAAAATTAAGCAACTAAACTATAGCTTAGGCCCTTCAATGATGCATGCCACACAATTTAGTTGCAGAATAATCATTACTAAGCTATTAAATATAAATAAAAACAAAATTTAAAGTTCTGGAACCTGTATCATGTTCCTAAATTTAAATAATACAAATAATGTTTCCATTCAGTAACAACTAATACCATGAAATTTCATAAAAAGAAAATAAGTCAAGATATCAAGTTAGAATGAACATGATTTAATACGACAACTGGCTAAGTTGGAAGTGATGAAACTAACCAAAATAAAACATCTTCACCCATTTACAAAATGCATTACTCAATGCATTTAACATTTTAAAACTCTAAGTACATGTCTGAGTAAAAGCATAGCTTATATTTTGACACATCAAACAACTATAAGGCAAAGCCAAGTTCTTCGTTTTCCTGGCATAACCGTTGGAACTAGGGTTGTCAACGGATACTTTCAGATACGGATAGTGCTATATCTGTATCTGAAATCATTTCGGATATCGGATATCCCTATCCGCGGATACGGACGGATATCAGATAATTATCCTATCCGCCAATGGTCAATAAATCAAAAAATATAAATTAAAAATTTTAGTTTAACATAAATGTAATTCAATTTCATTGATCACAAAAGTGTTAAAAATAAGCATATGTGATGAAACTAAATAGATTTGAGTAGCTAATATGCACTCACTGCATATAATATAAACCTTCAACTTAGTAAAGCAATAAATAAATCTTATTCATTTGACTAAAATACATATAATTTTGAGCATAACGTTAAAAAAATCGGACGGATAATTTTCGGATGTGGATATCTATGTATCCGCATCCTTTTTTTGGATATCGGATATTTACCCTCTTTTCGGATACGGATTTCGGATTTTTCGGGTATCCATTGACAGCCCTAGTTGGAACAGAGACATGCACCGATTTCATAAAATTTCTACAAATATAAACTCCAAATTATACTAAAATAGCAATATAAGAGGAAACTAGACAAAATATTTGCTAAATAAAAAAGAAAAAGGAAATTTTAAATATTTTTTTAGTTCATTTGGGGAAAAATCAATCCACTTTTAATCATTCAAGTTCATACCTCATTCATCATCCGCTAATCATGCTCCTTCATGTCCTTGTCTTCTGTTGAGGCTTAATTAGCTAGAGTTGAGTTTAACATAGATCAGATCGAGTAAATCAGCACCTATGGCCTAAGGTTTACAGAAGTCGAATCAGTGAAGTATGAGCCCAATCATTATCAAGCAGTGATTCTTGTTGATTGCCATCCCCACTTAATTGCAGGCTACTGCTTCTGCCAAATCGGTTGGAACACTATGGAAAACAACAAGTAAAAAGTATTATACTTGTCTTGTTGTTCAGCAGTAGGAATTCTTTCAACTAGTTGACAGCTTCACCTTGGTCATAAGCCTATGGCATTCTGTATTTATCAAAAATGAAAATCATTGGCAGTGATGTACGTACGTAGGAAAATTGGTTCATGGGGGCAAAGTAAATCAAATATACTTCTAGCGGCTTATTTCACATTCATAGTAAAATTATACTATTTTAATCTATAGCAAAGAAAGACAAAACCACCACAAATTGTATTTTGTTTAGATATGAATATTTTGAGACTAAAGTATAATTCTAACTTTTAGTATCTTTATAACACTTTCTTGGTTTTAATTTATATATATATATATATAACTGAGAAATTTCACTTGTATGGTGTAGTATTAAAGCTCGGTATATTGGATAATTTCCAACCGTGCACTTCAAATATTACAAGAATATTGTAGTCTCTACTTCTCTCCATTGAGAAATTTCACTTGTACTCGGTAATCCCTCAAAATCAGTAAATATAAAGTGGGCGTAGACACCGATTTCACTACACAATACATGCTAATTAGGTTGTGTTTTAGCCGTATCTAAAGTAGTTAGGCATGGCAATAAGCCGTATCAAAAAATAATGTGTTAAATTATTAGATACGGCTGTAAACCGTATCCCACTAGTAATAACATACGGCTATTGGCCGTATCTAAACGATTAGTAGATACGGCTATAAACCATATCTTATATGTGTGTGTGTTTATAAATATATATAAGCAGAAACTGCAGCACATATTATTTGTTACACAAAGCATATATAACACAATATATACACAGGATACACTAATTCACAATTGTAACAATAGACGAAACAATTATATGAAATATTTCATTACATTACAATATACAATGATACATGCTATTTGATTACATTACACTAAATTAGATACACGCTGTTTCATTACATTAAAGAAGATACATAATGTTTCATTACATTACAATAAAGAATGTACGTACTGTTTCATAATTACATTACAATAAAGAAGGTAAACTTCAGCGATCAACCACTCTCCGCTTTTCAACTTCGGCGATCGACCACTTTGATCCGCAGCTAATCCATTCACCAAGCTGAAGGTGTAACTTTCTAGTTAAAAATTTACTGGGTGATTCACCAGGTGGATGCACTTTAGCTCACGCACCTGGTTCAGGTATTTATCATAACTTATGCATTTAACTAAGAACCAAGAATAGCAAAGGAGATAATATATCAAGTGTCATATGCTGCTTCACTAAACCTTAGGAAAAAGCATTTAACACTTGATATTATCCCCATTGCCAATCATGGTGCTTAGTTAAATGCATAAGTTAGGATAAATGCCTGAACTGGCATCGTGAGCTAAAGTGCATCCACCTGGTGATCACCCAGTAACTCTTAACCAGAGAGTTAAAGCCTTCAGCTTGGTGAGGCTTCGCTGGTGGATCACCCAGTAAATTCTTAATCAGAATGCATCATCTTCATCTATACTTGTAACCTAATTTGCATTAGAACAACAATGAGTCAGAATATACATATACAAAACACACATATTTACACATAAAAGAACATATTTCCATAAGACTAAGTACTGACTTGAATGCACAAGATAACAGAAGAATATACATATACAACACACACACATCTACTCTGCACAACAGCATCATGAACATACAAGCAAGAAGAACACAGTTCAGGTCATGGATGAATAAAACGAATCGGTGCACAAGCACCTGCACAAATTGGATGCATATAATGTCATATACATGAGCACAAAGCAACTTGGTTCAAGGCAGCAAGTCATAAAAGGAAAAGCAGTTCAGGTGGAGCATGCAGCAACAACAATAACAGAAGTATATATTGAATATATATAAATGAATGTGTGTGTGTGTATGGATAAGCAATACAACCATCAGAGGAACTAGCAAGCAAGAATGAAGTATTTGTCCTTATCAATTTTTAAAGTGTCCAAAACACAAAGAAGAAAACATCAAATACATGCAACTCAGTGAATAAAGAATGAATGAAGTTTCATGTGTACTTACAGCTCGGTCAACAAAACTAGTATGCTTTAGTTCTCAAATCATACCACATGATTTATTTTTTGGCACAAGCCAAAAATGACACATGCACTTCAGATCAGTAAGGATCAGTGTACATGGTGCAATAATACACACAAATGAGCAGGGAAACACAAGTAAAAGTGTCTGAATTCAAGGTAGACAAATACAGCACAAGTAAATGATAGCAAATACACTGTCGCATTATAAAACTGTCTAAGAATACCCAAGTTAAACACAATAGCAGCATGAATTCTAGGTAGACAAGCACACACAAATATCTATCATTCATATTTTTGAACTAAGGCATGGAAATTCATATTAAACTCAATTTAAACACAATTCGAATTCAAATTAAACCCAATTTTAACCCAATTCATATTCAAATTTAACCGTGATCTAATACTCACCTCCAGTGGCGACGAGAAGGATGGATAACGGTGGACTGAAGCTTCACCGGTCAGCTAAGAGCAGCGTGAGCTGACGATAACCCATGGACTGAGGTGGATGGTTTACTGACAGAGGAAGTCGGTCGAGTACCAAAACCCTAATTTGGGTATTCGGTCGCCATTGCAAAATAAAATGAGGTATAATTTGGTCGAAAGTTTTGATGTGTCAAAACTCGATTGTGCCAGAATGGAAGTTAGGAGGGAAAATTTTGATACATATTTCATACGGTCCAAAGCCATATCAAATGAACTGATCCGGAACTTTGTTGATGAACGGTTAGATCCTACGTGTTTGGGGAGGTGCGGATCGCCAAGAGCACAGTTGATACGGCTATGAGCTGTACCACATTTGATACGGCTAAAAGCCATATCAAATCTCCGATTGATCGTGTGCCAAATTAGCATATATGGTGTAGTGTTTTGCCGAACGACTATAAAAATCTTGTGTGTTCCCTGTTTCATTTACTTTTACGTACTATGTGATTATTACTCGTGCATTCAACGCATGATTGAAGGTTGACTGTCACTAGTGACCAACTTTTGAGTTAACACGCAGTAAGTCGATTGAGCTGGTATAGAAGCAATCCAGAAGAGGAACATTAGAAAGCACTAATGAGAGTGCTTGGATATTTGAAAAATTCTGCAAATTATTCCTTACATTGTGGGTAATATCTTGTCGTCTTAGAAGGATATAGTGATGCAAACTAGATTGTTGATTCAAAGGAGTCAGAATCAACTAGTGGTTATGTATTTACCCTAGAGGGGCAGCAGCGTCAGGGAAATCTACTAAACAAACATGCATAACTCGATTCACCATGGAATCAGAGTTCACCGCTTTAAATAAAGCAGGCAAAGAAGCAGAATGGCTTCGTCACTTTTTAGAAGATATTCCATTTTGGCCCAAACCCGTATCGTCTATATGCATACATTGTGATAACCAAGCAGCGCTAAGTAGAGCACAAAACTTTGTGTATAATGGAAAGTCACGACGTATTCGTAGATGCCATAACACAGTTAGGCAGTTACTCTCAAATGGAACTATTTCCACAGATTATGTGAGAACAAATGATAACCTAGCGGATTCGTTTACTAAAGTTTATCAAGAGAGAAAATTAATTGCGCATCGAGGGGAATGAGTTTAAAAGCCTAAACCAATAAGGCTTATCTTATACAGAAACCTATCTTAGCGACTGGAGATCCCACAGACTAGGATTAATAGGCAAACCAGTTATGAATAACTCAAGACGTAACATATTTTCGACACGGTCCTACTCCATTCCTATGGTGCACAATATAAATGCATGCCTATAAAAGTATGACAAGGTTAAAATTATGTTTTTTAATGATGACCATATCTTGAATATAACAAGTGGGGTATATGTAGGATACTCTTAATGGTTGCGATCACCTATGTTAGTGTGAGCTGGGTCGGCTCTATGAGAATATTCAAGGCTTTTATTATATAACACTCGTAGAACCAAGTAGTGTTCAGGACCAAAATGAACACAACCAAGAGATTGGATGAGAAGGGAATCAATGCTTCGTAAATCTTATTGTCTGGATATACAATAAAGGCTGATGGTTCAAGATGAAATAATTCACCGAATAGCCAAGTAGATCCGAGAAGTTTTAATTTGGGAAAGTTCAAAGTGAAGTATCTACTTATCCAGGATAAAACATTATTCCATATGTATTGTATGCAAACGGCTTTTCTATGGAATTAGAAAACCGTTGACAAAATATCGTAATAATAACTGCAAGTGCACGGTGTACAATCATAGTACGTGGCAAATACGTGTCGATCCGCAGGGAAAGAATTTATTCTAATCTTACTCAATCAAATTAAACCGAAAGCGAGTGAAATTGTTAACTAAAAACTAAAAGAAAACTAATAATGTTAAAATGAATACAAATATGAGACTAAGAGACAATTTAGGAGTAGATTCACTATCAACATCAATCTAATTAACATAAAAAATGGTTCTAACTCTCTTTAATAACTAGCACATTAAGTGTTGTATTTATACAAGCATGATTTATATGCTAGAAAATTCAAGCTACATAAATCATCAATTTTCAATACAAACTTAAAGCCCTAATTATCACATAGAAAATAATAGTTCTAATAAAAATGAAACGTTATGAGTATGTTCTGTATGTTAATATTCACTAACCACATAGAACATCAAGGATGCTTTCACTTTTAATGTCACTACTTTTTCTAAAATGAATTAGATTATGATAAAGTATGATTCTATTAATGATATAAGTATAACACATTTGGGACTAATCAACCAACATGTTCTATCAATTTTCACCATATAAAATCTTTACTTTATCTATATTCAATTTTAGATTAAGCTCAAATAAGAGAGTTAGAAACATGAAATTCTTATGTTAATTATTCATGAATCATGAGAGCTTCACTACCCCTAAATTGAAGGGGTTTAACTACTCATAATGGATTCAATGATAACATAAAGAGATTTCATTATAAAGAGAACACAAAAAAGAGCTAATAAAGATAAAAATCTTTTCTACTTGCATAAGAATAAGTCTACACTAATGACATGAAAGCAAATGGACAACAAAAGAAAAGAGCACTACATTAAAATTACACTAAAAAAATTACACAAAGAAAATGGCTAAGTAGACATGAAAATAAAAGAGAGAAAAAGCTAATCTCTTAAACTACACTAAAAGAGAATGGAGAAAAGAGAGAGAGGAGGCTACATAAACATAAAGGGATATTTATACATGTAATAAAACCCTAACCCTAATCCACTTTAGCATGCTACCAAAAATGCCCTTTAGGAAGTGTGGCCACCAATTAATCATCATGCTTTAATTACTCCATCATCAAATTTCCTGAAGCTTTATCATCCACTAATTTGTCCATTAGCTTTTAAGTGTAGTAAGTGGGGTCTTCCATGATTATGTATGAGAATTATTTCTTCATTCTTTTGTATGCATATAAATCTTCATGAAGCCCTCTTCCATATGCACTAATAATTCTACAAAAACAATGAGAAATATCCAAGTAAAAAATTCTCAAAATAACATAAGCACAAAAAATGACCATTTTTCCTTTATATGACGATGAATGTATGATAGTTTGAAATCAATTGAATTATGGTTTAATCGCGATAAAATACGCACATATCTCATATATTTAAACTAAAACAAGAATAAATGTGTGAATAAAAATGCATATTTACATGCACATCAAATACCCCCACACTTATCTTTTTATTCGTCCTCGAATAAGCTGAAAAACCAAGCTAAATCCGTTTTCGTAGGGAGCACGATTGCATTGAGCGTATGAAACAAGCCGTTAAACCTCTGGGTGTCCCCAGTAGGACGAGTGTTGTCTCATGAGGGTTTTCAGCGAATACTACCCACAAAATCCAAAAGTTGAATGCAAAAAATATTTACAAAATGCAAGATTAGAAAATATTTACAATACGAATGCAAGCTTTTAAAGGAATATTTACAAATGGATAATTTACTTTTAAATATTACATGAATAAGTTAACACAAATTTGGGTCGTCACTATGAAATTTGAGTCCGTTACTAATCAAAACTTCAAACGAAAGTCATGTTATCGTCACAAACTCCTCCAGCTTGGCCAGTTATTTTGGTAGAAACATAGTGCAAATATGAAATGAATTCTATAATTGATATCAACAATCGTAAAATGGTATCTCAACTTCCTTTTTGTTAACAAGTTAGGTCGAATAAGTGAAGAGCGTGCTTGGATTTTAAGTGCTAACTCTCTCTTTATTACAAAATATTCACATTGTTATTATTTACAAATACCTTGGTATACCACCCCTACACTACATTACAACTTACATGAGGGTCGGTAGTCCTAAGGTGTCCAACTCATAAAATGAGACCAAGGTATACCGACGTTGACTTTGTCAACAAGGTGTCAAAAAGAGCTTGGCGGGTTTGCACACCAACGCGAGATGTACTAGCAATGTTGGATACCCTTGGATTATTATTATATATACATTCTTTTTTTTTCAATATAAGAGAGAGAGAGAGAGTTAAGCGAGAATATCTTAGCACAACTTCACTTAAACGATCTAAAATGTTATCGCAAGCAGTCTAAATCAACCATTCATTTAATCGGATTACAATCCAGAAAACATTTCATACTCATCACCCACGAATCTCCCAATATACCAGTTACACCAAATTTTCTCATAATTTAAACTTTCCTTTCATTATCCGCTAAGAGAAGTAAACTTCCAAACATTTTAATCGAACGACCAAAATTATATGCTAACTCCATCATGTCTTATTTAAAAATAAATAGAAGAGGGAACCTCTTTTATTTAAAAGAGAAAGGGATTTATTTTAAAAAAAAGAGAGAAAGGAAAAAAATGCAAACTAAAACTATGCAAAATAGAATGAAAATGAGACTCCTCCCACACTTGATTTCGATTGTGTCCCCACAGTCAATGCATGACACAATGAGTGAACGGAAGAGAAATATTTACATATGTACAAAAGAGGGTTAGTGCGACTTACCAAATGTGCGTGCAGAAAATATGCAATCATCGAATAAATGAACTGGTCCACAATGGACAAATGGATCAGCCTCATTAAGATTATAAGACACAGCTTAAACACAGAAAACCAAATCATAAAGGATTTTATATTACATTTCAGATTTGGAAAAAACAAATTTTGATTTTTCAAAAGTTTGAATTGCTAATTTTAAAAATTTGAGCTTACAATTGATCTTAAAATCAAATTGAATTTCTGTAGCAACTAAAGAGAGGTCATCGAGCCGAGGTTCAGTAAAAGTTTCAAAAACAAAGTTTGATTTGTTCAGATGATGTATAAATTGAGAGACGTGTGCATCGTGCTCACCCCCACACTTGTTTTGCAAAATATTGTTCAGTTTTGCTTTGATATTTGAAATTTTATTGACTAAAGGTTCAATCGTAACCTAAAGTTAAAACCAAACAAATGAATTTTCAGCAAATTTCGAAATTGTGCTTTCTTAAAAACAGTGTTATTCCAAAAAGAGTTCATATACTGCATAAATTTATCATTGAAAAATAAGTGATCACAGTGAGGTTCAGTTGAAACGATCAAGTCGCAAGGAGTTTCAACAGTTTCAGAAAAATCATTATTATACTTAAGATCACATTCAACAGTTTCGTTGTTTTCAACCTCAAGAATTTTAAAGTTTTCAAATGTATCATTTTCAGTTTCAGCCCCAACAACATCATCGTCAATCAGTTTAAGAAGTTTTAGCTCATCAAAGTCATACTCACTTAAACATTTGTTAACAACTTCATCATTTTTGTCATGCTGATAATGTAAAGTTGCTAAATTTTCAAAATTTCAAAATTTGGGAGAGGAAGATCAAATTGAAGATTGACGTCTTCTTTTTTAAGAGAATTTAAATCCAAATCAATCACAGAGCTTTCAACAACTTTATTAAGAATTTCATCAATTTCAAAAGTTGTTATTTGATAATTGTTGATTGTGGGCAAAGGTGGATTTTTATTCGAATCGTCACATGTTTGGATTTGATTTTGTTTCTCACGACACTTCATGTAACGACCCAGGGATTTTCGGCCCCAAAAATCGACATAAATACCTTTACCGTAACTCATGCCGACCTTCCAAACACCGAAAAGCACTGGAACGTTATTTGAAAGAATTTAGAGGGTGAGATAAGAAAGAGAGAATAGAAGAAGAAGAAGAACCAACACAACATATAATCTTACATCGCAGCGGAACAAAATATAATACAGAACAAATCTTTATTGAGAGCTTTTAAAATACTTACAATATCAGAGTGCAGCACACTACTGGACAGTTATAATAACCTGTCCTCATATACCTCACACAGCAGAATAGTACCTATATAATATCATACGTCTGGACTCTTCCAGCTCGTCTCTGGACTCCACAGCATTCGATAACCTGAACCTGTACACCTCGGGCTAACCCGAGCATTTACCAAACACCGGGTCAGTCTGGTGAACCAGAGTGAGTAAAACTCACACAGTATTAAGGGTAAATCATCCAACATGGTTTTAAAGTTCAAAAATCTTTTCAAAAGAAAAGGATAATCGTAAGACCAAATCCACGCATATACACGGACGGTTTTTACCTTTCGATAACCCAAACCATTTGGAAACCAATATCTTGTCTGATATTATAATAATGTCTAAATACAAGTAAATAGAAATCTAGTGGAACGCTTGCATCTCACGCTCCATATATATAGTCTACAATCAAAAACCGTTGGCGCTTATTGGAGATTGGATTCCGACCTTGACAAGGTATGGGACCACCTGCCGATAGTGTATCTATAGAGGCGAATACACTGGGTTCAACAAGAACGTCTTGCAACCCGACCCTCACATGACCGACCACTCATTTCGCTTGAGTGTATCGAATGTATATCACCAACGGTTGGGCTCAAACCACCGTTTCCCGAAAAGGGACAGCATCGAAATAGATTAAAGAAGCAATAGGGATTTCTCTAGATAGGTGATTATACACCCTAATGGGAGCGACCCACATAGCCATGCTACCTGCCCGATTTCTGTCATTTCCCGGTTGTTGAGGCTTGAGGTTTGAATTTCCTTTTGGAACACTTGGTCACCATTCATTTTGAATGCCACATCGTCAAATCCTTCCAGATATCACTAATTGACGTCCACAAAAATACTCTAGTTGGGAGCTAACCAACTATGGTACATTTGAAGAAATCAACGTACGTGACCCCTTTGGAAATACTCTGTCAGACATATTCGTCCATACAAGTCATCTAGGAACAGGATGAACCGAAGGTACTCTCCTACTGCATCCTAGGAATCACCCTATAGATCAGTAACGAGAAGTCTTTGCAACCCGTAGATTCCAACCACGATAGAACCACAGTTTTATCTCTGGGAGCTAACCATAGATTATTAGCAGTTCTTCCGTTTAATGAAGATCCACGGTCTTCATTTCTCCATCTCGATCATCTTCTGATATCTTCACGTATTCGTTGGTCGGAATGGTTTTCGAATATAAATTCGATCCCGGTCTTTCCGTACCAACAATCGTATTGGCCAGATTTGATAGTCGATGATTTAACTATCAAAATAATCAGTGTTTCAATCATGACCATCTAATGAGTTCACTGGTTAGTGTTCGGCACCACTTGGCCTTCTAATTAAAACAAATGTAAATTCAGACTCTTAAATATTTCGATATTATAAATGTAACTTATCGCTTCTTATTTAACAAAGATTATACTTTAAGCAAATTCATCTTTTATATATCCAGTTTTCTATTTTTCACTTTCAAAAACATTTACCACATAATTATCCAATATTGGAAAAATCAATTCAATTTATTACTCGTAAAACATTATTACGAAATATCCTTTATTTTATTACCTGAAACAAAATCCCAATACTTATAGCAAAACCCAACTTTACGTTCCCTATTTGGCTCGAACGTATCATTATATTTCCGCCAACCCCTTTTTATTTCCCTTTAAATTTGGAACTCTTGTTATATATATTCCCCACCTTTCCATTTATCACTGCACTGTTATTTCCCTAATGGAAATAATACATATTTACTAACCCTTTTTACCATTACAACTCATATCATCCGCAGATAATCCTGATGTCGTTCAATTTAGGGTGTTTTAGTTACCTCTCAAACCTTGATCAACAACGTTCATATCCTAAGATACATACGAGTTGTAATCTAACCCACATTTCATTCTAATATAAATACAAATTTCATTTAACTATTTTTGATCAAAATATGGTTTCATACAACCTTCTTACCCTTTTGAAAATCTCTTCCTTATTACTCGTTAATTTAATAATTAAATAATTTCCCATCACATACCACATTTTAACCTCGACTTCTTTAAAAAAATTCATTTTATAATTCAGATTTTTTTTCACAATCCTACAACCCACTTCTCTTATTAAATTCACTTTTTCCCAACTCCTTTTCAAAACCTTTCGACCATTTCCCGCTTGAAATTCACATTTCAATTTCTCACTTTTACTAAATCCAATTATTACATAACGTTAATATAAAATTGACGCTTTAACACTTTAAACCTCATTTACCTAATTCTGGTTTAATATAAACCATTTTATCCCAATCTCATTTGACTTAATTCATATAATTAAGTAACATTCATTTCAAACTATTTTATTTGCTTGAAATTGTTTTTATAACTTTGTTATAAAAATTTTGGGTTTTAAATACAAAACCCGTACATGAACGCCTTTCATCATTCCATTGGTTCTCATTTCTATTTCGAGTACTTTTAAATGAAATTCAATTAAAAAGTATTCCCTAAATTATTATTAACTAAAATAATAATTTACTTCGATTATTAACTACTTCAGTAGTTAATTTCTTTATTAACTAAAATAAATATTAATTCCCTTTTTAAAGATCTTATTAAAATTAAAACAACATCCATTAAACTCTTCTATTGGGTTAATTCAATACAAATAATTTAATGGTAAATTCCAGTTAAAACTGTTAACTTGGTCAACTTAAATCTGGTTATCTCATTAACCGATTCAATTCATCTCTCTTTTTTATTTATTTAATGATATAATCAATTAAGATAATTCCATTAAATTGATTCTTAACAATCCAAATCTAACCTTTAGGTTAATTTCTATTCTCGTGTTTCTAAATCTGATTTTCATCAGCACTTGCCTTTATAAAATCAATTATTAACTTAAATAATATATATGTTATTTTCTTTTATAAACTTTTATTCAAAATATATATTTCAAAATCTATCATTAATTATAAAATAAGTACTATAACTTCAATTCTATCAATTTACCTGACAGTAAATCAATATCATTTCTTTTAGGCCATTTACTGCCGATTACTCAACCAATATAGCCCATTGGTTAAAACACAACACGGGTTGACTTTCAAATCAATGATTACTACTAAAATCAATTACCCAATCATGACAGTTCATATATGATAATATGAAAATAATATATTTGAGGAATCCGGTTGGATCCCTCCAACCTGTCCTTCCCTATATTCAAATGGTTATCTCAAACAGATTGTTCAATTCAAACAGATCCAACAATTCAAACAGATCCAACAATTCAAACAGATCAAATAATTCAAACAGATCAAACAATTCAACATTTAAACACGTTTATTTTATAAACGTGACCAACAAGGTAAGTTACCTTTATTGGAACCAATCGGTAGAATAACGATTTGGTATTTCACTGAAATTAAACAAAGGATTAACAAACAGTCAACCATTGGCAAGCAGAGCACACAAAATAAAACCCCAATTTATATAAAATATAAATGGGAAGAACTGAGTGAGTTTAACTCATCTGATTTCCCTTTTTCCGTTTAAGCGGTTCAGTTCTAGTTAAACTAAACAGTCGTTTAATTTATCTAGAAATTCCAGCTATCTCCAGCTTGTCCAGAACAGTTCCAAAATATTCTGCTCATCAAGATGATTCCAGTGTCTCTTAAATTGTCCAATTCTGCTAATATTTGAATGAATTATTAATTATCATAAATTATAAAATTTAATGACTAATTATTACTTGAGCATTTTCTTTTAAAGGACAAACCTTGCAAATAAATTGGCCAAAAGGATGGAAAGTTTCAAAATTAGCCATAAGTCCATATCTCCACTAAGCATGGAATTCAGGGGGCCCACAATCCATCTTCCACTTGCACTAGCATTTGCCCTTTTGGCCAATTTCTAAACTTTTCATTCTTTTCACCAAAACTTTTCTTAAGTTTGGCCTTCTCACTATTTTCCACTTATTACTTTATCATTTATTTAGGCAACCAAATTACTTTTATAATTTTAATTACATTTGGTTAGTATACATAGTCAGGACCAACTTCCTATTTGATCTTTCCTGCCCATTCCATCATCCTGCATCAAATTCAAGTTTTAGTCTTTGTGAGTAAATTAGATAATTTAATCTCTGAAGTATATTTTAATTAACTGGTAAAACTTGATTTACTATTTAATACACCAGTTAACTGGCCGATCAACCAATTTCCCTTTGTTTCCGGCGCGATCCCTGTTTTTATAGAATCCTCACCACTTAGATTTTCACTTTGATCAAGGGCCGATACTTCCCTTTCCTTTGTTCCGGATTCTGCTCACTACTCTTGCTTTTCCTATGATGATTAACCTTACAATTAGCTTATCATTTAGGGAAAATTAAGTGGTTAAATTATCTATTAACGTGACTGTAACTGTTAAAGTCGATCTATCATTTACTGTAATAAGGCGATCAAATTTTGAATTCCATCTGACATTGTTTTTGTCCCTGTTCGTTTACTCTCGGCTCCCTGCTTGAAATTCCTGTACAATTATAATATATGATGATCATTATGATTAACTAATTAATAAAACAAAACAGGAAAAAATTGTGAAGGACAAAAAAACCAAAAAAATTGCCCAAAAGGACAATGGGCAAAAAACTTGTCCAAAAGGACAAGTTTTAGTGCAAAGTGGAAAAACATGGAACCCCCTGAAATTCACTATTTGCACTAAAACTTGTCCTTTTGGACAAGTTTTTTGGTGGTTGTCCTTTTGGACAAATAATTTGGTGAGTTTGTCCTTGTGGGAAAAATCCCCTTAATAAAATTCATAACTTAACCAAATTGTTACGTTAATACTTGCTTTAGGAAAACAGACCGAATAGTTTTATTATCCAACCTCCTGTTTCTCGTTTTCCACTTCAGGCCTTAACCAAAAGAAACGCTGCCATCCTCATGGTTCATTCAAATTTGAAGCATACGGCTCCTTTTGTTCCTAAACCCTCAGCCCGCTACGAACCCTTTATCACAAATCGCGTCGCCGCTTTGTTGATTAGAGGACGATCAGATTACACCGGTTGGTGTGCCTCGATGTCCTCCTCCATCGCCAGAAACCACGACCTTCCCCTTTCCTTCGCTCGCCTGTAGCAGTCTCCGAAACGCTGGAGCTTTCAAGCATGGTTCTGGCGCCTGTGATCAGAGAAACTTCATCTCCACCGTCGGATAGCAGGAGCTCGAAGAGCTCTAGCTGACTGCTTCAGAAAGTATTCCCATTCAGTTTGTGGATTATAAGATTAAAAGGAAAGATGGATTTGGAATTTCAGCCATAGGTTATATGAGTGGAGGCGCAACAATTTGAGGGAGTTGACCAGAGAAAACGGTTTGACAGATAAAGGGTTTGGGATGGTCTATATATATAGTGGAAAGAATTAAATATTTAATTATTTAACGAAACTTACGGGTAAAGTAGTTGATAAAAACCCTACAAATGATTTCTGTCTACTGATAAAAAAGCTAATCTGGATGTAAAAAGATATTCCGGACCCAATGGGACAAGTTTCATCGAAATCCGAGGTCATATGAAAATTTTTCCTTTATAAAACCAGAAATAAACACGCATTTAATTTTTTTATGATAACCAGATAAATCAAATCAACTTGAAACTATGCAATCCTATAATAATTCTTCAATACGAACCCAACGGCACTAGTTTCGTCGCATTCTGAGACTGTTTCCCTGGTAGGCTATTTTTACGCGCACCGAGATGCCATTTTTAACGCCAAATTTGTCGGTCTCTAAAAATAACAAACTATATACCTATACTGACTCTAATCGACGATACGAACTCAATGGGACTGGTTTCGTGGCCTAATTCGATTGTCTGTTCAAGTTACACTCGAATATCCCTTTATTATATTAATTACGCACTATAGAAAATGAACGGGCGTTTACAGCTGCCGTGGTCACATACGACATCGGTTTGCCACGCAGTTTGATTTCCTTACAATAATTTAACGATACGGTTCCAATGAAACTAATTTCATCGGAAACAGAGACTGTTTGCAAAATGGCCATTTTAAAGGCCGATAGCGATTTCCATAGCGACTATTTCAAAATTTTGATTTGACCATAACTAACAATCTACAACACGGAATCTGGATTTTTCTCTTTCATATGAAAACTATCGTCATTACGGTTCCAATGTTTCTCGTTTCACAGAAATTCGACTTATATCGGACTCTATATATCCATTTGAAGTTCAAAACTCCAAATTACGAACTGCACGCCATTTTCAAGCTCGATTTATATTATATAAACATATAGCGTTCGATCTCGTTTTAAATAACGATTTAAATATTAAAATCCATTAATACTCCAAATATAATATTTAAAATAATAAATTAAATAAAATATTTGACTGCCAAAAACACGGGTCGTTACACTTCAAGTATTCTTTCGTTCATTTGCTCAACAAAATCAAATTTATAGTTATTTACATGAGAATTTTCAGTTTGAAATTGTTGAGAACAAAAGTTTTCAGTAGCACCACAATTGACATTATTCCCATTGCCAAAATCATTTGAAAATTGATTTACATTTCCATTTTGAATTTGAAATTCATTTTGGAGTTCAAAATTGAATTGACCAGGTTATAATCAAAATCATTTGAATTTGGAGGTAAAATCGGATTTTGATTATTTTGATAACTTTCGCTTAAATTGTTGCACATGTATGAATTACACAATTCCTTTATTTTTTAATTTTTTTGTATGTTCATTTCAAGTAAAGATTTAATACGTTTTCAAGAGTTGAGGGTTGATCGTCATTTTGAAAAATTGGTGGTATACAATCAGGATTATTTTGGAAATTTTGAAAAGTTGGTGGCGTAAAATCCAAATTGTTTGTACGATAGTTGTTATTAAAATATCCATATGAATTTGGTGTAAAATTATATGGATTATATTGATTTTCACAATATCGTAGAATCGGTAGAAATAAGGGAATTGAGACATTTTCAAGAAAGCACTTTAAAAAAATATGTTAAAATTAACAACTTCGAATTATATGAATACAAGTCTAGGCCAGGTTCGGACAGGGGTTATCAGTGTGCCACGAATCACCGTAGAAACACAACTGAAGGTTTAAGAACCTATTTGAGTTCGAGACTCTACCGTTCCTTAGATACCACAGAGAGTATCAATCCTAATTGTTAATTTAACGAATATTTTGTCCTATGAGCTTTTGGGGAATCTTCGATTCGATTTCAAAAATATTTTATTTCAAAGCCAAACTTTTTAATTTAATACCACATTCGTTTTAAAATTCTCAACCACACGTCAACAAGCAAAATACTCAATCACAGGACAGTCACAGAATAAGAAACTGTAGAAATAAAAGTTTTACAAGCAAGCCATGGCACCTGCACGAAATCTTTACAAGCTATTTTTATATTTTTTTCAAGTAGTAGCAGTCCCTGTAGAGTTTAGAAAATTTTCACCTAGATCGGCAGTCCGTCTAGTGCAACTGAGTAGCGCTAGCGCGTTCACACCCCACTTGGCGTGCAACCACTCAAATAATTCAAATTCTTCTAATTGCAAATCACTTAACTGAATTCTTCACTTCTCGTTGTCTTTTGGATTGATTTTTTTTAAAACGGCTATTTTTTAGCAAGCAAGCAAAGTGGTATTCGAGCAGTTTAAAGCAAGTTATTCCTATCCGCCTCCTACAACCTGAAATGAAGCTAATTTCTTTCTTTTAAAAAAAAAATAAACTCAAGTGAAAACAAAATTACTTCAATAGGAAAAGGAAATCAAAGCAAGACAACTGAAACTATCTTGGGAATATTTCAATTTCAAACAAAACACTTAAAACAGAAGATGCGCAACAAAGACCCAGCCCAAATAAGTCCACAAGCCTATTGCCGAAATTATTAAAACTCTTCTCCTAAGTCCAAGTCAAAACAAACATACGTTTCAGATTGGAAAAACTGCAAACTCGAAAATTATCCAAATCAAAATTCAACTCCAAAATATAAAATAAAAATAAATCTTGATTTCGACCAATCGCGCAAGTGAATTGGAAGCCGGTTATCGGTTGCTGGTTTTCGTAGGTGATGGAAGTTTCGATTTTGGGTTTTGGGGATTGGATCGATTTAGGGTTTCC
Organism: Allium sativum; assembly: GCA_030737875.1. Classification (NCBI taxonomy): domain Eukaryota; kingdom Viridiplantae; phylum Streptophyta; class Magnoliopsida; order Asparagales; family Amaryllidaceae; genus Allium; species Allium sativum. The sequence continues at coordinate 372,742,726 of CM060920.1, forward strand.
CGATTGGAGGAGCAAGTTCGATTTGGATGGAAGCGAGTCAGTGGTGCAGTCGTTCGAACTTGGTTCTTCTTCTTATTGTAACCAGTGACGGTCGAAGGGTTGAAGGCTGTTTATGGCCACAGTTTTTGATGTCAGGGAGTTTGCGTGATTAACGTCGGTCTGACTTTGGGGAACTTGAGTTTCGATTTGAAGATTGAGGGGGTTTCGGAGGTGAGGTTATTTGAGGCTCTGTTGTATTGTGAAGTTGATGAGCAGAAGTGGTATGCTGTTGTGATTGCATGGATACGGAAGTACGGATGTGAATGAATGGTTCGGATTTGCAGGTTTTGAATGGTTGAAGAGCTTGTTGCGTGTTGGTCTGGAAGGGAGATGAAGTGCGGCAAGTGAATTAGTTGTAGGAGGAGGTAGAAGCTGATGTAGGTTGGTGCAATACTTGGAGTGTAATATGGTGGTTGTTGGAGATGTAATGGAGGATGAAGGTCTTGATGGGTTGCGGTTTTGTAACAGCCCGAAAATAGGTACCAATTTGAGCTAACTAATATCTTACACATTCAACTCAAAGTGCACGAAAGTTTAGATCATTAATAGAAAGAAGTTAGAGGGTTAGAAAGATAAGATAGAACTAATAGAATAGAAGAAGAAGAACATCAGAATCAGAGTAAACACGAATCTCCTAGCGGAACGAATAACATGTATTATAACATAACTTTGAAATACACAAACTGAATTTGTACATACATACCATATCAGAGTACAACTCATATATATTACAGCGGAAATAATCTCTAACTAAATAATGGTGAAGCCTTCTGCTTCCATCTCTTCCAAGTGAATCTGCCAAGCCTGAAACAATTGACCGCCTGTACAAATCTGGGCACCCAAGAGTTTAGGGAAAACACAAACAAATAAACTCTGGGTCAATCATGGGACTGGTGTGAGTAAATTCTAACCATATCGTTTAACTTTAAAAATCCTTTTGAAACAAAAGGATAAAAGTAAGACCAGCCCACACATAAACATGGGCGGTTTTTACCTTACTATAACCCAAGATAATTTTGATATCAAATCCAGTGATATTATAATAATGTCTAATCAAATAAATAACCAAATAGCAGAACGCTTGCATCTCACGATCCACATACATAGTATAAAATCAAAAACTGCAGGGCACTTATTGGAGACTGGATTCTAACTATGACAAGGTATGGGACCACCTCCCGATCAGTGTACTCTAAAGGGGATACACTGGGGTTCAACAAGAACATCTTGCAACCCGACCCATACATGACCGACCACTCATTTAGCTTGAGTGTATCGAATATATTGTCACCCATGGTTGTTGGCCCTCCAACCGTAATCCGTAAGATACAGAATCGAAAGAAGAATAAATAATGAATTTTCTCTAGATTGGTGACAAATATACCCTGCTTGGGAATGACCCAACTTGCCATGATGCCCGCCCAATTTCTGTCATTTCCCGGATGTGAGGCTAGAGGCTACGTCTATCTTTCAGAACATCTGATCACCATTCACTTTGAATGCCACATCGTCAAACCAATCAATTCACTAATCGATTTCCAAAAATATCACGGGTATAAAAAGCTAAGAGGAACGAATTCCTCCGCCACCAGACGTAATACCTTTAAGAGATCGATCGTATGTGATTTGTTAGGTATACTCTGTCAGACACTCGTCCATACAAGTTGTCCTGGGACTGGACAAACAAAAAGCACCATTTTGGAACAGGACGACCCTTGCATTTCACTCCGTCTTCAATTTTCTTCAGCATAATATAATTCGCAGCGCTTACGCCTATACGGAGATCAAATAAATCAAATACACAAATGCACATAATTTTTTTTTAATAGAACAAAATCAATCCGAAGAATAAAATCAAAATCAAATTCCTACCCCGGTAACGGCGCCAAAAACTTGTTTGCAAACGGCGTTTCTATGGAATTAGAAAACCGTTGACAAAATATCGTAATAATAACCACAAGCGCACGGCGTACAATCGTAGTACGTGGCGAATACGGGTCAATCTGCAGGGAAAGAAATTATTCTAATCTTACTTAATCAAATTAAACCGAAAGAGAGTGAAATTGTTAACTAAAAACTAAAAAAACTAATAATGTTAAAATGAATACAAATATGAGACTAAGAGACAATTTAGGAGTAGATTCACTATCAAGATCAATCTAATTAACATAAAAATGGTTCTAACTCTCTTTAATAACTAGCACATTAAGTGTTGTATTCATACAAGCATTATTTATATGCTAGAAAATTCAAGCTACATAAATCATCAATTTCAATACAAACTTAAAGCCCTAATTATCACATAGAAAATAATAGTTCTAATAAAAATAAACGTTATGAGTATGTTCAGTATGTTAATATTCACTAACTACATAGAACATCAAGGATGCTTTCACTTTTAACGTCACTATACTTTTTCTAAAATGAATTAGGTTATGATAAAGCATGATTCTATTAATGATATGAGTATAACACATTTGGGAATAATCAACCAACATGTGCTATCAATTTTCACCATATAAAATCTTTACTTTATCTATATTCAATTTTAGATTAAGCTCAAATAAGAGAGTTAGAAACATGAAATTCTTATGTTAATTATTCATGAATCATGAGAGCTTCACTACCTCTAAATTGAAGGGGTTTAACTACTCATAATGGATTCAATGATAACATAAAGAGATTTCATTATAAAAGAGAACACAAAAAAGAGCAAATAAAGATAAAAATCTTTTCTACTTGCATAAAAATAAATCTACACTAATGACATGAAAGAAAATGGACAACAAAAGAAAAGAGCACTATATTAAAATTACACTAAAAAAAGTACATAAAGAAAATGGCTACTTAGCCATGAAAATAAAAGAGAGAAAAAGCTAATCTCTTAAACTACACAAAAAGAGAATGGAGAAAAGAGAGAGGGGAGGCTACATAAACATAAGGGGATATTTATACATGTAATAAAACCCTAACCATAATCCACTTTAGCGTGCTACCAAAAATGCCCTTTCGGAAGTGTGGCCACCAATTAATCATCACGCTTTAATTACTCCATCATCAAATTTGCCTGAAGCTTTATCATCCACTAATTTGTCCATTAGCTTTTAAGTGTAATAAGTGGGGTCTTCCATGATTATGTATTAGAATTATTTCTTCATTCCTTTGTATGCATATAAATCTTCATGAAGCCCTCTTCCATATGCACCAATATTTCTACAAAAACAATGAGAAATATCCAAGTAAAAAATTCTCAAAATAACATAAGCACAAAAAATGACCATTTTTCCTTTATATGACGATGAATGTATGATATTTTGAAATCAATTGAATTATGGTTTAATCGCGATAAAATACCCACATATCTCATTTATTTAAACTAAAACAAGAATAAATGTGTGAATAAATATGCATATTTACGTGCACATCAAATACCCCCACACTTATCTTTTTATCCGTCCTCGAATAAGCTGAAAAACCAAGCTAAATCCGTTTTCGTAGGGAGCACGATTGCATTGAGCGTATACAACAAGCCGTTAAACCTTTGGGTGTCCCCAGTAGGACGAGTGTTGTTTCATGAGGGTTTTCAGCGAATACTACCCACAAAATCCAAAAGTTGAACGCAAAAAATATTTGCAAAATGCAAGATTAGAAAATATTTACAAGACGAATGCAAGCTTTTAAAGGAATATTTACAAATGGATAATTTACTTTTAAATATTACACGAATAAGTTAACACAAATTTGGGTCGTCACTATGAAATTTGAGTCCGTTACTAATCAAAACTTCAAACGAAAGTCATGTTATCATCACAAACTCCTCGAGCTTGGCCAGTTATTTTGGTAGAAACATAGTGCAAATATGAAATGAATTCTATAATCGATATCAACAATTGTAAAACTACATCTCAACTTCCTTTTTGTTAACAAGTTAGGTCGAACAAGTGAAGAGCGTGCTTGGATTTTAAGTGTTAACTCTCTCTTTATTACAAAATATTCACATTATTATTATTTACAAATACCTTGGTATACCACCCCTACACTGCATTACGACTTACGTGCGGGTCGGTAATCCTAAGGTGTCCAACTCATAAAATGAGACCAAGGTATACCGATGTTGACTTTGTCAACAAGGTGTCCGAAAGAGCTTGGCGGGTTTGCTCACCAACACGAGATGTACTAGCAATGTTGGATACCCTTGGATTATTATTATATATACATTCCTTTTTTTTCTTTTTTTTTTCAATATAAAAGAGAGAGTTAAGCGAAAATATCTTAGCACAACTTCACTTAAACGAACTAAAATGTTATCACATGTAGTCTAAATCAACCATTCATTTAACCAGATTACAATTCAGAAAACATTTCATACTCATCACCCACGAATCTCCCAATATACCAGTTACACCAAATTTGCTCATTATTCAAACTTTCCTTTCATTACCCGCTAAGAGAAGTAAACTTCCAAACATTTTAATCGAACGACCAAAATTATATGCTAACTCCATCATGTCTTATTTAAAAATAAATAGAAGAGGGAAACTCTTTTTTTTTAAGAGAAAGGGATTTAAAAAAAAAAATAGAAAGGAAAAAAATGCAAACTAAAACTATGCAAAATAGAATGAAAATGAGACCCCCCCCCCCACACACACACACACTTGATTTCGACTGTGCCCACACAGTCAATGCATGACACAATGAGTGAACAGAAGAGAAATGTTTACGTATGTACAAAAGAGGGTTAGTGCGACTTACGAAATGTGCATGCAGAAAATATGCAGTCATCGAATAGACGAACTGGTCCACAATGGACTAATGGATCAGCCTCATTAAGATTATAAGACACGGCTTAAGCACAGAAAACCAAATCATAAAGGATTTTATATTACATTTCAGATTTGAAAAAACAAATTTTGTTTTTTTTCAAAAGTTTGAGTTGCTAATTTTAAAATTTTGAGCTTACAATTGATCCTAAAATCAAATTGAATTTCTGTAGCAATTAAAGAGAGGTCATCGAGTCGAGGTTCAGTAAAAGTTTCGAAAACAAAGTTTGATTTGTCCAGATGATGTATAAATTGAGATATGTGTGCATCGTGCTCACCCCACACTTATTTTGAGAAACATTGTTCAGTTTGGCTTTGATATTTGAAATTTTATTGACTAAAGGTTCAATCGTAAACCTAAAGTTAAAACCAAACAAATGAATTTTCAGCAAATTTCGAAATTGTGCTTTCTCAAAAACAGTGTTATTCCAAAAAGAGTTCATATACTGCAGAAATTTATCATTGAAAAATAAGTGATCACAGTGAGGTTCAATTGAAACGATCAAGTTGCAAGGAGTTTCAACAATTTCAGAAAAAACATTATTGTGCTTAAGATCACATTCAACAGTTTCGTTGTTTTCAACCTCAAGAATTTCAAAGTTTTCAAATGTATCATCTTCAGTTTCAGCCCCAAAAAACATCATCGTCAATCAGTTTAAGAAGTTTTAGCTCATCAAAGTCGTACTCACTTAAACATTTGTTAACAACTTCATCATTTTTGTCATGTTGATAATATAAAATTGCTAAATTTTCAAAATTTCAAAATCTGGGAGAGGAAGATCAACTTGAAGATTGACATCTTCGTTTTTAAGAGAATTTAAATCCAAATCAATAACAGAGCTTTCAACAACTTCATTAAGAATTTCATCAATTTCAAAAGTTGTTATTTGAAAATTGTCGATTGTGGGCAACGGTGGATTTTTATTCGAATCGTCACACGTTTGGATTTGATTTTGTTTCTCACGACACTTCAAGTATTCTTTCGTTCGTTTGCTCAACAAAATCAAATTTATAGTTATTTGCACGAGAATTTTCAATTTGAAATTGTTGAGAACAAAAGTTTTCAGTAGCACCACAATTGAAATTATTCCCATTGCCAAAATCATTTGAAAATTGACTTACATTTCCATTTTGAATTTGAAATTCATTTTGGAGTTCAAAATTGAATTGACCAGGGTTATAATCAAAATCATTTGAATTTGGAGGTGAAATCGGATTTTGATTATTTTGAAAACTTTCGCTTGAATTGTTGCACATGTATGAATTACACAATTCCTTTATTTTTTGAATTTTTTTGTATGCTCATTTCAAGTAAAGATTTAATACGTTTTCAAGAGTTGAGGGTTGATCGTCATTTAGAAAAATTGGTGGTATACAATCAGGATTATTTTGAATATTTTGAAAAGTTGGTGGCGTAAAATCCGAATTGTTTGTACGATAGTCGTTATTAAAATATCCATATGAAGTTGGTGTAAAATTATATGGATTATATCGATTTTCACAACTATCGTAAAATCCGTAGAAATAAGGGAATTGAGACATTTTCAAGAAAGCTCTTTAAAAAAATATGTTAAAATTAACAACTTCGGATTATATGAATACAAGTCTAGGCCAGGTTCGGACAGGGTTATCAGTGTGCCACAAATCACCGTAGAAACATAACTGAAGGTTTAAGAACCTGTTTGAGTTCGAGACTCTACCGTTCCTTAGATACCACAGATAGTATCAATCCTAATTGTTAATTTAATGAATATTTTGTCCTATGAGCTTTTGGGGAATCTTCGATTCGATTTCAAAAATATTTTATTTCAAAGCCAAACTTTTCGATTTAATCCCACGTTCGTTTTAAAATTCTCAACCACACGTCAATAAGCAAAATATTCAATCACAGGACAGTCACAGAATAAGAAACTGTAGAAATAAAAGTTTTATAAGCAAGCCATGACACCTGCACGAAATCTTTATAAGCAATTTTTATATTTTTTTCAAGTAGTAGCAGTCCCTGTAGAGTTTAGAAAATTTTCACCTAGATCGGCAGTCCGTCCAGTGCAACTAAGTAGCGCTAGCGCGTTCACACCCCACTTGGTGTGCAACCGCTCAAATAATTCAAATTCTTCTAATTGCAAATCACTTGACTAAACTCTTCACTTCTCATTGGCCTTTGGATTGATTTTTTTTTTTTAAAACAGCAATTTTTTTAGCAAGCAAGCAAAGCGGTCTTCGAGAAGTTTAAAGCAAGTTATTCCTATCCGCCTCATGCAACCTGAAATGATGTTAATTTCTTTCTTTTTTCTTTTTTTTTTAAAAAATAAACTCAAGTGAAAACAAAATTAATTCAATGGGAAAAGGAAATCAAAGCAAGACAACTGAAACTATCTTGGGAATATTTCAATTTCAAACAAAACACTTAAAACAGAAGATGCGCATCAAAGACCCAGCCCAAATAAGTCCACAAGCCCATTGTCGAAATTATTAAAACCCTTCTCCTAATTCCAAGTCAAAACAAACATACGTTTCAGATTGGAAAAACTGCAAACTCGAAAATTATCCAAATCAAAATTCAACTCCAAAATAAAAAATAAAAATAAATCTTGATTTTGACCAATCGCGCAAGTGAATTGGAAGCCGGTTATCGGTTGCTGGTTTTCGTAGGTGATGGAAGTTTCGATTTTGGGTTTTGGGTGCTGGATCGATTTAGGGTTTCTAGATTGGAGGAGCAAGTTCAATTTGGATGGAAGCGAGTCAGTGGTGCAGTCGTTCGATCTTGGTTCTTCTTCTTGTTGTAACCAGTGACGGTCGAAGGGTTAAAGGCTGTTTATGGCCATAGTTTTTGATGGTCAGGGAGTTTGCATGATTAACGTCGGTCTGACTTTGGGGAACTTGACTTTCGATTTGAAGATTGAGGGGGTTTCAGAGGTGAGGTTATTTGAGGCTCTGTTGTATTGCGAAGTTGATGAACAGAAGTGGTAAGCTGTTGTAATTGCATGGATATGGCAGTACGGATGTGAATGAATGGTTCGGATTTGCAGGTTTTGAATGGTTGAAGGGCTTGTTGCGTGTTGGTCTGGAAGGGAGATGAAGTGCGGCAAGTGAATTAGTTGTAGGAGGAGGTAGAAGCTGATGTAGGTTGGTGCAATACTTGGAGTGTAATATGGTGGTTGTTGGAGATGTAATGGAGGATGAAGGTCTTGATGGGCTGCAGTTTGGTCTGAAGATGGTTTGTGATTGCGCTGTGTTTTTTTTTTTGTGATGACTGAGATGTTTTGGGTGGATGAGACTTGACAGTGGAGATGTATGATCTGTTTTGGACTGTAGAAGGTGATGAGTTCAATTCTGCGACAGTTGAAGGGGGTGTTTTCGTGATGGTTTATGGACGGAAACTGCTTGTACTGGTGATGGCACATGAGGTTTGGTTTTGCTGAGCAGGCTATATGGTCAGGGTATTGTATAGGAGAGTTTTGAATGAGTGCTGATTGAAGGGTGGTAGAAATTTGAACAGTTTTGGCTGACGAAAGTAGTAGTGGAGAAGAAGATGATGACTGAAATGACAGAAGTGGTGTAGAGGTTATGTGGTATAGAAATAAGGCAAGGAGAGAAATTTTGGAAAGATTTTTTTTTTTTTAGAATTGTTGAAAAGTGGAAAGCAATGTAATGGGAAAGAAATTAAAAAGGCAATGAATGAGAAAGGAAATTAAAGAAGGAAAAGGAAAGCAATAATATATTTTTTATTTGTAAGAATTGTAAAAAAAAAATGAGAGAAAGAGAAGGAAAGAAATTGTAACGACCCAGAAAATCTGAACCAATTTAAAATTTTTAAATTGGCTAAAATAATGGTTGTTTGGGATGATTGTGGTTGAAAAATACCCGTATGTGATTTTGCATCAAAAAATTGATTTTTGACTATGTATCAAAGTTATGCATTTGAAATGATAATCCACTAATTGATTGATGTTTGTGTTGTTTGTTTATTTGGTTGATAATTTTGAACCATTTAGCCTAATTGAACCAAATATTGAATTATATTGAAAATTGGTTGCGTTTGCTTGCATATACTTGTACTTACCTTGAACAGGATCCTGGTTTACAGCTGGAAGGATATCCGGAAAGCTTTGTATCCGTATATCTCCTTCGGTTGTGTATTGTATTATTTTCCGCTGCCATGTAATGTATTGTAATCTCTGATATTTCTATGTAATATTTATTCATTTTTACTCTGTATATTCTTGTAATTTGATGCATTGTTGTAATATACAGTGAAACGTTCTTTTGGATGCGTTCTATTTTGTCGTGTTCTCAAACGATAGGGCGTTTCGAACGGTCTGGGTCGGTTTAGCGACTGGTTCGGACCGAGCGAAATTCCTTGCCGTCTCAGAAATAAAGGAAATTGAAAACACAAAAATGGGAAAGAGATTGAAAACAAAAGGCAGGTGTGCGTGTGTGTGTGTATATATATATATATATACATTTTTTTTTTGAACAAGAAAGCAAAATGCAAATATAAGGAAGAAAATAGAGAGATGATTGCAATGAGAAAAGAAATGCACAAATCAAAAGAACATTTTTTTTTAAGAAATAACAAACAAACAAAAATGGACAGACAAAACACACACAAATGCAATTGAAACGAGATCAAATAAATCAAACACACAAATGCACATAATTTTTTTTTAATAGAACAAAATCAGTTCGAAGAATAAAATCAAAATCAAATTCTTTCCCCGACAACGGCGCCAGAAACTTGTTTGCAAACAGCGTTTCTATGGAATTAGAAAACCATTGACAAAATATTGTAATAATAACCGCAAGCGTACGGCGTACAATCGTAGTACGTGGCGAATACGGGTCGATCCGCAGAGAAAGAATTTATTCTAATCTTACTCAATCAAATTAAACCGAAAGTGAGTGAAATTGTTAACTAAAAAAAACTAATAATGTTAAAATGAACACAAATATGAGACTAAGAGACAATTTAGGAGTAGATTCACTATCAAGATCAATCTAATTAACATAAAAAATGGTTCTAACTCTCTTTAATAACTAGCACATTAAGTGTTGTATTCATACAAGCATGATTTATATGCTAGAAAATTCAAGTAACATAAATCATCAATTTTCAATACAAACTTAAAGCCCTAGTTATCACATAGAAAATAATAGTTCTAATAAAAATGAAATGTTATGAGTATGTTCTGTATGTTAATATTCACTAACTACATAGAACATCAAGGATGCTTTCACTTTTAATGTCACTACTTTTTCTAAAATGAATTAGATTATGATAAAGCATGATTCTATTAATGATATGAGTATAACACATTTGGGAATAATCAACTAACATGTGCTATCAATTTTCACCATATAAAATCTTTACTTTATCTATATTCAATTTTAGATTAAGCTCAAATAAGAGAGTTAGAAACATGAAATTCTTATGTTAATTATTCATGAATCATGAGAGCTTCACTACCCCTAAATTTGTGACGAACAGGAATTTCGCTCGGTCCGAACCAGTCGCTAAACCAATCCAGGCCGTTCGAAACGCCCTATCGTTTGAGAACAAGACAAAACAGCACGCATACCAAAGAACGCTTCATTGTATATATTACAACAATGCATCAGATTACAAGAATATACAGAGTATGAATGAATATTACACAGAAATATCAGAGATTTAAATTACATATGAATACATAGCAGCGGAAAATAATACAATACACAACTAGAAGAGATATACGGATACAAAGCTTTCCGGATATCGTTCCAGCTGTAAACCAGGATCCTGTGAATATAAATCTGCAAAACCAAAACTACTAGCTGCCCGTGTCAAAATAAGGGCACCCAGAGTTTAGGTTAAAACAATAAACTCCAGGTCAGTCATGTGACTGGTGTGAGAACTAAAACAGTTAATCTTTATTTTTAAAGTTTGGTAAATCAAGGGACCACGCCGTATAACACGGAACGGGTTTCCTCCCAAGAATACCAGTGCATAAAATAAACAGCGCAATGCTAAATAAAGAAAAATGAAGCTGTTATAAGACCCAGGTCCCATCACACAATGCAACGCAGTCGAGGATAGGGTTTTCCCTTATAACAGCCAAAGAATGCTTGATACGTTTTAAAACAAATCATTTGATATTATTATAAGTGCATAGTGTATAAAACACTTCAAATCATAAGTATCAATCATAGGCGGCATGAGCGCCCCATCCCACTATGTCACCATACTAGGTTCTACAATTAAAACCGCAAAATGTCACGTATTTGGAAGCTGGATTTCCATCTATGAACCGAGGCAAAAGATAGTCCTCAACCGTTTTCGTGACTCTCTAGCCCGAGCCACAGGGTCAGAGCGCATCGACCCTTGGAGCGACAGGGCCGGTCCACCGATGTGGATTAAACTTAAACCCTGAACACTACGTCTCCCCACCCTATGGGGTGTAAGTCTGGTCCGTCTGCCGACCAGAATGCATCGGCCGAAACCGATATAACCGAGGCGCCTCGCAACAGCAACAACCACATAAGTCAAACTCGTCAGGGCGTGTAAAACCACTGACGCCACTTCTAACTAGAAAGAAACGCATGCCCTCCCTGAGGTCCGTCTCCCGTTTTTGGTTCACAACCGGGGTGCGAGGCTCGCGAATCAACGTTACACAAAGCTATGCCACACAGGCCGTGCTTTGATCATCACCACAAGACTTTGCTTTTCAACAGAAGCCTCGATCAATTGCCACTTAGGCATGCCACACAGGCAATTCACTCCATGCGTTTGATATCCATCAATATATAACCCCTGAGCTCGTACGTCTTAGAGAAGGGCGTTAAGCAAGAGAATAAATTCTCCGCCGCCAAACAGATATATATTTAATAGAGATCAATCACACGGACTAAAATCCAATGTCAGACACACAGTCCATTTACAAGTCCGTTCTGGGTCTGAACGAAACCGGAGGCACCTAGTACCCCGCATATCCATCGATCTCCAAGTACGTCTGGACGATCACCAACTGTTTCCATCTTCTTGGGTGTACAGCCCAATCAAGATCACCAGTAATCACCCAAACGACGTGAAGACTTCCGGTCTTCGACCGCCGTCTTCATCTTCGACACCACGTCGAATCAGTTATTCAGAATGGGATAAACCCGGTCTTTCTGAATAACTCGCGTATATTTTATAAAAGTGTTACACAAACACAACATACGCCTCATTCCAATTCAGAATATTCTTTTATTCAAATATTCCCATACTTTGGGAAAAGTTCCCATTAATTTTATCCAAGATAAATTCTTTAAATTTATTCTTTAATCTCCTTTGAATATCAATTCAAACTAGTCGGGATTAGCGAACCACACCGAAGTAATCATTTATTTTATTTCCCAATCCCAACCTATTCATCCCATGAAGTAAAACTGGTAATACTTCATATCTAACACCACAGTGTTATCGGTAATTCAATTACCATTTCACGTTCAAATCTAATTAAAGATTTAACTATCGCTTGGAGTAAAACTGGTGATACTCCATTCTCGATCTTTTCAATCTATTTAAAGATTCATTAAAACTCCACTTAGTTTTAATCTTTGACTGGGTTAAAGAATCAGTGTCATTTAAAACGCAGTTCACGATAAACCCAAAGTCACATTCATTAATTATCGGGTTAAAGAACGAGTGTTGTTTAAAACACTGTTCACGACAAACCCAAAAAAAATCAATATCCATTCAATTCCAATTAAATATCATTTAATTGGTACACTTCATTAAATCTAAATAAAAAGATTTAATCTTTCTCAACTGGGTTCAAGAACAGTGTTAGTGAAGACACCATTCACGACAAACCCAAATCACATTCGATATTCAATACAAGGCTCTGAATAGAAAATATATCGGCTTATATTCAATATCGAATTCTACGACCAACAAATGTCGTATTGGAAATAACGATATAAATATATATCTTTCAAATTTCCATAACCACACCTGTATAATCACGAATTCCAACATCGAAATATTCCGAGGACAATTTCGATTCAAATCCACTCCAATGCAATCATTGGAAATTTTGGTTATTTTCAAAACCATTTCAGATTCAATTTATTTATTTAAAAATAAATAGAATTAGAATTCTAGTTCAAAACTAGTCCATTTCGATAAAAATCTATTTTTATCTTTTCAAATATGGAGTTTTTCATCCCAAATCTTCACAAATCATTTCTTATGATTTTACACAAATTATTACTATTTTTAATAATTTTATCAAGGCCTGTACAGTCGATTTCCATCAATGGCCATCGAACTGCACTTACAGCGACCTTTTTCAAATTTGATTTGGACATAATTCCAAATCCAACCGTTAGATTTCAAATTTCTAACATTCGCTAGAAAGCTCTTTTCGATACGAACCCAACGGTTCCGGTTTTAGGAGAATCCGACGGTCGGATCTCCCGTAACGTCCATTTGAAATCAATGGTCGAAATTCGCGAACTGCCGCGGCGCGGCGCGTTCTATTCAGGCCATTATATTATATATATAATATATATAATATATACTTCGTCGATTTCTATTTAAAACGAATTATATAAATAGTTTTAAAATTCGTTTCAAAATCTATTTCAACTTCCATCTCAATTCAAAGCAAAATTGAATCCTTCTCTATAAATTCGTTTTAAAATTCATTTCTATTCAATTCAAATTTCAATTCAATTTGAATTCATTTCAATTTGCTTTCAATTCATTTTGAATTCGTTTTCAATTCAATTCATTTCGAAATCGTTTTCAATTCAATTCACTTTGAATTCGTTTTCAATTCAATTCATTTCGAAATCACTTTCAATTCAATTCACTTTGAATTCGTTTTCAATTCAATTCATTTCGAAATCACTTTCAATTCAATTCACTTTGAATTCGTTTTCAATTCAATTCATTTCGAAATCACTTTCAATTCAATTCACTTTGAATTCGTTTTCAATTCAATTCATTTCGAAATCACTTTCAATTCAATTCACTTTGAATTCGTTTTCAATTCAATTCATTTCGAAATCACTTTCAATTCAATTCACTTTGAATTCGTTTTCAATTCAATTCATTTCGAAATCACTTTCAATTCAATTCACTTTGAATTCGTTTTCAATTCAATTCATTTCGAAATCACTTTCAATTCAATTCACTTTGAATTCGTTTTCAATTCAATTCATTTCGAAATCACTTTCAATTCAATTCACTTTGAATTCGTTTTCAATTCAATTCATTTCGAAATCACTTTCAATTCAATTCATTTTAATATTCATTTTAAAATGAATAAAATCGATATAAATATCGTTCACGTCAAAATGGCGTCAATCTAATCAGCACGGCTTCATAAATTTCTATTTTCAAATATTCTATTTCAAATATTTCTATTTTAAATATTTCTATTTTAAAACTGGAATGAGGCCCAATCAATTACCATATAAAGTTAATTATATGGATTTTCATACAACACATGTATAATAGCCTTGAAAAATAATCAACCATCAACCAAAGTGCACTACACTGTATAAGCATCAAATATAGATATCTAACGCTCATAACAGCCTGTCAATCAATCGATCGACATATTTAATCAATCAGGATGAGTGAACTTCAAATTTCATCCCAACACCCGTGTGGGGTTTCAAACAATCAAACACAGATTTTATTCGTGCAGTTGGGCGATGTGTAAAATTTATCGTCCCAATCCATATCAGTCAAATCAGTGTACATAAACAAACCGTCTGGTTTGTAAATGAATATTTTTTTTACTCACATTCACGTTAAAAATTATATTTTTAACGACAAAACATTTTATTTCAACCTATGAATTTCTATTCAATTCATTTACACAATAAAATGATATTTTTATTTTCTAACACATTTTAGAAAATTTCGGCGGCATAACGGCACGGTACTAGAAACGGGACAAGGCTTAGCCTTATCCCCGGTCTAGTGAAGGCCCACGCCATTCACATATCAATCAAATCAATTCATTTCACCAAACAATTCAATTTCAATCAAATAATCCAACTAATCTATGCAACCAAACAAACAAGTCCATGGTCTGTGGACGATTGTGTCGGGTGCTACTAAGCACCGTCTGCATCCTAGTATATATATATAACTAGAAAAGAAATTGAAAGGTGAGAAATTCTCACCTATAGCTATCCTAGCTCCATGGCTCTTCTAATGCAGGAAATCTTCGCCTACTCGCCTTTTTATCACCATCGTTGCCCGTATACACTGTATATAAAAAAAATCACATTTTTATATCCTTTATTATATAAAAATCATATTTTTATCACTAACTCCATATTGTGGAAATAGAATTTTCATCGCTATTTCATATTTGTAAAAATAGAATTTTCACCTCGTTATTCAATATATAAAATCGAATTTTTACTTCGCTATTCAATATATAAAAATCATATTTTTATTTCGAAGTTCAATATATATAAATCATATTTTTCCTACAACAAAATTCTAAACTTTTTCTACCTCCTACGAATTCAAAATTCTTTCGAATAAAAATCATATTTTCATGATTAAAAATCAAAGCTTTAAGAGAAAAAGAAAAATCTAATCTTTTTAACCAATAAAAATCAAACCTTTTTATTAATAAAAACTTAACTTTAAAATGATAAAAATCTATAATTTCTACTTATAAAAAATGGTTTCTTTCAACGATAAAAATTATTTCTTTTTACCATTAAAAATCAAATCTTTTTCTAAGTAAAAATCTAATTCTTTTGTTTATCAAAATCTAACCTTTACACGAATAAAAATCACTTCTTTAAAAATCTATACTTTATATAATGTTATTTCTAATAATAATCATATATAAAATCAAAGCTTTCACCTATAAATTTTATAGTATTATTTTCAGAAAATCATAGCATTGACAAATAATAATAATAAGTGAATTAAATACTCACGTTGTCTTACTGTTGGAAGGGGGGGGGAAGAGGAGACAGGGCGTCGGAGGCTAGAGGAGGGGTCGGCGAGGTATCGGGGTCGACTGGGCGGGAAAGAAAAAGGGCTACGGTGAAGTCGGCGAGGGGGGGGGGGTAAGGGTTGCGCGTCGCGAGAGGAAGGGGGCGCCTGGAGGATCGGCGGCGGCAGTAGCGGTGGGGCGGTGGTGCTGGCGTCGATCGACGTCGAGGAGGGGGGGAACGGCTCGATCGATTCGAGTTTTTTTTTATTTTTCTTTTTTATTCTGAATGAATTCGAAGAAGGGGGGGCCAGAGATAAGGGGAAAGGGTTTTTTTTATTTTATTTTATTTATTTTATTATTATTTAATTATTAAAAAGTTGACTTCCACATACGACCTCTGAACGAGGTCCACTGCCTGTCGCCCATAGCGTTTCACCCCCATTCCGAACACAATGGGATATGTACCGCAAGCTGATTTGATCGTTACAATCAGTTTCCGTTGAATTTACATTTAAAACACTATATTGAATTTTAAACGTACATTTCAAATTACCGGGGTCACATACTAACACTAAAAATTCCAGAAAAATATTTTCTAGCTTCGTATTGACGATACGGTCCTAACAAAACTAGTTTCGACGAATTCTGAGACCGTTTGAAAAATGGCCAATTTCCAGTCGATTTAATTCAACTGAAATGGTCAAACGCGTTTTCCTTTGCCACGCTCACATATTGATTCGAAAAATTATGAAATTTGAAACCTAGCGATCACTTGACATCCCGGACCCAACAAAACTGGTTTCGTCGAAATCCGAGGTCGTTTGCAAAATGTCCATTTTTAAGGGCCTGAATTCCATAGCGACTATTCAGAATTTTCAACTGGACATATCTTTTGATTCCCGCTAAGAAATTTTGATCATTCGGATTCGTTGGAAAGATATTCACTATTAGATTCCATTATTTTTGGTTTCACTAAAATCCGGATTGTTTTGCACCCGGTACATTCAATTGAAGTTTGAAATCGAATTATCGAACTACCGCGCCATTTTCTATTCCTTTTATAATTATATATAATTATTATATATTCCAACGACGACGTATATAATATATACGTTCGAATTATATTCAAAATAAATTTCACGTCGATATTATTTAAAATAATTCATTTTAAATAATCAAAATTCGCTAAAATTGCCAAAATAAAAATTTTAAACTGGCCCAGATTTTCCGGGTTGTTACAATCTCCCCCACTTAAAACTTTTCGTCCCCGAAAAGGAACAAAGTCGGAAGTGGTTTGATTAATCAACTCTACGTTCGATCTGGCTTCCATTCTCCAACCTTTCAGTTTCTGAGAATTTTCAAAATCTCAAAAATTTGGCTAACACCCTAAATTTTTGAAAAATTTCGCCATAACCTCCCCTGCACCGGGAGCATCGGGGAATTTCAAATAGCTTCCCCGGTCCTTCAGATCTCAAAAAGAAAAAGAAAAAGCCAAGCGGCTAGCCAATAGGCTCACAAAATCATCATCACCCAAACAAAACAGGAAATTATGTAGTAAACATGTACCTATTTGTCGGGCAAACAAATTTTATTCTCTGCTCTAGCCTCCTTGCTATGACCTGTTCAATGATATATATGTATATGCAAGCTAATGCGACCAATTTTCAATATAATCCAATATTTGATGCTATTAGGCAAAACGGTTCAAAATTAGCAAACAAATAGGGAAACAACACAAACATCAATCAATTAGTGAATTAGAGTTTCAAATTCCTAATTTTGATACATATGCAAAAATCAGATTTTTGATACCAAATCACAACAATGTGTTCTAGCTATATATATAAGTTTTGGTTCTCACACCAGTCTACTGGAAATATATAGATATCACACCTTCGTTACTCGAACATGAATACTAATGACGACTAGTCAGTCATCAGAATCATCTTCGGGCCACTAGAGTATGATTCCATATCTATCCAGTATATTAAAACTTCGAATACACGCGGATCAGACGTATACGCAAAATCTATATATACTGGATTGTCCACATCAATATAAATAAATAATCAACTACGAATAATTGATTTAAATTTTCAAAACAAAAATTTGTTTTCACTTTAAAAAAAAAAAAATATACTCTTCACACTCGTTCTAGGATACTACTGATCCTATCTCTAACGAGTCATCCCATTGGATATTACTAATCCAATTATCTGATGAATTCTTTCGTATGTTTCTAATGTGTCTTGTTCTCTAGCTTTGTAAACCAAAGCTCTGATACCACGTGTGACGAACAGGAATTTCGCTCGGTCCGAACCAGTCGCTAAACCAATCCAGGCCGTTCGAAACGCCCTATCGTTTGAGAACAAGACAAAACAACACGCATACCAAAGAACGCTTCATTGTATATATTACAACAATGCATCAGATTACAAGAATATACAGAGTATGAATGAATATTACACAGAAATATCAGAGATTTAAATTACATATGAATACATAGCAGCGGAAAATAATACAATACACAACTAGAAGAGATATACGGATACAAAGCTTTCCGGATATCGTTCCAGCTGTAAACCAGGATCCTGTGAATATAAATCTGCAAAACCAAAACTACTAGCTGCCCGTGTCAAAATAAGGGCACCCAGAGTTTAGGTTAAAACAATAAACTCCAGGTCAGTCATGTGACTGGTGTGAGAACTAAAACAGTTAATCTTTATTTTTAAAGTTTGGTAAATCAAGGGACCACGCCGTATAACACGGAACGGGTTTCCTCCCAAGAATACCAGTGCATAAAATAAACAGCGCAATGCTAAATAAAGAAAAATGAAGCTGTTATAAGACCCAGGTCCCATCACACAATGCAACGCAGTCGAGGATAGGGTTTTCCCTTATAACAGCCAAAGAATGCTTGATACGTTTTAAAACAAATCATTTGATATTATTATAAGTGCATAGTGTATAAAACACTTCAAATCATAAGTATCAATCATAGGCGGCATGAGCGCCCCATCCCACTATGTCACCATACTAGGTTCTACAATTAAAACCGCAAAATGTCACGTATTTGGAAGCTGGATTTCCATCTATGAACCGAGGCAAAAGATAGTCCTCAACCGTTTTCGTGACTCTCTAGCCCGCCACAGGGTCAGAGCGCATCGACCCTTGGAGCGACAGGGCCGGTCCACCGATGTGGATTAAACTTAAACCCTGAACACTACGTCTCCCCACCCTATGGGGTGTAAGTCTGGTCCGTCTGCCGACCAAAATGCATCGGCCGAAACCGATATAACCGAGGCGCCTCGCAACAGCAACAACCACATAAGTCAAACTCTTCAGGGCGTGTAAAACCACTGACGCCACTTCTAACTAGAAAGAAACGCATGCCCTCCCTGAGGTCCGTCTCCCGTTTTTGGTTCACAACCGGGGTGCGAGGCTCGCGAATCAACGTTACACAAAGCTATGCCACACAGGCCGTGCTTTGATCATCACCACAAGACTTTGCTTTTCAACAGAAGCCTCGATCAATTGCCACTTAGGCATGCCACACAGGCAATTCACTCCATGCGTTTAATATCCATCAATATATAACCCCTGAGCTCGTACGTCTCAGAGAAGGGCGTTAAGCAAGAGAATAAATTCTCCGCCGCCAAACAGATATATATTTAATAGAGATCAATCACACGGACTAAAATCCAATGTCAGACACACAGTCCATTTACAAGTCCGTTCTGGGTCTGAACGAAACCGGAGGCACCTAGTACCCCGCATATCCATCGATCTCCAAGTACGTCTGGACGATCACCAACTGTTTCCATCTTCTTGGGTGTACAGCCCAATCAAGATCACCAGTAATCACCCAAACGACGTGAAGACTTCCGGTCTTCGACCGCCGTCTTCATCTTCGACACCACGTCGAATCAGTTATTCAGAATGGGATAAACCCGGTCTTTCTGAATAACTCGCGTATATTTTATAAAAGTGTTACACAAACACAACATACGCCTCATTCCAATTCAGAATATTCTTTTATTCAAATATTCCCATACTTTGGGAAAAGTTCCCATTAATTTTATCCAAGATAAATTCTTTAAATTTATTCTTTAATCTCCTTTGAATATCAATTCAAACTAGTCGGGATTAGCGAACCACACCGAAGTAATCATTTATTTTATTTCCCAATCCCAACCTATTCATCCCATGAAGTAAAACTGGTAATACTTCATATCTAACACCACAGTGTTATCGGTAATTCAATTACCATTTCACGTTCAAATCTAATTAAAGATTTAACTATCGCTTGGAGTAAAACTGGTGATACTCCATTCTCGATCTTTTCAATCTATTTAAAGATTCATTAAAACTCCACTTAGTTTTAATCTTTGACTGGGTTAAAGAATCAGTGTCATTTAAAACGCAGTTCACGATAAACCCAAAGTCACATTCATTAATTATCGGGTTAAAGAACGAGTGTTGTTTAAAACACTGTTCACGACAAACCCAAAAAAAATCAATATCCATTCAATTCCAATTAAATATCATTTAATTGGTACACTTCATTAAATCTAAATAAAAAGATTTAATCTTTCTCAACTGGGTTCAAGAACAGTGTTAGTGAAGACACCATTCACGACAAACCCAAATCACATTCGATATTCAATACAAGGCTCTGAATAGAAAATATATCGGCTTATATTCAATATCGAATTCTACGACCAACAAATGTCGTATTGGAAATAACGATATAAATATATATCTTTCAAATTTCCATAACCACACCTGTATAATCACGAATTCCAACATCGAAATATTCCGAGGACAATTTCGATTCAAATCCACTCCAATGCAATCATTGGAAATTTTGGTTATTTTCAAAACCATTTCAGATTCAATTTATTTATTTAAAAATAAATAGAATTAGAATTCTAGTTCAAAACTAGTCCATTTCGATAAAAATCTATTTTTATCTTTTCAAATATGGAGTTTTTCATCCCAAATCTTCACAAATCATTTCTTATGATTTTACACAAATTATTACTATTTTTAATAATTTTATCAAGGCCTGTACAGTCGATTTCCATCAATGGCCATCGAACTGCACTTACAGCGACCTTTTTCAAATTTGATTTGGACATAATTCCAAATCCAACCGTTAGATTTCAAATTTCTAACATTCGCTAGAAAGCTCTTTTCGATACGAACCCAACGGTTCCGGTTTTAGGAGAATCCGACGGTCGGATCTCCCGTAACGTCCATTTGAAATCAATGGTCGAAATTCGCGAACTGCCGCGGCGCGGCGCGTTCTATTCAGGCCATTATATTATATATATAATATATATAATATATACTTCGTCGATTTCTATTTAAAACGAATTATATAAATAGTTTTAAAATTCGTTTCAAAATCTATTTCAACTTCCATCTCAATTCAAAGCAAAATTGAATCCTTCTCTATAAATTCGTTTTAAAATTCATTTCTATTCAATTCAAATTTCAATTCAATTTGAATTCATTTCAATTTGCTTTCAATTCATTTTGAATTCGTTTTCAATTCAATTCATTTCGAAATCGTTTTCAATTCAATTCACTTTGAATTCGTTTTCAATTCAATTCATTTCGAAATCACTTTCAATTCAATTCACTTTGAATTCGTTTTCAATTCAATTCATTTCGAAATCACTTTCAATTCAATTCACTTTGAATTCGTTTTCAATTCAATTCATTTCGAAATCACTTTCAATTCAATTCACTTTGAATTCGTTTTCAATTCAATTCATTTCGAAATCACTTTCAATTCAATTCACTTTGAATTCGTTTTCAATTCAATTCATTTCGAAATCACTTTCAATTCAATTCACTTTGAATTCGTTTTCAATTCAATTCATTTCGAAATCACTTTCAATTCAATTCACTTTGAATTCGTTTTCAATTCAATTCATTTCGAAATCACTTTCAATTCAATTCACTTTGAATTCGTTTTCAATTCAATTCATTTCGAAATCACTTTCAATTCAATTCACTTTGAATTCGTTTTCAATTCAATTCATTTCGAAATCACTTTCAATTCAATTCATTTTAATATTCATTTTAAAATGAATAAAATCGATATAAATATCGTTCACGTCAAAATGGCGTCAATCTAATCAGCACGGCTTCATAAATTTCTATTTTCAAATATTCTATTTCAAATATTTCTATTTTAAATATTTCTATTTTAAAACTGGAATGAGGCCCAATCAATTACCATATAAAGTTAATTATATGGATTTTCATACAACACATGTATAATAGCCTTGAAAAATAATCAACCATCAACCAAAGTGCACTACACTGTATAAGCATCAAATATAGATATCTAACGCTCATAACAGCCTGTCAATCAATCGATCGACATATTTAATCAATCAGGATGAGTGAACTTCAAATTTCATCCCAACACCCGTGTGGGGTTTCAAACAATCAAACACAGATTTTATTCGTGCAGTTGGGCGATGTGTAAAATTTATCGTCCCAATCCATATCAGTCAAATCAGTGTACATAAACAAACCGTCTGGTTTGTAAATGAATATTTTTTTTACTCACATTCACGTTAAAAATTATATTTTTAACGACAAAACATTTTATTTCAACCTATGAATTTCTATTCAATTCATTTACACAATAAAATGATATTTTTATTTTCTAACACATTTTAGAAAATTTCGGCGGCATAACGGCACGGTACTAGAAACGGGACAAGGCTTAGCCTTATCCCCGGTCTAGTGAAGGCCCACGCCATTCACATATCAATCAAATCAATTCATTTCACCAAACAATTCAATTTCAATCAAATAATCCAACTAATCTATGCAACCAAACAAACAAGTCCATGGTCTGTGGACGATTGTGTCGGGTGCTACTAAGCACCGTCTGCATCCTAGTATATATATATAACTAGAAAAGAAATTGAAAGGTGAGAAATTCTCACCTATAGCTATCCTAGCTCCATGGCTCTTCTAATGCAGGAAATCTTCGCCTACTCGCCTTTTTATCACCATCGTTGCCCGTATACACTGTATATAAAAAAAAAATCACATTTTTATATCCTTTATTATATAAAAATCATATTTTTATCACTAACTCCATATTGTGGAAATAGAATTTTCATCGCTATTTCATATTTGTAAAAATAGAATTTTCACCTCGTTATTCAATATATAAAATCGAATTTTTACTTCGCTATTCAATATATAAAAATCATATTTTTATTTCGAAGTTCAATATATAAAAATCATATTTTTCCTACAACAAAATTCTAAACTTTTTCTACCTCCTACGAATTCAAAATTCTTTCGAATAAAAATCATATTTTCATGATTAAAAATCAAAGCTTTAAGAGAAAAAGAAAAATCTAATCTTTTTAACCAATAAAAATCAAACCTTTTTATTAATAAAAACTTAACTTTAAAATGATAAAAATCTATAATTTCTACTTATAAAAAATGGTTTCTTTCAACGATAAAAATTATTTCTTTTTACCATTAAAAATCAAATCTTTTTCTAAGTAAAAATCTAATTCTTTTGTTTATCAAAATCTAACCTTTACACGAATAAAAATCACTTCTTTAAAAATCTATACTTTATATAATGTTATTTCTAATAATAATCATATATAAAATCAAAGCTTTCACCTATAAATTTTATAGTATTATTTTCAGAAAATCATAGCATTGACAAATAATAATAATAATAAGTGAATTAAATACTCACGTTGTCTTACTGTTGGAAGGGGGGGAAGAGGAGACAGGGCGTCGGAGGCTAGAGGAGGGGTCGGCGAGGTATCGGGGTCGACTGGGCGGGAAAGAAAAAGGGCTACGGTGAAGTCGGCGAGGGGGGGGTAAGGGTTGCGCGTCGCGAGAGGAAGGGGGCGCCTGGAGGATCGGCGGCGGCAGTAGCGGTGGGGCGGTGGTGCTGGCGTCGATCGACGTCGAGGAGGGGGGGAACGGCTCGATCGATTCGAGTTTTTTTTTTTTTTTCTTTTTTATTCTGAATGAATTCGAAGAAGGGGGGGCCAGAGATAAGGGGAAAGGGTTTTTTTTATTTTTTTTATTTTATTATTATTTAATTATTAAAAAGTTGACTTCCACATACGACCTCTGAACGAGGTCCACTGCCTGTCGCTCATAGCGTTTCACCCCCATTCCGAACACAATGGGATATGTACCGCAAGCTGATTTGATCGTTACAATCAGTTTCCGTTGA
Organism: Allium sativum; assembly: GCA_030737875.1. Taxonomy (NCBI): domain Eukaryota; kingdom Viridiplantae; phylum Streptophyta; class Magnoliopsida; order Asparagales; family Amaryllidaceae; genus Allium; species Allium sativum. The sequence continues at coordinate 372,766,773 of CM060920.1, forward strand.
ATTTACATTTAAAACTCTATATTGAATTTTAAACGTACATTTCAAATTACCGGGGTCACATACTAACACTAAAAATTCCAGAAAAATATTTTCTAGCTTCGTATTGACGATACGGTCCTAACAAAACTAGTTTCGACGAATTCTGAGACCGTTTGAAAAATGGCCAATTTCCAGTCGATTTAATTCAACTGAAATGGTCAAACGCGTTTTCCTTTGCCACGCTCACATATTGATTCGAAAAATTATGAAATTTGAAACCTAGCGATCACTTGACATCCCGGACCCAACAAAACTGGTTTCGTCGAAATCCGAGGTCGTTTGCAAAATGTCCATTTTTAAGGGCCTGAATTCCATAGCGACTATTCAGAATTTTCAACTGGACATATCTTTTGATTCCCGCTAAGAAATTTTGATCATTCGGATTCGTTGGAAAGATATTCACTATTAGATTCCATTATTTTTGGTTTCACTAAAATCCGGATTGTTTTGCACCCGGTACATTCAATTGAAGTTTGAAATCGAATTATCGAACTACCGCGCCATTTTCTATTCCTTTTATAATTATATATAATTATTATATATTCCAACGACGACGTATATAATATATACGTTCGAATTATATTCAAAATAAATTTCACGTCGATATTATTTAAAATAATTCATTTTAAATAATCAAAATTCGCTAAAATTGCCAAAATAAAAATTTTAAATTGGCCCAGATTTTCCGGGTTGTTACAAATTGAAGGGGTTTAACTACTCATAATGGATTCAATGATAACATAAAGAGATTTCATTATAAAAGAGAACACAAAAAAGAGCAAATAAAGATAAAAATCTTTTCTATTTGCATAAAAATAAATCTACACTAATGACATGAAAGCAAATGGACAACAAAAGAAAAGAGCACTATACTAAAATTACACCCAAAAAATTACATAAAGAAAATGGCTAAGTAGCCATGAAAATAAAAGAGAGAAAAAACTAATCTCTTAAACTATACTAAAAAAGAATGGAGAAAAGAGAGAGAGGAGGCTACATAAACATAAGGGGATATTTATACATGTAATAAAACCCTAACCCTAATCCACTTTAGCGTGCTATCAAGAATGCCGTTTAGGAAGTGTGGCCACCAATTAATCATCACGCTTTAATTACTCCATCATCAAATTTGCCTGAAGCTTTATCATCCACTAATTTGTCCATTAGCTTTTAAGTGTAGTAAATGGGGTCTTCCATGATTATGTATGAGAATTATTTCTTCATTCCTTTGTATGCATATAAATCTTCATGAAGCCCTCTTCCATATGCACCAATATTTCTACAAAAACAATGAGAAATATCCAAGTAAAAAATTCTCAAAATAACATAAGCACAAAAATGACCATTTTTCCTTTATATGACGATGAATGTATGATATTTTGAAATCAATTGAATTATGGTTTAATCGCGATAAAATACCCACATATCTCATTTATTTAAATTAAAACAAGAATAAATGTGTGAATAAATATGCATATTTACGTGCACATCATGTACTTTGTGATATTTCGCTTTACGTGGAGGAAAAGTATATTATCATTCATGTGGGGGATTATTGGAATTCTTAAAGTATTGAATGAAATATAATTTGTCTATTGTCCCACATCGCCAAAATGAATAAATTATGCAAGTAAATAAGGGATTTTCTAATGAGGAGGTTGGGGCCTTGCGGCACCCAAATGTTTGCTTTGTTGTGAGGAGAGAGTCATGCTTCACTACCACACACGCACGCGCCGCCGTCCATCCGACCGAGCCGGGTACGAGTCTAATATGATCTTATTTTTACTGGGTCATTGTTTAACAGTTTTGGGCTTCATACTAAAACTAGGTTGGGCTTGGGTTTTGGCCAGTAGTGGGCGGACGCGATCATTCGAAACAGAACATGTGCGGAAGCGAAGAGATGCGACCTCCAGAAAGCGGGCGGGCGCAGGTTTTGACGGCAAGCGGGAGACGCGAACTTTTGAACGGTGCGATGCGAATGGGCGCGACTCAGCAACGGGCAAGTACATCTTTTGGCTGACCATGCAACGACAGCAAACAGATGCGACTTTTTGTCTTCCTGTTCAATAGCAGCAACAGATTGATGCGACTGTCTGAAAAGGTAAGGACGCAACTGTACGAAGAGGTACGGACGCGGCCGTTTGGAAAAGAAGCAAATCAACTATAAATAAAAAGGAAAACTGATCACTTTCCTCATTCATTCAAATCCGAATCTTCCTTTGTTCTTCTCTGCAATCACTGCTGCTCTCATAAATAGATCACAGAGTGACACACTCATTACAATCTCATGCAGAATACGTTTGTTGTATCATGAGTGAATTTCAAAATAATTTTCTTAAGGAAATTGTTACGACAACCCTCAGACATCATCCAGTTAGATTTCTAGTTTAATTGTATATTTATATACATTACTCTCTTTCCATTCTCTACATTGTGATATTTTCTTTAAATAGTATAATATTGATGTTGTAAACTGATTACAACATATTGTTATCATTAGCGAATATAAAATTTTCAAAGTAGTGGAAAAATCTGATTTATAAACTTATGCGACGAATTTATAATTGATTATTCTATATTTTGATATACCAGACGTACAACATAAATTAACATAAAAAGGAAAGATGATAAAGCGGATGTGAAAGAAGAAAAATAAACAACGTAGAAACTGAAAGATAAAAGTTGGGTTGCAAGTAGACTGGGTCCTTTTTACATGCATATTGTGATATTGCCTGCATTCACCAAAACCGACTACGGATGGTTCAACTTTTAGGTAAACAATGTCCTTTTCATTTCTCGTTTAAAGTTATGCTCACATGTTGTGTCATCTACATTTATTCTTTTGCTGCACTTCAAATTGAGGTGATCCTTTTGTTGCAAGGATCAAGCAAACCGAACTAAATCTAGTGATTTTGATAGTCCATTTGCTTAACATATTGCACACTGCAAAATGCTCGCAAACTATTTGATGGAATTCCTCATTCATTCTTTTAGTAATCCACATGCACATCCATAAACGTTCGTTTGTGTGCAGACGTTCAACACTCCATTCCTTTACTAAGCAAAAGTTTTGGATTACCGCCAAGTATGAAACACTCGTCAAGTCTACAAAGAAGACCCACATTTTCATCTTTGCGACAAAATCTGTCTTCAGCGACCATTCCAGCATCTAAGCAAAAGCAAAAAGTCATCGTGATATCGGGTCCTACAGGATCTGGGAAAACCCGTTTGGCTATAGAGCTCGCTCGTAAGCTTAATGGAGAAATTATAAGTGCAGACTCGGTTCAAGTCTATAGGGGCTTAGATATTGGATCTGCCAAGCCATCCATACCTGATAGAAAAAGCATACCACACCATTTGATCGATATACTGGACCCATCTGAAGAATACTCGGCCGGTCAGTTCTTCGATGATGCACGGAAAGCTACCAAGGAAGTTCTCGATCGAGGTAACGTACCAATAATCACAGGTGGGACTGGTTTGTACCTACGATGGTTTGTATATGGAAAACCCGATGTTCCAAAACCGACTCATGAAGTTTCATCCCAAGTGTTTTTGGAGCTTGAGATGTTTGAAAAAAGAAGACAATGGAATGAGGCAGTTGAGTATGTAGTTAATGCAGGAGATCCTAGAGCTCCTACCTTTCCTTATAATAATTGGTATAGATTGAGACGTAGTCTTGAAGTAATCAAGAGTAGCGGATCGCCTCCGTGTGCTTTTGATGTGCCATATGATTCGTTCAAGGAAGAATCCATGGAGAAAGATTTGGAGTATGATTATATATGCATGTTTCTTTCAACACCTAGGATCAATTTGTATAGAGCTATTGACCTTAGGTGTGAAGAAATGGTTATGGAAGTTGAGGGACTCTTATCAGAAGCTTCATGGCTTCTTGACATGGGTTTTCAACCTAATATGAATTCTGCAACTCGAGCTATTGGATATAGACAAGCTATGGAGTATTTGTTGATGTGTAGAGAAGAAGGAGGTAAGAGCTGTCCTGAGAATTTTCATAGGTTTTTGTTTGAGTTCCAGAAAACTTCTAGAAATTTTGCAAAGAGGCAGTTGACATGGTTTAGAAATGAGAAAAAATACAAGTGGGTTGATGCTTCAAAGCCTTTGGAGAAAATATTTAACTTTATTTATGATGCTTACTGCGATCAAAGTGAGAAGATCGTTGTGCCCGAATCATTGCAGATGAAGAAAAATGTGACTGCTCGACAAGAGACCTATGAGTTGAAATCATATCGAACAGAAAACAAGATTTTTACTTGTGATGAAGCTTGTTATCACATTCTAGACTGGGTGAGGAAGACACAGAAGCATTAAGGTAATAATTTGGGTGCATTTGCTACCAGTTACTCATTTGAATTGCTTACTTTTCATTTTAGCTTATATTTATCAAGTTCGTTTTGTTATTACTGATTAGGTGATTTTGGTATCATGGTATCATACAATATGAGTAATGTTATATTACAACTATTTCGTTTAAAGAACTGCACTGCCTTCTCACTTTGCCTTTTACCTATAGAGTACAGTGGGCACTAAAAGTACAGTAGCAGTTTGTTGAGATCACTTTATGTGGTGTCAACATGACTCCCCACCTTATTGGTGGAAATCATAGGACACATATTATAATTTTTCAGTACGTGGGTGTATTTAAATATGGTGGGGTCTGGTTAGCAATTAATTTCTCACTGAGTGGTCAGTGCTACACACAAACATGTGTGACTTCTTATGGATTAGTTACATTTTTTTTCTAATTTTTTTTAATCATATTATTACGTTTGATTTCTCAGTTCATTTCATATATAGAGTATAGTTGCATTGGTTGTCCAAACAATTCTTCCATTATCTTTTGTTTCTTGCAGGTTGTAGTGCAGAGAAGAACTAAACAATTTAGCATTTCGGTATAATTAACCATAATTCCATTAACCTGGGTAAACTGTAAACAGAAAGTTTAGATTGTATCTAAGTTGATGCAAACTAACATCTATTATTAGGTGCACACATATTACCGCAAAATTAAAGTCATTGCTGCTGATGCATATATAACCATTTTTTACATTGATACAATCAATTTTTAAAGGTTACCGTGCTAAATATATATAGATGAACACGACTGTCGTCCAAAGGAAAATTTACACAATTGCATATGACTTAAATCAATAAAATTACTTAAGCTCCCTCTTTTTTTCCTTTTTAACAGAAAAAACAATTATATATAAACCAAAAAGGAGATAATAATCATTCTTCGATGGCTAACAAAAACGGACTACCAGAAGAACAAAAGCCATACAACAAAAACTCACTCACACACCGAACAAAAACGTAAAAACCGAAACCTCCGGCCTGACTCGGATGGCGCAATAAACGAGGGGAGATCAAGGCGGACTCCAAGGTCTCACGGCTATTGTCTCCAATATGAAGGAGAAAAGTAAACCAAGACTCTAAATGAAGGATCAACCAGAATAGATCCTCCAAGCTCCAGCGAGTCCCACCATCGTCTACATTTACAACCTAAAATCCAGACCCTGCCTGTCTTTAGGTAGATAAATACTAGTTGGATGGTTTGGAGGGGGGGAGACCAGAAAGAAAGCAGCAAACAATTGACCCAACCAACCCAAAGACTAAAGAATCAACCCATGTCAGCTTTGGGCAATGGCCCCACAAATACATCGAAAATACGGGCCAACCTACGAGAGCGAGAACGAACATACACACTCATATGTACACGCATGCGTGTGTGTGTGTGTGTGTGTGTGTGTATATATATATATATATATATATGTATATATGTATATATATAATATGCATTTGTGTGATGTTATTTTAACAGAAAATTAAACATAGTTGGAAAGACAATAAATCATCGTCGTTGGATTCCATTGTAAGTTGAGGTTGAAATAGTGAGATAATCTAATGATAGAGATTAACTGTATTACCAACCGTGTCTATAACTTGTTTACCAATAAATACAGTTTGCCATATTATTTATTTTTATAAGGATACCAATATTGGTCCATGTAGAAGATGTTATATGTAAAAATGGAAAGAACATGGTTTATTTGTATAAGCTATTTTTAATAACATTATTTATCAAATTGTTGCAGTATTAGTTCCATGTATGTAATATTTGTTTTATTTAGCATACTAAACAAAATTTGAATTATTTTTAATAATATGTTAGTGATATTATTTTCTTCTATAAAATTTAGACACTTTCCAGTGAATTAATCATATAGATATTAAAGGTCAATAATTTATAGAATTATATTGAGCTAGTATGTCATTAAAATATGAAATTTGATAAACATATAAATATGCTTTATTGATGAACAATGAACAATCCCATGTATTACTATCTACAGTATGAACATACTATTGTATAATTAGATATTGGTAGGACTGTATAACGGACATGACAGTCCGTTGTCTGGCTCGGTCCGAGGCTATAAGGTGTCTGATCCATGTCTGTACGATTCTCTTTTAAGACAGGACTAAGACACACCTCTGTTCGGTCCGACTTGTTTACACCCTTGGGGTCTTTAACATAGGTGTGGCATTTGTCATGACCATAATGTTATTAGCGGGGAATTAATATAACTCCAAGTATAAAAAATGCAGTACAACAACAAAGAAGTTGCAACAATTTGTCAAAACAAATCAAAGAAATGGAATTCTGAGTCTTGCCTTAGCAATTTCCTTAAATTTTTATTTGCAAAGTTTCCCAACATAAAATAGAATATTTCTACATTAGATTGTAATAAGTACATCAACATTGTGATTTACAATAAAGACAACAATGATGGCGAAGAAGAGAGAGAGAGAGAAGAAGACATAAAAAATAGAATGGAAGATGTGATCAGTATTCTCTCGTATTTATATTTTCGTCTGCACCCCTTCGAATAGTCGCACCCACTGCTTTTTGTTGACGTTGCCTTTACAGGTTGCGTCTATTCATTGTTGTCTTAACAGGTCTCACCCGCTCGTCGTTGCCGTCTAATAGGTCACTGCGCTCGCCTCGAACAGATGCTTCACCCGGTGCTGTTGTCTGAATCACACTTGCAAAAGGTAAAAATCGGCTCAGGTTTTCGAAGAAAAATAAGGTCATATTAGACCCAAAACCAAGGGAGGCGCGCACGCGTGTGTTTGGTTCATGAGATATATGCCCCCCCCCCCAAACCACAAAATTACCTGACCCTAAGGACCAATATAGGAGTGGAGAGGATGATATATATTCAAGAAAACTTTCTTTTATGTTGGCGATGTGAGACTGGTGTATTTCATTCACTTAGCTCTTGTGTAACTTCAAAAATCCTCCACATGAATGATAAATTACTTTTCCCCCGCACAAAGTGGAATATCACAGAGTACATATGAAAAAATGTTTTATAGTGGATGAGTAGATATTTCACTTTGAACTTTCCCTAATTAAAAATTATCGGATTTACTTGGCTAATCGGTGAATTATTTCATCTTGAACCATCGACTTTTATTGTATATTCAGACAATAAGCTTTACGAAGCATTGATTCCCTTCTCATCCAATCTTTTGGTTGTGTTCATTTTGGTCCTGAATACTTTTGGTTATGCGGGTGTTATAGAGAATTTAAGCCTTTAATATTCTCATAGAGTCGATCCTGCTCACATTAACATAGGTGATCGTAACCATTAAGAGTATCCTACACATGTCCCATTTGTTATTTTCAATATATGGTCATCAATAGAAAAACATATTTTTAACCTTGTAATACTTCTATAGGTATGCATTTATATTTTGCACAATAGGAATGGAGTAGGACTATGTCGAAACAAATGCATTACGTCTTGAGTTATTTAGAACTGGTTTGCTTATTGATCCTAGTCCCGGGATCTCCAGTCGCTAGGATGGGTTTCCGTATAAGATAACTCATGTTGGTTTAGGCTTTTAATTCCATCCTCAATGCGTAGTCAATTTTCTCTCTTGGTAAACCTTTAGTAAATGGATCTGTTATGTTATCATTTGTTCTCACATAATTTATGGAAATAGTTCCATTTGAAAGTAACTGCCTAACTATGTTATGGTGTCTATAAATGTATCGTGATTTTCCATTATACACAAAGTTTTGCGCTCTACTTAACGTTGCTTGGTTATCACATTGTATGCATATGGATGGTACAAGTTTAGACCAAAATGGAATATCTTCTAGAAAATGACAATGTCATTCTGCTTCTTCGTCTGCTTTATCTAAAGCGATGAACTTTGATTCCATAGTGGATCAAGTCATGCATGTTTGTTTAGTAGATTTTCATGACACTGTTGCACCTGCTAAAGTGAAGACATATCCACTAGTTGATTTTGATTCCTATGAATCAACAATTCAGTTTGCTTAGCTATATACTTCTAAGATGGTGGATATTCCGTAATGTAAGGAAAAGTCTGTGGTATTTTTTAAATATCTCAACACTCTCATTAGTGCTTTCCAGTGTTTGTTTCCTGAGTTGCTTGCATATCTGCTCAATCGACTTACTACATAAGCATATCTGGTCTTGTGCAATTCATGAGATAGTTCAGACATCTTATTACACAAGAGTATTCCAGTTGCATTTACACTCTCATTAGTTTTTTTATGCAGTACTTCTGATGGATTAAAAGGTGTTCGTACTTCTTTAATTCCAAAATTTTAGAATCTTTCAATCACTTTATCTACATAGTGTGATCGAGATAATTCAATTACATTAGGTGTTCGTATTATTTTTATTTTCAAAATAATGTCTAGAACACCTAAATCTTTCATGTCGAAATTGTTGATTATATTTTCTTTATGGTCTCTATAACTAATGTTAGAACCAAAGATTAACATATCGTCCACATATAGACAAACCATCACGTATGATTGTCCAACTTGTTTATAATAAACACATTTATCACATTCATTTATACGAAAACCATTTTTCATCATGAGACTATCAAATTTGCGTGTCATTGTTTTGAAGCTTGTTTTAGTCCATGTAATGATTTGGCTAATCTACATACTTTATTTTCATTTTCTTTGGAAATAAAACCTCCAGGTTGCTCCTTGTAGATCTCCTCATCAAGATCTCCATTTAAGAATGTTGTCTTTATACTCGTTTGATTAATTTCTATATTATAGATGGATGCAATTGCTATTAATATTCTTATAGAGGTTATTCGTATAACAGGTGAATAAGTATCAAAGAAGTCTATACCTTTTTTAACGATATCATTTGGCTACTAATCTGGCTTTATATTTGTCGATAGAGCCATCTGGTTTATTTTCTTCTTGAAAATCCATTTACAACCAATAGATTTTATTCCAAGTGGAATATCAACTAATTCCTAAGTTTTATTATTTAGAATTGAATCAATCTCGCTTTTGATTGCTTCTTTCCAACATGAAGATTCAAAAAATGACATTGCTTCCTTGTAAGTTTGAGGTTCGTGTTCTAATATGTATGTTAAAAATTCCGGACCAAATGTCTTAGAAGTTCTCGCCTTTACGCTTCTTCTTGATTCAACATCCTCAATTTTACGATGAGTTTCATCTTCATGTGACTTGCTTGATTCTTCTCTTGTCCTTTTAGGGACAGAATTTCCTTCATTCTTTTGATGCGGAAACACATCTTCAAAGAATGAGTCATCTCTTGACTCAATGATTGCATTTACATTAACAACTATATCATACTTGAATACCAAAAAATCTATAGGCACTACTATTTTGGGATGACCCTAGATATTAACAATCTACAGTTTTTGGTCCAAGCTTGACTTTCTTGGGAGGCGGAACAAGAACTTTTGCCAAGCACCCCTACACTTTGAGGTATTTAAAGCTTGATTTATGTCATTTTCATAGCTCATATGGAATTATTCTTGTTTTATTGTCAGGAACCTTGTTTAAAATGTGATTAGACATATTTAAGGCTTCCCTCCCACAAGTTCGTTGGTAAGTTAGAGGTCAATAACATTACATTTGTCATATCTTTTATTGTTCTATTCTTTCTCTCGGCAATACTATTTTGTTGTAGTGAACGTAGGGTTGTTGTTTGATGAATTATGTCATTTTCTGCACAGAATTGTTCAAATAGTGATTCATATTCTCCACCTCGATCAGATCTCAATATCTTGATCTTTTTATTTAACTGATTCTCTACAGTCTTATATTTTATAAACAATGTAATTGTTTCATCTTTACTATTTAAAAGATATAGCAATATCGTGTACAATCATCGATAAAGGTGATGAAATACGTTTTCCCACCTCTTCTAGGTAATGATTTGAAATCACATAAATCAGTATGAACAAAACAAGTGGTTCGGTGCTTCTATCAACTGTATGAGATGGTTTATTGATCATTTTTGCTTCTACACATGTAACGATCCGCATTCTACGCATCGGAGGATCGTATAATATTTATTTCATTTTTTTTATACGAGTTCGTATGGTCATGTAACTTTGGGAAACAACTATTAGGGTCATTTTCCATGTTCACGATTTTTTGTCGGTTTTTAAATGACCGTTTTGCCCCTGGCGAATCTTGTTTCGCCTATAACTTATAATTGGTAAGGAGTTTTGACCTGAAACCAGTTACATTGGATTCAGATGATGGTTTATTTCCGTAAAGTGGTCACATTAATCAAACGGACTTACCGTTTGGGAGATATGGCTGAAATAAGGTTTAGAAGGTGAAAAACAGCTTAATCGGGCCAGGGTGATTAACAGCTAGGCCCATAACCCATTTCGGGATTAGGGTTATGGGGAGGCTAAAATCAGTTAGGAAACGATTTTATTTCATTTCCTCAGCCGCCTAAAACATTTCTCTAACCCTAACATTGGCATCCACCTTCTAAAATCATCCCAAATCACCTTCTAATCACTAATTAAGAAGATCTACACCAAATCAAGGAAAATCAACACCAAATCAGAGTTGGAGCTGCTGTGTTGCATAGGAATTCGACCCAAAACAGTAGAGAAGTTCAGATCTATAATTCATTTGTGGCTAAGGTGAGTGATTTGCATTGTTTTTCACTAATTACGGCTAATTAGGGGTGATTAGTGATAATTAGCGAAATTTTGGCTCAGAAAAAACTGGAAAAATTTGTAAAATTCTTAAATATCATTTTAGGGCTTTGATAAAAATTTGGGCTAATTTGGACATGTTTTGCTAATCATATGGTTAAGTCATGATTAAGGGGATTAATGGAAAAACATGGGTTTTGGGAATGTTTGATCCATATTAACATGTTAAATTATTGTTTGGTGTTTATGGTTGATTATACATGTTGCTATGACTGTTTGGAATGTTTTGTGATTGCATAGAAAAGTTAGATTGGTCGAAAACGCTGTCGTATGGTGTAAATAGCTTGTTGGAAGAAGTTGCAGGAAATTGGTCATTCTCGTTCGTGACTAGCACATCACGACCACGACCCGAAACCCCGATCGTGAAGCACCCACGAGCCACAAGGAGAGATGACCACGAACCAGTATTCACGAGCTGGCGCTTGGAAGTGCACCACGGCCGCCATTAAGCTCCACGACCCGATCGTGCCTGGTTACCATGAACCGGACCACCCTCCCACGAACCACCTGTGCCACGAGCCGCTCCACTACGCGAGCCCGAACCGAGAAGCATGCTCACGAACTGGAGCACGGGGTCATCACGAGCCGACCATGAGTCACGAACTGAAGCATCCATGAACCGCGAGCCGAGCCGAGGACTTGAGCATCAAATTGAGACATAGCGAAGGGTATGAACTGAACTGAACGGAAACGGAAGAGTCACGAATTGGGATGATGACCAAAACCCGAGATGCAAAGGTAGTCCAAATAGGAAGTGAGCACTCAGGATCCAGATGGGAATCAATGAGTTAACTTTATGAGTTGGACTTTGTTGCGGGACGTGTGCAAAGGGGTTATCGATGTCTATAGCTTTGACTCACCTGAGACGGATATTGGCTATGGATCAGTGCAGTGGAGTTATCATGACTCCATGGGGCAAAGTGATCATAACAGGGCTAAGAGCCAGTGTAGTGGAGTTGTTATGACTCCATGGGCCAGAGTGGACATAGCAAAGTATTAGTGGTTATGATCAGTGCAGTGGAGCCGTCATGACTCCATGGGGCAGAGTGATCGTAACAAAGAATTGGGTGATCAAAGTGGTGGATATCGTATACTTTACGCACCGAGTGAGAGATGTGAGGATGATTGCTATGTTTGATATTTGCTATCACCATGACATGCACACCCCCTCCCCATTATTTTAATACCATGTGTTAGTGCCACCTTAGAGTATTGTACATCCTGTTGTGTTAACTCTTTGGTTGCGGTTCAGGTTCAGATATGGTTATATATACCTGTTATTGTTCTGTTTTGCTGCTTATCGCTCATACCAGACTTTTGTCTGGCCTAGAGTTTTATGTCTCTTCTTATTACTCTGGGTGCTCTTAAACGGGAAGACTAGAGACAGGTTATGTGGTATGCACGAGTAGCTGTATTGAAGACTAGCAGGAGGCTTCCACGTATGTTATATAGATATATTCTCCCTGTGTTGTTGTTGGTCACTACTTTGGGTATTAGTGGTGTACCTCTTTCTTTTGCTTTAGAGACAGTCTTTTGGAGTTGTAATAATGATGGTTTGGATCATAAGCTGTATTTTGGATTCCGCTGCTATGATGGTATAGTTTTCAGCTTATGCACTGTCTCACCTGTTTTATGTCAAGTTATGTTATTATTATATTTTGTTCCATGTGCTGTGAGATATACTACAGGTTATTTGTTGGTTCACCGTTTCAAATCCTTTTCCTTTCCTTCGACGACTGTCCCGTGCTGGTTGGACGTCGACACAACGTGTTTCATTGGAAATGTCGGCTGGTGCGGGGCGGGCCGTCACACTTGGTATCAGAGCTCTGGGTTGCGTAGTTAACCTAGGGAAAGACACCAGGGAGAGATAGTACGTATATGAGAGCGCGTATTTGTTATATTTTGGGTTTTCAAAAGAGATATATATATACTATTAGTATATCTAAGGATGGAGTCGCACTGCACTGGCACCACTGAAGAAATGGTTAATCGTTTTCTCCTTACAAATTGAACGATGAGCCGATATACGAGAAATACTGGTTCAAGAGACAATAATAGGAATGCTCCTGATATGAGGACGACGTTCACTGATTTCATGAGAGAGATGCTTAGGGATGTTCAGAGGGCAGCTCCTAATGCTGCAAATGGTGGTGGTGCAGCGGTGCAGGCACCTAGGGCCGATTTCGCCAAGCTCTGTAAGGACTACACTAGTCTTGGTGGGAAGCCGTTCTGGAACGGAATCGGCTACAGAAGTTCAGGATTGGCTCGATAGTTGTGAGCGTATCTTCGAGGACTTAGGGATCGAGGATGCGATGAAGAGAAAGCTAGCATCCCGTCAGCTGCAAGGACAGGCGATGAATTGGTGGAATGCTATTAAAGCAGCTACTCCAGAGGATCAAGTTACGTGGAATCAGTTTAAGACTCGCTTCAGCGATAAGTTTATCCCGGCTGCTCAGAAATCAGAATTGTTTAGAAAATTTCTGGAGCTTAAGAAGAATGGTAAGGCAGTCTCGGAGTATATTGTTGAGTTCGATACTTTATCGAAGTATGGATTATCCCTCATTGACACTCCGGAGAAGAAGAATGAGAAGTTCATAACAGGCTTAGATCAGCACTTGGGAGAAAGGCTTATAAACCATATTGATGAGACTTTTGAATCGATTGTTAGGAAAACATTGAGATCAGAGAGCCTTTATCCTAATCCCAAGACTGAAGTCGCTGTTGCATCTGCAGAGGGGCCAAAGCCGCAGGCAAGCGGTGGAGGCAAGAATAATTCTCAGAATAAGAGGAAGCAAAACCAGACCAAGGATGGTCAGAGAAAGAAAGATAAGAAGGATGTTGAGTGTTTTAGCTGTGGCAAGAAGGGCCACTATGCCAAAGAATGTCGAGCAAAGCCAGCGGACAGGAAGTGCTTCAACTGCGGCCAAGTGGGACAACACAAGGATAAATGTCTGCAACCCCCTAAAGAGAAGCAAATTGTGAAAGCATATGCTATTAGTGTCATTCCTTCTTCGTCGAATGCCCCAACTACGGCGGACTAAGGAAAGAATGTCGTCATTCAAGGTATGTTTTCTATTTATGATGTTCCTGTTCGAGTATTGTTTGATACTGGGGCTTCCCGTTCCTTCATATCTAGTGACCTGGTAGATAGGTTGGGATTGGAACCCGAGATAGTCAATAGACCTTTAGTTGTGACGAACCAGATTGGTGGTTCGACTAGCCTTAGTATGATTTGTCGAAATTTGGTCTTATCGAGTCATGGATGTATGTTTGTTTGTGATTGCTTTGTTTTGGGCTTTACTGGGTTTGGCATTATTTTGGGAGTCGATTGGCTCCAAAGATACGGGGTGGTGGTAGACTGTAAGAGATTTTCGGTGACTATTAGGGCGGATGATGGGCGGAGGGTAGTGTTTGGTGGCCTACCTAGCGATTAAGTGATGGCTAGTTTTCTAAATTCCCTCAACATCCCGCAGGACGAGTTATCAGGGGTTCCCATTGCTGGCCAATATCCGGATATCTTCGAGGAAGTGACCGGACTTCCACCACACCGAGAGATTGAGTTCCGTATTGATTTAGTGAAAGATGCCAGACCTATAGTGATGCCACTTCGTCGTATGGCACCAAGGGAGCAGCGAGAGCTCGGGGTGCAAGTAAGCGATCTTTTGAAGAAGGGATTTATTAGAAGAAGTGTCTCCGAGTGGGGAGCATCAGTTGTGTTTGCTACGAAGGCAGATGGTTCCCTTCGTTTGTGTGTGGACTATCACGAGTTGAATAAGGTGACTAGAAAGAATAAGTATCCTCTTCCACGGATAGATGATTTGTTTGATCAACTGGAAGGAGCAAGAGTGTTCTCCCAATTGGACCTCGCGACAGGATTTCATCAGCTCCGAGTAGCAGCTGAGAGTATTCCTAAAACGGCCTTTCGAACGCCGTTTGGATTCTATGAGTGGTTGGTCATGTCATTCGGGTTGACCAATGCACCAGCATATTTTGTGGATCTTATGAATATAGTTTTTAGAGATCAATTGAACAAGTTTGTTCTTGTGTTCGTGGACGATATTCTTGTTTACTCGAAGACAGAGGAAGAACACAAGGAACATTTTGTAACACCCCGTATGTTGAATAACTTGTTATAATATAAATCAGGGCAGAATTAAATTTTAAGATCTGAATCAGGGGAAACGGGCTATGCCATTGCGTTCGTCTCGGAAAAATACGCGAAATAGAGTCCGAGTTTTCGAAAATCGGGGTCCGTATGACCCAGTTAAGGCCCGAAGAAGTTTTCAGAAAATTCAAATTTCGAAAAACAGATTTCAAATGCAGAAGGGGGGGCTAGGCGGGAAAATTCCCGCCAGCACCAGGTCGACCCCCGTGTCGACTGGGGAGTCGACACACAGGGGGGGTGTCGACAGTAGTGTCGACACCCCAGTCGACACAGGGGGCTCGGCCAGTTTGGCCTGGGTGCAGCCTGAAGGAGTTTGGACTGTGTTTGGGGGCTTGTGACGAGATCTGACGGCTCTAACCTAATCTAGGGTTAATCTAAGGGCCTAAACTACATCCTAAATCTATAAATACACCCTAAGACTACCCTAATCCATACTAAAAATAGATACAACGTCGTCATGCCGTCAAAATGTAAATAGAAGGAGCCTCCATCAAATTTTAGAAGAAGATAGCTTCTCAAATCAACTTCTAATCAACTCTAGCAACTTAATCTTCTTCATAGGAGTGCTAATCAACAAGTTGTGAGTTTCTATGCCTTTAGCAAGCAATTGCTAAACTAATTATGATAGGATATAATGGGGTTATGGTTATGTATGTGGATCAATGCAAGTTATGTTATCATATGATATGTGTTCATGATGTTAGTTATGCAAGTTTTATGCTATATGTTCATGATGCTAGTTATGCAAGTTGTATGCTATATGTTCATGATGCAAGTTATGCAAGTTTGATGCTATGTGCCCATGAAGCTAGTTATGCAAGTTGGGTGTAATCTATACTATGTGTTCATGATACTAGTTATGCAAATCACTATGATAAACATTGATCCATTATGACACCATGTTATGCAAGTTTGGTGTTTGATTATATGCAAGCTCATATATGACATGTTATGCAAGTTTGGTGTTTGATTTTATGCAAGTTCATATGTGACACGTTATGCAAGTTTGGTGTTTGATTATATGCAAGTTCATATATGACATGTTATGCAAGTTTGGTGTTTGATTATATGCAAGTGACATGTGCAAGTTTACACCTTTGTATGTCATACATACATATGCAAGTTTACCCCTTTGTATGACATAAGTAACTTATGCAAGTTACCCTCTTTATGACATATGTGATTCATGCAAGTTTGGGTTGGTTATTTATGCTAGTTGGGTTTGATGCTATGGTCATATATGCAAGTTGACACCTTTAAAACCCATGTTGATGCTAATGTTATGCTAAGTTGAACCCATTGTATTTGTGATGAATCTTCCCTTTTAAGTATGTCATGTTAGCGTATTACGTGGGGAACGATGGTGTTAATATTCATGTTAGCAAAATTGTGGTGAAATTGGTATGATGTGGCATACCATGAGTGGATGGACATAATTGAGTCAATTATGTACATCATTAAATTGGAATTAATTAGGGAAAATTAATTCAAAATATGGGGATGATTAATTAGGTGTAATTAATCGACTAAGACACGAGGTTGGACCTTTTGTAGCATAAGACTGCCCGGACCCGACCGGCAAATCCAGCGGCTACAAATGATAGGCCCAATGTGAGAGGTCTTAGGCATAAACTAAATACGTGACAAGGGTAAAGACACGAGGTTAGACTCGGTTATGGCGTAAGGCTGCCCGGACCTGACCGACAAATCCAGCTGCCATAAAAGACAGTCTAATATGGGAGGTCTTTACAAAGGTTACGTTCTTAATCAATTAAGAAACACTTAACCAGATAAGCATGTAGTGGGGCATGAGGGGTTAAGTGGGTGCCTTGGGTGGCATGTGGAAATCAAGTAAGTGCCTTGGGTGGCATGTGGAAATCTAGTGGGTTGCCTTGGGTGGCAATAGAAAATACGATTAGAATACTTAACCAAGTGGAAACATGTAATTAAACATGATTAAAGGGTTAAGTGGGATGCACTAGAAAAGGGGACAAGCTTAGGTGGGTAGCTTGTGGGGGCCCATTTCAACCAGTAACCCATATGTATCTTATTGGGCTCGACCCATGTCGAGGACGGGACACGCGTACTGGGCTTGACTATAAGAGGCCAAAACGGGTTAGCGGTGGCAACGCAAGTCCAACGGGTTTCATATGCGTGTGTGGACCCGGGCTGGTAGGTAAGACATTGTTGCATCGTGTAGGTATAAGCCGTGCACCGTTGGTTGTATCGGGTTGCCACTTTGGGGAGTGATACACCCCACTGTGGGGCCAGCACGGGTATCTACGTTATGGAGCCGATCGCTTGGGGAGTAGTGGGTACACCTAGTGGAGATAGGGGCAGACGGCACCTATGTGGTCAGCTAGGGGTACACGAAACTACTAGTTAAATTTTCTAAGTCCTTGGGTGGGATCAACCTTTAAGTTAGGAATGACTGGTGTGGTGCAGTGTAGTAATTACCCTTGGGTGGGTAGATGCGTCTTTACCGATATCTTAGTTCATCCTATGTCTAGTTGGCTGCTTAGTGTAGTCATTTATCCCCAGTCATTACCGTACCAAGTTTATATCATACCCTAATTACTTTAATGATTGTATTGTTAAAGTTATAGGACTCGCTCAGACTTATGTCTGACCCCGTTGTTTTTATCTTCTTCTTTTCCTCAGGTCCTCAGGTTGGGCCTAGCACTAGTGGGCTTTGATCAGATTTCTTTATCTATCTTTTAGAGCATGGACCGTTGATGTAAAGCCCAGCTTATCTTTTCTATTATGGCTATTAGTTATGTAGTGGAATTATGTACTTATGTTTTTATCAGGATGGATATTTAGTACTTGACTCTTGTTTTATGGTTTTGTAACCAAACATGTTTACCTTCTGCTGCAATGAAATGATGTTTTAGTTAACAAGTATTATTTATATCTGTCTTGTTGTAATTTTTCTGTTCTATATTCACTTAAAATACTCCACCGAAGTTAAGGCATTCCCATAGTGAGTGACCTTAGCGGGTGTGGGGTGTTACACGTGGTATCAGAGCACCAGAACAGATAAAACTTTTAGAAAAACTATTTTTCTAAAAACATTTTTGGATGGAGTATTTTCAAAAACATGTCTTTTAAGAGAAAAGTTTTTGAAAGAAAAGCATAATCCCCAATAGCCATATCTTTATCTTTCGAATTCTCCGTTTTCAATCTTTCCTTTTTCGTTTCAGCATGGCTGAAGATCTTAACTTTCCGGAGGGTGTAGCGATACCAGTATGGTATAGGAGATTGATGGAGGCTAGGGCCGCCGCTGCGGGTCCAGCAGATGTTCCTCCACCACCAGTTGCACCCGATCTTCCTCCCCCTCCTCCTCCTCGAGCGGATACTTTTGCTAAGACTTGCAAGGAATTTAAGGCTATGAAAGGAAACATTTTCAAGGATCAGAAACTTTTGTGGAAGCTAGGGATTGGCTTAAGGAAACGGAAGAGTTGATAGACATCTTTGAGATGGAAGAAGGAAAGAAAGTCAAGTTAGCTGCTTGGTTAATGAAGGGAGAGGCCTCGTTCTGGTGGGAGGTCACTAATGGAGAGCGCCCTGTTGACTCTTGGGCGGATTTCAGGCAAAGGTTTGTGGCAAAATTTCTCTCAAGGGCGGAAGAAAACCTGTATATGGAAAGGTTCTTGACTCTAAAGTAAGGAAACCTATCAGTGAAGGAATATGTCAACAAGTTTAATCAATTGGCAAGGTTTGACATAGACATGGTGAATACACCGGAGAAGAAGGCTTTGAGGTTCGTTAAAGGCTTGAATGAACCGATGCATGGATTGGCTATGACTCACATCCCTATGGGGGCCACCTTTGAGAAGCTAGTAGACATGGCACTCATGCATGAGGAAGAGAAGGGTCCCAATGTTAATAAGGCACCCGAGAAGAAAGGAGATCAGAAGAGACCTCAACAGCAACAGCAAAACAAGGGTGGGAAAGGCAACGGTGGCAAGGGAAAGAAGAAGTGCTTCAATTGTGGGACCCCAGGCCACCTAAGCAAAGATTGTCGGAAGAAGAAGACTGGCTGCTTCCACTGTGGCGAAGCAGGGCATCTAGTGAAGGACTGCCCTAAGAAGGGGCAGAGGACGGGATCTACCTCAGGAGGACAGGTGCAAGCTCTTATGGCACCAGGTCAGGCAAGGGGGCAAGTTCAGGCTCTCGCGGTTCCACCGATTCAGGAAAGAGGTAAAACTATTTCCGTTGAAAGTCTGGTTTTTCTGTTTGATCATCCTGTCCGTACTTTATTCGACTCTGGCGCATCGCATTCGTTTATGTCATCATAATTAGTTGAGTCACTGCACTTAGACACCAGTCTAGTAGATGATCCCTTGGTTATTTCAAACCCAATTGGGGGCTCCACTTATTTGTCCATGATATATTTGGGTTTGAAGATTTCTATACTTAGCGTTGAGTTTAGATGTGATGCTTTTGTTTTGGGCTTCACGGGCTATGGGTTAATTTTGGGCATGGACTGGTTATCCAGTAATGGTGTCGTTCTTGATTGTGAAAGGAGAGTTGTTAGGCTCATGACCCGCTTGGGTAACACTCTCGAGATCTCTTGTAATCCCATGGATTCTGTTATGCTAAGTTATCTTGAATCGCTTGATGCTTCGGTCGAGAGTTTGCGATCTATTAGAGTGGTCCGGGAGTACTCGGATGTGTTTGAGGAGGTGAAGGGCTTACCTCCGAAGAGGGAGATAGACTTCCGAATATATCTGGTGGACAATGCTAAGCCAGTATCTTTGCCAGTGCGCCACATGGCTCCTCGTGAGAGGAGGGAACTCCATAAGCAAGTAGGGGAGTTGCTTGAGAAGGGGTTCATAAGACGGAGTATATCGGAGTGGGGTGCTCCGGTAGTTTTTGCCACGAAGGCGGATGGGTCCCTCAGACTTTGTGTAGACTATAGAGAACTCAACAAGCTCACAAAGAAGAATAGACACCCATTGCCGAGGATTGATGATCTCTTTGATCAGTTGGTTGGCGCCTCAGTGTTTTCGCAGTTGGACTTAGCCACGGGGTTTCATCAGTTGAGAGTGGCTGAGGATAGCATAGACAAGACTGCCTTTAGGACTCCGGATGGTTTCTATGAGTGGCTGGTGATGCCCTTTGGTTTGACGAACGCCCCTGCATACTTTGTTGATTTGATGAGTAGGGTGTTCAGGGAGTACCTTAATAAGTTTGTGGTGGTCTTTGTGGATGACATCTTAGTCTTTTCTAAGAGTGAAGAAGAGCATGCCCTACATCTTAGGGAAGTGTTGGAGACTCTTCGAGCGCATAGCCTTAAGGCTAAATTCTCTAAATGTCATTTTTGGAGGAAGGAAGTGCGGTTCTTAGGGCACGTGGTCTCTAAGGAAGGGATAGCTGTGGATCCCGCGAAGGTAGTGTCCATCCAAGATTGGAAGGTTCCGAAGAATGCTACCGAGGTGAGGAGTTTCTTGGGGTTGGCTGGCTACTATAGGAAGTTTATCAAGGAATTCGCGAAGATATCAGCCCCATTAACTCGCTTGACGAAGAAGAATCTAGTCTTCACATGGGACGTAGATTGTGATGATGCGTTCCAACGGTTAAAGAGAGCTTTAACCACAGCTCCAGTCTTAGTGTTGCCAGATGGGAGTAAGTCATTTGTTGTTTATACCGATGCTTGTGGGACAGGACTAGGCGCAGTCTTAATGCAAGAGGGAAGGGTAATAGCCTATGGTGGAAGGCAGTTGAGAGTGCATGAGAAAAATTACCCTACACATGATCTAGAGTTGGCCGCTATTGTTTTTGCGTTTAAGTCTTGGCGCCATTATCTTCTTGGTGAGAGGTTCGAATTGTTCACTGACCACAAATCATTGAAGTACTTGTTTTCCCAGAAGGATTTGAACTTAAGACATGTAACAACCCGATTTCTGGTGATTACCTATTAGCTGTGACGCCCCACCCTGAGACCTTCATTAGTAAAGAGAATCACTAAGTAATCCTGTCTACTAATGCAGAGAATAGGGTTGGTTAAGGGCGACCATCATAGTAATACATTAGTTAAGATCTAAGCATGTCAATTTTTTTTTTCTGAACCTCATAAGTGGTAGACATGCTTAGTCCTTGACTAATGCACTCTATGGTGGTTTTGGATCATTTCAGAAATAATGTAATATACATGCAGATAGAAATCATCAGTCACAGAACAGCAAAACCAGATCAGAGTATATATACATAAGTACATACATCACCATACATCTCTATAATAATACATAATACATAAGTAGTAAGAACCACTGACTCACATATACGCCTATCCCATAAAATATACATCTTGATAACATAAGAGTCAACTACTCATATGGTACGATATCCAAGTCAAAATGATAAAGCACAACGAAAGATAGTAAAAATATCCAAGGGAAGCTGCAATCCATACATAACCTGCAACTTGGTCTGACCCGAGTGAAAAGCACACGGGTCAGGCAAACCAGTCTTATCAGTAGTAAAGGAAAATAACTATAAGTGATAAGTGAAACATTCCATTGTTACCAACGGAACGAAATAGTTCTTCCACTCAACTCTAAACAATATGCCTCATAAGGTCTATCATGGATTCATAAGGGATTCCGTAGACATATAAGATATAGTGCAAAGATCATACTTTATTTGTCTATGAATAATTAAGAATATCAAACAAAGACATACATAATCTTTAAATAAAAGATAAACACCTTTATATATGCCTCATCTCATCGGCATATACTAAATCCCAACATAATTCAATATATCATAAAACTCATTTAATAGAAACTTCTTAATAATTATACCTCATCTCATCGGTATAAATAATAATACATCTCAATCCATTACTAGAACTCATCATAAAAGAATTACCATAATCTATACCTCATTTCATTGATATAATCATAAGAAGGTCACAAATTTATTTGGATAGCACCCAAGAAGGGTTCAAAACTTCATATTCGAAATCATCATAAAACATAATATGAACTTGGCCTATTTCATACTCAAGGCCTTATTCAATATTGTCATCAAAAGGTGAATTCGAAAATCAAAACATTATAGAAAACTGCACGTGCTTAACGTCTTGACTAGTACTGCATATTGGTACCATCCATCGTGATGACTAGGGCCATAAACATCATGAACATCTTAATGACTATCGCCGAAACAACATGATGCCCTTGGTCACAAAATCCGAGTAATAACATCGTGGTGATTGGAGTCACAAACATCGTGATCATCATGATGGCTATAGTCAAAACATTGTGATTACTCCAATCGTCTACTCGGTAATAGTATTAGTAACATCTTGAATGTGCCTCAACTTCTCGAACAGGAACCCAATAGGTGTTAACATACGTCCCATACCATATGTTCGCACCTATTGGTTTACTAATCGTTAGTCGATACCACATTAGAAAAACCATCATAAAACATCATCAATTATACATTGCCTCATCTCATTGGCGAGTTTAAAGATGCCTAACTCATCTCATCTCTCTCTCTCGACAAGTACTAAATTACATCGTGACTTGTCTCATCTCGTCGACAAGTAAAATCCATCATGAATGTCAAAATACTATCAATCATCATAAATAATTTGCCTCATCTCCTTGGCAAGTATAAGAAGCATCGCGGAGGTTATTTCCAACCATAACCTCAAATTAGAGTTTCAACATCAAAATTGCCTCATTTCATCGGCTATCATAAAAATACATCTAAATTGATTCATCATCGAGCACATTGAAAAAGAGAAGTTATAAAACCAATATTCATCGCTAAAACTTATCAACTTCTAAAACATCTCAAAATATCACTTCAAATTGGTTTCATTCGTACACAAATGAACTATGCTAAAAATCATGTTTTTGGCCAACTTTGAAGATATGTTTTGCATATCAAAAACCACTCAGAAATTAATGAAATTTTGCAGTAACAAACAATAATATATGTACAAGAATGTATCAAAATTTGAAAGTATTTCGCTGCAAAACAAAGGAGATACAATTTTTCAAACATAACACTTTTCAGCCATAGAATGAACTCAGCTGAAAGTCAAATTTTGCCCAATTTCGGACACTGATTTCTCATATCTAATCAACTCGGATTCAAACCAAATTTTTCAGCATCAAAGAATGATATAAGGACTAGAACATATTGAAATATGGATGAATTTCTCTGCAGAATGAGGGAGATAAAATTTTCCAATGATAACACTTTTCAGCCATAAAATAAACACAGCTGAAAATCAATTTTTGTCCAACTTCGGACACTAATTTCTCACCTCTAAACGACTCAGAATCAAATAAAAATTTGCAGGATTGAAGATTGATATAAATACTAGAACATATGAAATTTTAGATGAATTTCGCTGCAAAATGAGGGAGATATGATTTTTCAAACATAATACTTTTCAGCCATAAAATAAACACAGCTGAAAATAAAATTTTGTCCAACTTCGAACACTAATTTCTCACCTCTAAACAACTCAGAATCAAACAAAAATTTGCAGGATTGAAGATTGATATGAACACTAGAACAAATGAAATTTTGGATGAATTTCGCTGCAAAATGAGGGAGATATGATTTTTCAAACATAATACTTTTCAGCCATAAAATAAACACAGCTGAAAATAAAATTTTGTCCAACTTCGGACACTAATTTCTCACCTCTAAATAACTCAAAATCAAACAAAATTTTGCAGCATCAAAGATTGATATAAATAATAGAATATATTAAATTTTGGACGAATTTCACTGCAAATTGAGGGAGATACTATATTTCCAAAGATGGCACATTTTGAATACAAAATGAACTCAGCTGAAAATCATATTTTTGATCAACTTCGGCAAGTGATTTTCAGCAACTAAACATTTCAGAATGGAATAAAAATTTGCAGCATCAAACTATAAGATAATATCAGAAACATACTAAAATTTGGCAATATTTCGCTGCAAAACGAAGGAGATATGATTTTCCAAAAATGACTCAATTTCAGCAATAAAATGACATAAATACTGTAGTTTCGAGCAACAAAACATACGGATTATCATCAAAACTTGCAAATACAACTAAAATTTGCTGTAAGCTAAACGCTTACCTTTCTAACCAGAGATGTAGCCAATTTAGGCAGCAAAAGATGAGCTTTGATATGATATATGCCTCTAGAAACCTGAAAGAAGTGATAAAAACGGCATGCAAACGATAAAATAGCAAAATTAGGGATTATAAAAATCAAATTCGGGTTTTTGATGGAATCAAGGGATTTTATAGGAAAGAGATTACCTCTTGCTGTTGATTTACCTAGGAATTAAGTTGATTTGGGGAGAGATTGCTAAGAAATTGATTTTGAGGGAGGTGGCCATTACAGGGTACGTAGTTTTTCTGAGAAGTTTCTCTTTCTGCGTTTTGGGGAAGAAGGCTACAATGGATTGCCGTACATAGCATGCTATAGCTTCTAGAGATGTCTAATGGGTTAAAGGGTATGTATTTATTTTCCTTAAAGCCCATTAGTGTGCTTAAAGCTATTTTAGCTAAGTCTATTTCATACTTTACACCAAATTATACATAACTTTCTTATAAAGAGTCCACTTTACATGAAATGGATTGCATTCTTCATGTTTTAACAAATGAAATCTATTAATAAAGAAAAATAATTAAAAAAAAATTTCAAGTAAAAATATTATTTACACAATTTAACATGAATTGTTTATCAGTATTCACACTTTATGGTGAAAATCACCATTTCCATCATTTTCCACCAACAAAAATTATTTATTTTTTTCATCAGAAAAAGTGCATAAAAATGTTTTTAACATTTTTTATAACATTAAAACATTGTTCCAAACTTAATCATACCAAAAAAAAAAAATTATATTTTCCTTGATTCCCCCTTATTACAACACTATTTGTCAATATTGTTATTTAAGGTCATACATTTCAAATTTCACATATTTCACCAAACTAACAATTATTTCTCACTCCTAACAATTATACAAAAGTGTATTCACACTTTTAACGTATTAAAACAACATTTCCAACAATTTTTCATATATAGAAATTTATTTTCGTCATGTTTATCCTTTTATTTTAGGACAAAAAGGCTAATATAGGGATAAAATCCCAATATCATAAATTTGAATCCAATAATTTATTTCCTTCCTTTTTTTCCACTCTATAACCCATAAAATCTCACACTTCATTCCAATTGTTCACATCAAACCCAAATTCTTAACCAATATACATTGTTTTCTTTTAAATAAATCATATTATCATCAATTTATTCCATAAATAAATCTTTAATCCCATATTTAATCATAATTTATATTATAATTTAAAATTTTGGCAATCTCTAAAATCTCGGGTTGTTACAGACTCCCCTCCTTAACAAAATTGCGTCCTCGCAATTCCTAGAGGAAAGATCATGTAAACTCAACAAACGCATCAAAGAATGGAAGGAATAAATATCTGAGGTAAAGAATTCTCTCTAACACAATGAGAAGAAAGAAACCATGATATGAAAGCTCGATAAATTCTCTAATTTCCCCCAGTGCAATCGCTGGGATTATTAAAACATTAAATCTTAACGAGCGATACATTTTTTTCCTTCGAAGGAGCCCCACCTACACGCCAAGAACATAAATAGGCTACCGGACAGTCTTGGAAAGATCTCAAGCTCAGGTTATTCTAAAGAGTCAGTAACAGATTCAGATTAGTGAATGTACTTCGAGTTGAGATACACAGAGGATGCCTTGCTTACTCAAGCGATAATGTGGAAATGATACTTAATTAGCATCCAAGAGTAGGTGCTCAGTAAATGGAAATGGTCTAATATAGTGTGGTGCCAACTTCCTTGATACTGAAATTCATATTAATGTTTTTATTTTATTTTCTCTCTCTTTTTTTTTTTTTTTTTGAGATTCAAGCTTCACCATTATGACTTTATAAATTAAATTACTATGCATTTATAAAATCTACTTCTCAAAGTTTTATTGCAACTCAAATACTACTTAATTCTTCATATTCTTAGAATCATTCACTAGAAAGTTATAAAAACCATTCTTTCAATGTTAAATTTTATACTGGTTATTTCCCATGTTAACAATGCCTCATACGTTGTTTTGGAACTCCTATCGACCCAAGGCGTCCCTTGTCTCGACTAGAATTCTTAAACCACGTCTCGACACATCAACATTATCAATAACCATAACAAAATTTGCTTAATACTTCCATCTTAAAATAAATCCAATTCAATACCTTTATCTTTAACATCAGAGTAATTAGAAAATATTTTCCAATAATCCACAAGGTATATTATTTACTGTACTCAGTCGAAACAATAAATTTGTTTCTGCTGCGCACTCTAAAAAATTAAGATTATCTACTCATTAGCTTCCATCCAGGTTCAAAACAAACTTTTATCTCCACAAGAGGAATTCAAGAGATACGATTAAACCCGATGGCTCGATAACACAAGTCGGGTATTCGAATTCCACAACGCAAAAAGATATGGTAAAAGAGATCTCAAATACTCATAGGATTAAGATTAACAAATGAACCATGGCCCGAAAGTTAAAAAGGATGTATGGGTTGTTTAAACTCTCATTCGGAGTTCAAGTATGAGATAATCTGAATAAGATATCCAGAGAATCACCAATTCAATAACAGGTTATAGGCCGCGAGGTGCTATTCACGGAGAGACACACAATCCATAGGTAGGAAACCTATACGGGAAGTTCCACCCTTATTAGGTGGCTTACACCATCATATCATCAATAAGAGGTGTATAGTATCCAAACGATCCCTTCTTTCCAGACCATAAAACAAGGATAGGAGCCACGTAAATTCCAAAGGAAATCACTAATTGGCCTAATTCCCAAAAACTCAACATATAAAATGCCCATGTCACACCGAAAGATAAATTCACATATAGAACAACCATAAAGGTATATCGAGATGAATACTACGGAAAGTCAAACGAATTTTCCATTCCTAGACGTATTCCTTCTATCCATCACAAAGGAATCGAAAATGGACACAAGACAAAACAAGGACAAGGGCCTAGTAAAGGCTATGATAAAGGGTGATGTGCACAAATGTATTATATTTGATGTATGGTATCTAGTATACTGTTCTGTATATACTACATTATATTCTGAAACCAGGCTCTGATACCAAGCTGTGACGCCCCACCCTGAGACCTTCATTAGTAAAGAGAATCACTAAGTAATCCTGTCTACTAATGCAGAGAATAGGGTTGGTTAAGGGCGACCATCATAGTAATACATTAGTTAAGATCTAAGCATGTCAATTTTTTTTTTCAAGTAAAAATATTATTTACACAATTTAACATGAATTGTTTATCAGTATTCACACTTTATGGTGAAAATCACCATTTCGATCATTTTCCACCAACAAAAATTATTTATTTTTTTCATCAGAAAAAGTGCATAAAAATGTTTTTAACATTTTTTATAACATTAAAACATTGTTCTAAACTTAATCATACCAGAAAAAAAAATTATTTTTTCCTTGATTCCCCCTTATTACAACACTATTTGTCAATATTGTTATTTAAGGTCATACATTTCAAATTTCACATATTTCACCAAACTAACAATTATTTCTCACTCCTAACAATTATACAAAAGTGTATTCACACTTTTAACGTATTAAAACAACATTTCCAACAATTTTTCATATATAGAAATTTATTTTCGTCATGTTTATCCTTTTATTTTAGGACAAAAAGGCTAATATAGGGATAAAATCCCAATATCATAAATTTGAATCCAATAATTTATTTCCTTCCTTTTTTTTCCACTCTATAACCCATAAAATCTCACACTTCATTCCAATTGTTCACATCAAACCCAAATTCTTAACCAATATACATTGTTTTCTTTTAAATAAACCATATTATCATCAATTTATTCCATAAATAAATCTTTAATCCCATATTTAATCATAATTTATATTATAATTTAAAATTTTGGCAATCTCTAAAATCTCGGGTTGTTACAGAATTGTGTGGGGTGGGGCGTTACAAATGCAGAGAAAAGGGAAGCTAGTAACTCGGACTGACCCAAGTGAAAACACACGGGTTATTATGTTATCTCTTTTCATCGTGATGACCAGGGCCATAAACATCTTAAAATCTCGGGTTGTTACAAATGCAGAGAAAAGGTAGGCTAGTACTTATCATTAGTAAAGGTGATGATAATATGAGGAAAGGGAAAGACCATTCCATTATTACTAATGGGATGATATAAGTCATCAAGTTATCTCTATGGTAATGTATTACTGATTCATCGTGATTTCATATCGGAATGCAATATATCTTAGCTAGATATGGTTCATATTATTGCAATATAACAAAATGAAATGATTGAAGGAGTAAACCAAAAGGGAGTTTTCATAAAATAGTTTAAACTTCATGATCATAATAACACTCGAATTAGGCTGGTTATATCATCTTAGCAAAACAGGCCATCAAGGTAAAACTGAATTCATCGTTGCCTTCGCCTCATATCATCGGCAGTGCCAACTCAACATCGACAAAACTTTTAAAGAATCAGTTGTCTCCATAAAAGAGGATAACAATATAATCATGCACCATAAGTACATAATCTTTAAATAAGGGATATACACTTATAAATATGCCTCGTCTCATCGGCGTATGCTCAATCCCGACACAATTCAATATATTATAAAACTTATGTAATAGAAATTTCTTAATTATTATACCTTATCTCATCTGTATAAATATAAATACGTCTCAAGTCCATTAGTAAAACTCATCATAAAAGAATTGCCATAATCTGTACCTCATTTCATCGGTATAATCATAAAAGTGTCGCAAATCTATCTTGAAAGCACCCAAAAGGGTTCAAAGCATTATATTCGAAATCACCATAAAACATAATATAAAGTTGGCCTTTTTCATAATCAAGGCCTTATTTGAACATCATCATTAAAAAGGCGAATTCGAAACATCAAAACATCATAGAAAACTGCACGTGCTTAACTTCTTGACTAGTACTACATCTTGGTACCATTCATCGTGATGACTAGGGCCATAAACATCTTAATGACTATAGCTGAAACATCGTGATGCTCTTGATCACAAAATCCGAGTAATAACATCATGGTGATTGGAGTCACAAACATCGTGATCATTGTGGCTATAGTCAAAATCGTCGTGATGACTCCAATCGTGTACTCGGTAATAGTACTAGTAACATCTTGAATGTAACTCGACTTCTCGAACAGGAACCCAATAGGCGTTAACGTACGTCCCATACCATACGTTCGCACCTATTGGTTTACTAATCGTTAGTCGATGCCATACTAGAAAACATCATCAATCATACACTACCTCATCTCATCGGCGCGTGTAAAGATACCAAACTCGTCTCATCTTTTTCTCTTTCGGACGAGTACTACGTGGCAATCTAACTTGTCTCATCTCATTGACAAGAAAAATTCATCATAAACATCAAAATATCATAAATTCATAAACAACCAAAACCTAATGAATCCATAAATATCTAAACATCGTGAATTCATCATAGAATAGCTTGCCTCATGTCATTGGCAAGTTTACATAACATAGTGGTTGGTTCATCATCGAGCGTACTTCACTTGAATAGTTCTAGAACCAATATCCTTCACCAAAATTTGGCAACATCTCAAAACATCGTATTAAAAGGGTTTCGATCGTATAAGTCTGATATTAACCAATATTTAATTTTAAATGAGATTTAAATCAAATATAAATCACATATTTCTTCAAACTTGAATTACTCTATTGATGGACATCATTGCAATCTAATAACATCAGGTTTATCAAAAGAATGCAACCAGAATTGTTGAAACGGCAAAATATCATCAAAATCTGAAAATTAAACACAATACTAATTTCAGCCCTGTTGTAAAGAATTCAGATTTAAACATAACATACTTCAAAATATGAAAATACATATCAAATGAAAGATGTTCTACTAAGTTTAAGCTTTCCAACGATATAAAAATCATCAAAATCGAACTTAGTATGAAGGAGTTACGATGAATACAATTCTCAAAATTTAAAATTCAATGTAGCTGTCGTTTGTTCTCAGGACAGCAACGAAGAAGTAAGATTTCAACTACCATAACTTCAAGGTCTGGTAAAATGAATAAAATGAAATTGTAGCTTAGTTTTTAAGCTTTCCGAATTAGCCAAGATTGTCGAATTTCGATCAAAAACGAGAAAGATATAGCGAAAACAATTTCAGATTAAAACTCAAAAAATTTCTGTCAAAGACAGGATTGTACATCCGTATTCAAACCTGTTTCAGGTCCTTCAAACCGCAGAATATCAAAATATAATCTGAAGAGAAACCGTTCTTTATTGAATCAGCTTTCCAACAAAAAAAATTTGACCTCAATCGAATAAGAAACGCAAAAGTT
Source organism: Allium sativum (assembly GCA_030737875.1). Lineage (NCBI taxonomy): Eukaryota > Viridiplantae > Streptophyta > Magnoliopsida > Asparagales > Amaryllidaceae > Allium > Allium sativum. The sequence continues at coordinate 372,797,513 of CM060920.1, forward strand.
ATGCCTATTTTACTACAGCCTATTCTTAGAAAACGAGACAGAATTATACTTCTGTTTACAATTCGATTTCAGGTCCATCAAACAGCAAAATATCAAAGTATAACCTGAAGAAGAATTGTTTCTTATTGAATCTAGTTTCCACAGAAAAAATTTGACCCAAATCGGATAAGAAACGAAGAAGTTATGCCTAATTTAGCACAGTGCATTTTAGAAAAACGAAATTCAAAGCACTCAAAATAAAACAACTACGGGATTTCATCAAATCAAATCAAAATTGGCAATAACTAGTCTACTGTAAGCGTTTTTGCTTATCTCTTATTTCGATTTTCAGCGAGATTAGAAGTTTATTCGAACGAATTTGAGCTCTTTTCGCTGGAAGATGCCTTCTTTCTACCTATAAAGGAGTAGCTGAAACATGCAAAAGAGATTTTCACTCTAAATCAAAGATCTTTAACAAACAATGAAAGAATTTGGATTAGATCATAGTTTGAGATAGAATACCTACTATTAGATGGTTGAAGCAATTGAAATCTTCTATTTACACTTGGATTTGATGCAATTTGAGTTTTCAGCAAAAGGGTTTTGCTAATTTTCTTATTTCCTTCTCTTGGGTTTACTGGAGAAGAAAGGTTGTAGGAGGAAGGTATGTACTTCCCCTTTCTCTCCAGATTCTTCCTTTCCTTAGTTTAGAAAAGTAATTAGACCTTAGTAGCCCATTAAGTCCAAAGCACCATAATTAATCATTACTTAGCCCATTTAGCTATGTCCACATTTATTTAGCCTATTTAAACCATGAATTACACAAAGTTTTACACTATTTTCACACAATAATCATGGATTATCAACATTCTAGGCTAAATAATAAAATAAAATTGTTAACATTATTATTATTATTATTTTAACATTTTAAGCTCATTAGCTTTAAAACTTCACTTTTTACAACAAAATTTACACAAGTTAGTCATCATCAAACATTTCATTATATTTATGAAATCTTTGTGACATAAACAAAATAAATATCAAAAATGACTCATCTTTAAATTAATGAATCATTAAACATGTCAAAGCACACATTTATTTATTTACTATTAATTACAACCACTTTAGTTTTCATAGTTTACACAATTTTATATACTTTAACCTAAAGTCAGAAAAGTGTTTATTAACCAAATATTAACAATTAGTGTTATCAGACCATCATTAAAGTGGTTTTACACATAAATTTCTCCATGAGAAAACATTTACTCTTTTTATTTTAATACTACAATACAAATTAACACTTTTTAATATTTTAAATGTTTTAAATACCCAATTTCTCACAAAAATCCAATATTGCAGTCTTAGCACAAATTTCTCAATTAATTACACAAGCCTCGGTTTAATCGCTTAAGTGTGATTAAATTTCACCAACAAACCTCAAAATACCAATTAATTAAGTCAAATAACCCAATTAATGATTATCCAACTTAATTATTAACCCAAAAATTATATTTCATAATTATTTGCTATAGTAAGTAATTACCTAAAACTCGGGTTGTTACAGACTCTCCCCCTTAACAAAATTGCGTCCTCGCAATTTATAGAGAAAAGTATGCACTCAGCGTCTTAAACTCATCATCCAAAGGAAAGCTAGACAAGCACACGAAACCTAAATTTTCTCATTTCTCATTCAAGATGAAAGAAAAGAAGAACATAATTGCTTGATAATTCTATAAAATTTCACTGAACAACTAAATAAGGTAGGTGATTTATAGAAACTTTTCAAGCGACATTTCAAAATTTTGATGGCACCTCACCTTCATAAAAGAACACAAGTCAAAAATTTCCCTCAAAATCAAAAGATTCCTTAAAATTCCTCGAATGAGGTTGTGATTTCACTCAACATCATCTAAAACTCGAGACATTAAGGAGAATAACAACCCAAATTTTCCATATTCCCAAGTGGAAAAACTATTATAATGAAAGAAAGAATACCAAGAAGGATAGATAATCTCAAAAGAAGGTGGTTTCTTTATAAACCACGAAAAAAAATGCAAGTCATTATATTAAGCACAAGGGCAATAGAGGCTCAAGAAATCAAGATACATTAGAAAGATGAGTATGCCTCAAAACTCTTGTAATTCAAAATTCATTACTTAAAAAATCAAAACCTCAATATTTTTTCCCTTTTAATAACAACTTCTTGATTTAGAAGTAAATTTAATCTTGTAAATTCATACTTCATAACGTTTAAGTCTTCAAACATTTCTTTTAAGTCTATTCCAAAAATAATATTTTGAAATTTATTCCATGATTTATAAATATATTAAAAAACTCACTCAATTAAAACTTTGGATCAATTCTTAAAGATATGAAAGTTCTCACTTCAATCTAATTAAATTTTACTTATCATGTTTTATTGTCTCATTCTAGTGTTTAAAAAATTCCTATCGATAAGTTGATCAAGCGTATCGACCAGAATCATTAAACACTCGATGGACTACACAACACGAAGAAAAATCATCTTCTAAAAATTTCATACAGACCTCGGTTTATAATTATCAAGATAATCAGGATCACAAGGTAGTCATCGAGATATTCATAGAATGCTCGATTCTAAGGTTCGTAGAATAATCTGAAATGCTCGTCATACCTTATGGTATAACAAAATTCCAGGCGGATCACTTGAGTGCGGGGAATGGTAGAGACTATGCTATTCCTGTAACCCGCAGTCTAAGGAAATCATCGAAAAGTCAGGCTAGGATAACAGTCCAACGCTTCTTATAGATTGAAAGAAATATATGAGTCATAGAATAAATGTTGGGCATCGGCTATAGAGAAGAAAGGACCCAAACACCACATTCAATCACCCAAAAGGGTGACAACCCAAATGTACTCTAACAACAAAGTCATCAAGATAGGAACTCGAGATATATCATCATCATCTCGACACCAAAAGGTAAGCTCAAGGATTTCAAAATTATAATACATATACATATACATATACATACATACATACATACATACATATATATATATATATTTTTCTTGAGAATAGGAACATAAATATAAAGAATTAGGATATCAAAAGCAATATACTATACAACATCGAAGGAGGTATAGCAACACCTAAGCCACTCATCTCAAACATTGAAAATTCTAGAAAGGATTATAAGTAAAAAAAAAAATCCGTGCTAATACGCATGAAAAGATGAATCATAAGGAATAAATCCCATGATCCTTAAACATCAAATCGAATATTGTAGATTCTCTCAGTCGAATTCGCAATCCTCAAGGACATCTCAAGATAGAACATCAAAGATCATTCATAACTTCTTCGATATAAATGGGAGAAAGGACTCGAATGGATCTATTACACGGAATTATTCTTAAGATAAGATATCATCGAATTAATTTGGAATACTGTGGAAAACATATATTCCTTGACACATCCCAAATTATCTTCCCAACGAATCAAAGAAGGACAAAAGATCGAAGATAAAGGGTTAGTAACACTCATACTATATTTGGATGTATCATTATACATGTTTTTGTTCTGTGTTTCTTGTATTTTGTTCTGAAATCCCGCTCTGATACCAAACTGTAACGCCCCACCCTGAGACCCACATTAACAAAGAGAATTACATAGTAATTCCGTTTGATACTGCGGAGAATAGGGCTGGTTAAGGGCGACCAACTATAACCTTGTCTCGAATATATACTAAACATGCCGACAAAAGCTATATAATTATTTTTTCCTCAAGCGGATTGACGTATTCAATAAATACTTTGAGACAAAGCTATAGATGGCTATGGATCTATCAGAACAAAACACTATAAATAAATGGATATCTAATCACAGAACAGTAACATATACATATACATACATGCATACATATACAATGATACATCTCAATATAATACAAATAGTACATCAAAGTGGTATGATGACCACCCAATATACGAAAAGTAAAGACTAAACTCTTGATAATATGCCGCAAGAATGTGAATAATCTCAAAGAGATGACTCAGTCTCAAATGATAACACCAAGAACTAGCTAGTACCAAGAGAGGAGCTAAACCTGAAACAAACTCGGACTGACCCAAGTGAAAACACACGGGTTATTATGTTATCTCTTTTCATCGTGATGACTAGGGCCATAAACATCTTAATGACTATAATCAGTAGTAAAGGAAAATAACTATAAGTGATAAGTGAAACATTCCATTGTTAATCTCGCTGAAAATCGAAATAAGAGGTAAGCAAAAACGCTTACAGTAGACTAGTTATTGCCAATTTTGATTTGATTTGATGAAATCCCGTAGTTGTTTTATTTTGAGTGCTTTGAATTTCGGATGGTACCAATATGCAGTACTAGTCAAGACGTTAAGCACGTGCAGTTTTCTATAATGTTTTGATTTTCGAATTCACCTTTTGATGACAATATCGAATAAGGCCTTGAGTATGAAAAAGGCCAAGTTCATATTATGTTTTATGATGATTTCGAATATGAAGTTTTGAACCCTTCTTGGGTGCTATCCAAATAAATTTGTGACCTTCTTATGATTATATCAATGAAATGAGGTATAGATTATGGTAATTCTTTTATGATGAGTTTTAGTAATGGATTGAGATGTATTATTATTTATACCGATGAGATGAGGTATAATTGTTAAGAAGTTTCTATTAAATGAGTTTTATGATATATTGAATTATGTTGGGATTTAGTATATGCCGATGAGATGAGGCATATATAAAGGTGTTTATCTTTTATTTAAAGATTATGTATGTCTTTGTTTGATATTCTTAATTATTCATAGACAAATAAAGTATGATCTTTGCACTATATCTTATATGTCTACGGAATCCCTTATGAATCCATGATAGACCTTATGAGGCATATTGTTTAGAGTTGAGTGGAAGAACTATTTCGTTCCGTTGGTAACAATGGAATGTTACACTTATCACTTATAGATATTTTCCTTTACTACTGATAAGACTGGTTTGCCTGACCCGTGTTCTTTTCACTCGGGTCAGACCGAGTTGCAGGTTATGTATGGATTGCAGCTTCCCTTGGATATTTTTACTATCTTTCGTTGTGCTTTATCATTTTGACTTGGATATCGTACCATATGAGTAGTTGACTCTTATGTTATCAAGATGTATATTTTATGGGATAGGCGTATATGTGAGTCAGTGGTTCTTACTACTTATGTATGATGTATTATTATAGAGATGTATGGTGATGTATGCACTTATGTATATATACTCTGATCTGGTTTTGCTGTTCTGGACTGATGATTTCTATCTGCATGTATATTACATTATTTCTGAAATGATCCAAAACCACCATAGAGTGCATTAGTCAAGGACTAAGCATGTCTACCACTTATGAGGTTAAAAAAAAAAAAAAAAGGAGACATAATTGACATGCTTAGATCTTAACTAATGTATTACTATGATGGTCGCCCTTAACCAACCCTATTCTCTCCATTAGTAGACAGGATTACTTAGTGATTCTCTTTACTAATGAAGGTCTCGGGGTGGGGCGTCACAGCTTGGTATCATAAAAATACATCTAAATTGATTCATCATCGAGCACATTGAAAAAGAGAAGTTATAAAACCAATATTCATCGCTAAAACTTATCAACTTCTAAAACATCTCAAAATATCACTTCAAATTGGTTTCATTTCGTACACAAATGAACTATGCTAAAAATCATGTTTTTGGCCAACTTTGAAGATATGTCTTGCATATCAAAAACCACTCAGAAATTAATGAAATTTTGCAGTAACAAACAATAATATATGTACAAGAATGTATCAAAATTTGAAAGTATTTCGCTGCAAAACAAAGGAGATACAATTTTTCAAACATAACACTTTTCAGCCATAAAATGAACTCAGCTGAAAGTCAAATTTTGCCCAATTTCGGACACTGATTTCTCATATCTAATCAACTCGGATTCAAACCAAATTTTTCAGCATCAAAGACTGATATAAGGACTAGAACATATTGAAATATGGATGAATTTCTCTGCAAAATGAGGGAGATAAAATTTTCCAATGTACCAAGCTGTGACGCCCCACCCCGAGACCTTCATTAGTAAAGAGAATCACTAAGTAATCCTGTCTACTAATGCAGAGAATAGGGTTGGTTAAGGGCGACCATCATAGTAATACATTAGTTAAGATCTAAGCATGTCAATTATGTCCCTCTCTTTTTTTTTTTTTAACCTCATAAGTGGTAGACATGCTTAGTCCTTGACTAATGCACTCTATGGTGGTTTTGGATCATTTCAGAAATAATGTAATATACATGCAGATAGAAATCATCAGTCACAGAACAGCAAAACCAGATCAGAGTATATATACATAAGTACATACATCACCATACATCTCTATAATAATACATCATACATAAGTAGTAAGAACCACTGACTCACATATACGCCTATCCCATAAAATATACATCTTGATAACATAAGAGTCAACTACTCATATGGTACGATATCCAAGTCAAAATGATAAAGCACAACGAAAGATAGTAAAAATATCCAAGGGAAGCTGCAATCCATACATAACCTGCAACTCGGTCTGACCCGAGTGAAAAGCAAATGGGTCAGGCAAACTAGTCTTATCAGTAGTAAAGGAAAATAACTATAAGTGATAAGTGAAACATTCCATTGTTACCAACGGAATGAAATAGTTCTTCCACTCAACTCTAAACAATATGCCTCATAAGGTTTATCATGGATTCATAAGGGATTCCGTAGACATATAAGATATAGTGCAAAGATCATACTTTATTTGTCTATGAATAATTAAGAATATCAAACAAAGACATACATAATCTTTAAATAAAAGATAAACACCTTTATATATGCCTCATCTCATCGGCATATACTAAATCCCAACATAATTCAATATATCATAAAACTCATTTAATAGAAACTTCTTAATAATTATACCTCATCTCATCGGTATAAATAATAATACATCTCAATCCATTGCTAAAACTCATCATAAAAGAATTACCATAATCTATACCTCATTTCATTGATATAATCATAAGAAGGTCACAAATTTATTTGGATAGCACCCAAGAAGGGTTCAAAACTTCATTTTCGAAATCATCATAAAACATAATATGAACTTGGCCTTTTTCATACTCAAGGCCTTATTCAATATTGTCATCAAAAGGTGAATTCGAAAATCAAAACATTATAGAAAACTGCATGTGCTTAACGTCTTGACTAGTACTGCATATTGGTACCATCCATCGTGATGACTAGGGCCATAAACATCATGAACATCTTAATGACTATCGCCGAAACAACATGATGCCCTTGGTCACAAAATCCGAGTAATAACATCGTGGTGATTGGAGTCACAAACATCGTGATCATCATGATAGCTATAGTCAAAACATTGTGATGACTCCAATCGTCTACTCGATAATAGTACTAGTAACATCTTGAATGTGCCTCAACTTCTCGAACAGGAACCCAATAGGTGTTAACATACGTCCCATACCATATGTTCGCACCTATTGGTTTACTAATCGTTAGTCGATACCACATTAGAAAAACCATCATAAAACATCATCAATTATACACTGCCTCGTCTCATTGGCGAGTTTAAAGATGCCTAACTCATCTCATCTCTCTCTCTCGACGAGTACTAAATTACATCGTGACTTGCCTCATCTCGTCGACAAGTAAAATCCATCATGAATGTCAAAATACTATCAGTCATCATAAATAATTTGCCTCATCTCCTTGGCAAGTATAAGAAGCATCGCGGAGGTTATTTCCAACCATAACCTCAAATTAGAGTTTCAACATCAAAATTGCCTCATTTCATCGGCTATCATAAAAATACATCTAAATTGATTCATCATCGAGCACATTGAAAAAGAGAAGTTATAAAACCAATATTCATCGCTAAAACTTATCAACTTCTAAAACATCTCAAAATATCACTTCAAATTGGTTTCATTCGTACACAAATGAACTATGCTAAAAATCATGTTTTTGGCCAACTTTGAAGATATGTTTTGCATATAAAAAACCACTCAGAAATTAATGAAATTTTGCAGTAACAAACAATAATATATGTACAAGAATGTATCAAAATTTGAAAGTATTTCGCTGCAAAACAAAGGAGATACAATTTTTCAAACATAACACTTTTCAGCCATAAAATGAACTCTGCTGAAAGTCAAATTTTGCCGAATTTCGGACACTGATTTCTCATATCTAATCAACTCGGATTCAAACCAAATTTTTCAGCATCAAAGACTGATATAAGGAATAGGACATATTGAAATATGGATGAATTTCTCTGCAAAATGAGGGAGATAGAATTTTCCAATGATAACACTTTTCAGCCATAAAATAAACACAGCTGAAAATCAATTTTTGTCCAACTTCGGACACTAATTTCTCACCTCTAAACAACTCAGAATCAAACAAAAATTTGCAGGATGGAAGAAAGATATAAACACTAGAACATACGAAATTTTGGATGAATTTCGCTGCAAAATGAGGGAGATATGATTTTTCAAACATAATACTTTTCAGCCATAAAATAAACACAGCTGAAAATAAAATTTTGTCCAACTTCGGACACTAATTACTCACCTCTAAATAACTCAAAATCAAATAAAATTTTGCAGCATCAAAGATTGATATAAAGAATAGAATATATTAAATTTTGGACGAATTTTACTGCAAACTGAGGGAGATACTATATTTCCAAAGATGGCACATTTTGAATACAAAATGAACTCAGCTGAAAATCATATTTTTGATCAACTTCGGCAAGTGATTTTCAGCAACTAAACATTTTAGAATGAAATGAAAATTTGTAGCATCAAACTATAAGATAATATATGAAACATACTAAAATTTGGCAATATTTCGCTGCAAAACGAAGGAGATATAATTTTCCAAAGATGACTCAATTTCAGCAATAAAATGACATAAATACCGTAGTTTTGAGCAACAAAACATACGGATTATCATCAAAACTTGCAAATACAACTAAAATTTGCTGTAAGCTAAACGCTTACCTTTCTAACCAGAGATGTAGCCAAATTTAAGCAGCAAAAGATGAGCTTTGATAGGATATATGCCTCTAGAAACCTGAAAGAAGTGATAAAAACGGCATGCAAACGATAAAATAGCAAAATTAGGGATTATAAAAATCAAATTCGGATTTTTGATGGAATCAAGGGATTTTATAGGAAAGAGATTACCTCTTGCTGTTGATTTACCTATGAATTAAGTTGATTTGGGGAGAGATTGCTAAGAAATTGATTTTGAGGGAGGTGGCCATTACAGGGTACGTAGTTTTTTTTTTTTTTTTGAGAAGTTTCTCTTTCTGCGTTTTGGGGAAGAAGGCTACAATGGATTGCCGTACATAGCATGCTATAGCTTCTAGAGATGTCTAATGGGTTAAAGGGTATGCATTTATTTTCCTTAAAGCCCATTAGTGTGCTTAAAGCTATTTTAGCTAAGTCTATTTCATACTTTACACCAAATTATACATAACTTTCTTATAAAGAGTCCACTTTACATGAAATGGATTGCATTCTTCATGTTTTAACAAATGAAATCTATTAATAAAGAAAAATAATTAAAAAAAAATTTCAAGTAAAAATATTATTTACACAATTTAACATGAATTGTTTATCAATATTCACATTTTATGGTGAAAATCACCATTTCCATCATTTTCCACCAACAAAAATTATTTATTTTTTCATCAGAAAAAGTGCATAAAAATGTTTTTAACATTTTTATAACATTAAAACATTGTTCCAAACTTAATCATACCAGAAAAAAATTATTTTTTCCTTGATTCCCCCTTATTACAACACTATTTGTCAATATTGTTATTTAAGGTCATACATTTCAAATTTCACATATTTCACCAAACTAACAATTATTTCTCACTCCTAACAATTATACAAAAGTGTATTCACACTTTTAACGTATTAAAACAACATTTCCAACAATTTTTCATATATAGAAATTTATTTTCGTCATGTTTAACCTTTTATTTTAGGACAAAAAGGCTAATATAGGGATAAAATCCCAAATTCTTAACCAATATACATTGTTTTCTTTTAAATAAACCATATTATCATCAATTTATTCCATAAATAAATCTTTAATCCCATATTTAATCATAATTTATATTATAATTTAAAATTTTGGCAATCTCTAAAATCTCGGGTTGTTACAGACTCCCCTCCTTAACAAAATTGCGTCCTCGCAATTCCTAGAGGAAAGATCATGTAAGCTCAACAAACGCATCAAAGAATGGAAGGAATAAATATCTGAGGTAAAGAATTCTCTCTAACACAATGAGAAGAAAGAAACCATGATATGAAAGCTCGATAAATTCTCTAATTTCCCCCAGTGCAATCGCTGGGATTATTAAAACATTAAATCTTAACGAGCGATACATTTTTTTTTCTTCGAAGGAGCCCCACCTCCGCGCTAAGAACATAAATAGGCTACCGGACAGTCTTGGAAAGATCTCAAGCTCAGGTTATTCTAAAGAGTCAGTAACAGATTCAGATTAGTGAATGTACTTCGAGTTGAGATACAAAGAATTGATGTCTGATACCATGTTGTAACGCCCCACCCCGAGACCCACATTAACAAAGAGAATTACAAAGTAATTCCATCTACTAATGCGGAGAATAGGGCTTGTTGGGGGCGACCAACTATAACCTTGTCTTAACTATCTACTGGACATGTCGACAATTGTTGTCTATTTTTATTTTCATATTGAGATGAGTGGCTTGAGTATTGCTAAAAAACCCACTCGACGTTCCATAAGATACTAAATTTATATACCCTTATCCTTTTGATATGTATTCTTATTTTAGTAATGTTTCTTGTAACTCCGTAACCCTTGAGCTCACTCTTATGTGTTGGGATAGTGATGTTAAATATTTCGAGTTTCATTCATGATGGCCTTGTGGTTAGAATTCATTTGAGTGTATTACCCACCGGTCAGCTGAATGATGTGTTTTCCTCGTTTCCATCTCCTAAGTCTGTTTTCGTTCATTCTTTACAGAGAATGTCCACTAGGGAAATGAGAGAATAGATTGAATTGTTCGTTTGAGACATTTTAGATATCCTTCGAGATGTTGCCCTCATATTTTATATGTGGATGTGCTTCATAACATTACTTCGCTTGGAATAATGATCTTCGTATTTGGGTCATGTCTTCTCTTTTGAAGTCGATGCTTAGCTCTTATTTTATCATTCATAGGCCTCTTTCGTTATGCAAGAGGTGTTAGGTTGTTACTCTTGCTTGACTTTATGCCGCCTTCCATAGACTATGAGTCACGGGAGATAACATGGTTTGTGCTATATCTCATACTCAAGAGATCCTCCTAGTAGTTAGTTATACAATGCAAATGACGAACATTCTAGTTATTCTAACAATTTTTTAGTTGAGTATTTCAAGAATATCTCGACGATTTCTCTTTGTGTTTTTAATTTTTGAGATAAGAGATGAATTGATAACTATAAGAAAGAATTTCTTTTATAGGAAAAATTTTTCTTTCGTGTTAGGTAGTCGATCGAGTGTTTTAGAATTTTGGTCAATGCACCTGATCAACGTTATCGATAGGAATTTCCTAAACGATAGGATGAGACAATCAGACATGATAAATAGACTTCATAAGATTTTAAAAATATCATATCTTAAAAGATCAAATTGAATGACTTATGTATTGTTAGGAACTTTGAAATGTGAGATCTTTATTTTTGGGATAGACTCAAAAGAATTATATGTGAAACTAATCTTATAACGTAAGAGAATATAAGAATTAAAAATTTCTTCTAATTGAGAAGTCATATTAAAAGATCAAGGATTTTTATAATAAAGAAAGATTGAGATTTTGTTTTTCTAAGTAATGAATTCTTGAAAAAAAAAATTGAAGTCTATATCCATTTTTGGATACCTTGATTCTTTGTTCTTCTATTTCCTTAGAGAAATAATCTAATGACTTGCATTTTTACGGTCATTGAGGTTAGTGGTTTACAAAAGAACCACTTTCTTTTAAGTTTCTTTATCCTTCTTGATGTTCTTTCTTTCATTATAGTAGCTTTTCCATTGTGGAATATGGAAAACTTGGGTTGTTAATCTTTTTGATGTCTTGAGTTTAGATGAAGCTGAGTGGAATCCCAACCTCTTTCAAGGAATTTTGAGGAATCTTACTTTTTAGATTTATTTTGGGAGGTATTTTTGCCTTTATGTTCTCTTTCGAAGGTGAGGTACCTTCAAATATTGAGATGTCACTTGGAAAGTTTCTAGAAATCGCTTATCCTATATAGATGTTCGGAGAAATTTATAGAACTATCAAGCAATTATTTTCTTCTTTACCTTCATCTTGAATGAAAAATGAGGAAATTTCGTTTTTGTGTTTGTCTAGCTTTCCTTTGAACAATTAAATTAAGAGTTAAGTGTAAATTTTTCCCTAGAAATTGCGAGGACGCAATTTTATTAAGGAGGGAAGTCTGTAACAACCCGATTTCTGGTGATTACCTATTATATTAAATTACAACGAAGATTATAATTTGATATATTAATTGGTAATAAATTGGGATTTTAAAATATTCATTTGGGGAATAACTAATAAATCTAAGAAATTTTGGAGAAATAAAGTTTTAAATGCTTTATTGGTGATTTGGAATGGGAGTAAACAAAGATGATAATTAATTTGAGTCAAATTGTTAACATTGGGATTATATTCAAATAATGGTCTTTGGTTGCAAAATAGAAGGACAAATGAGAAGTGAATGAATTTTAAAGATGTAATTTTATGTGAAATTAAGGTTTTTTTTTTTAAAGTGTTAAAACACTTTTGTGTATGTTTTAAAAGTGTAAAATAATTCATATATGATGAAAATATGTCACATTAGTGATTTTTGGGCCCTAAATGACAATATTGTCAAATCTTGTTTAAATAAAGGATTTAGAATTTAATTTAATTTTTTTTGTGGAAAATAAAATTTTGTTGTTGTTAACGTGTTTGTTTTGCTAAAATAACATAATGCAATTTATTTCATTCAAAAAGGAGTTGAAATGAATGAATTATGTACAAATGAGTGAACATACTCATATAATAACTAAAATTGGTTAAGTGTGGGAAATGGGCTATTTGGGTATGTTAAGATCCATTAACCCATCACTATAAGCTTCTGAGTTAAGTGGTACGTTCATTCTTCTTCGAGAAAACGTTTTAGAGAAAAAAAACTCCAAATGGGCAAAACAATGGCCAAAACCCTAGCTATTGTAAAAATCCTAATAAATCAAATAAAATCCCAAAAATTCTCAAATTCAGATATGTTATTTCTAACACATTCCAGCACCTTCTCTCCAATTTTCGTGGCAATTGGTTTAGGTTTGAGGTGTCAAACATCATCTTTCTTCAAGTAATTTTTGTGTTAAATCTGGGCTGAAAACGCAGGCTTGCTATATTAATTTCTCCCTGTACTAGAGATGAAAATCTGACCTGTTTGATTGAATTGGCTTGCATGTCCTTTCCCTTGTTTCTTCAAGGTTTTGGTAGGATGAAAGCTTCAATTGTTGTCAAATTCTTGGTAGTTCTTGCTGGCAATCAAGGTGAGTTTAACTCACGCTTCTAATATCATTAATGGTTTTGTGCTTTGTTTTGTTAATATGTAAAGAAATATGTAGTTTTATCATCTTGTTGTTTATGCTGTGCAAACACAGCGAAGGCTCAACTTTGAGCCACCGCAATTTCTTTGATTTGCAATAAATTACGCCCAATTTTTGACATATTGTACTATTTGGGCTGTATTATATTCCTGCAAATTTTCATTGAATTTTGGATTATTTTGATATTGCAAATCGTTGCTTGAAATCAGCCAAAATTATTTTCTGTTTTATTTGCTAAAAAGTGCTATGTTCGAAAAATCATAACTTTTTTAGTTTGCAACGAATTGATCCCAATTTTTAATATGTTATGGTCCATATGCTAAAATTTGTTGGAGCAAAGTTTCATTAATTTCTGAGTTGTTTTGATATGCTAAACATATCTCCAAAGTAGCTAAAAACTAGATTTTTTTGGCATAATTCATTTGTGCCCAAAAAGTGTCAACTTTGAAGATGTGTATCTTTTTCGTTTCACAGCGAAATGCTGTCAAATTTTAGTATGATTTTGTACATATAAAAAAAGTTTAGTATTACAAAATTTAATTAATTTCTGGGTTGTTTTGATATGCTAAACATATCTTCAAAATTGGCTAAAAACTAGATTTTTAGCATAATTCATTTGTGTCTGAAAAGAGCAATTTTTGTAAATGTGTATCTTCTTCGTTTTACATCGAAATATTATAAAATTTTAGTATGTTGTTGTCCATGTGCTAAAAGCTCATTTTCATGAATTTTGGCATATAAGAATGAGAATTAAATGATTTAGTAAAAATACGTGGTATGGGACATGTGTTTTTACTTTATCGCTTAATATCGGACTTGTATGATCGAAACTCTTTTGATGCGATGTTGAGATGATGCTGAATTTTGGCCAAGGCCATTGGTTCTAGAGCTACTTAATTGGAGTATATCGATAATGAACCAACTACGATGCAATGTAAACTTGCCAATGAGATGAGGCAAGCTATTCTATGATAAATTCATGATGTTTATGAATTTATGATGATTATGAATTTATGATGTTTTGGTGTTTATGATGGATTTTTCCTTGTCGATGAGATGAGACAAGATTAAATTGACACTTAGTACTCGTCGGAAAGAGAGATATGAGACGAGTTTGGTATATTTACGCTCGCCGATGAGATAAGGCAGTGTATATTTGATGATGTTTATAATGTTTTATAATGTGGCAACGACTGACGGTTAGTAAACCATTAGGTGCAAACGTATGGTATGGGACATACGTTGACGCCTTATGGGTTCCTATCCGAGAGGTTGAGACACATTCAAGATGATTACTAGTACTATAACCGAGTACTCGATTGGAGTCATCATGATGTTTACGACTATAGCCATCACGATGTTTGTGACTCCAATCACCATGATGTTTATTACTCGGGTTTTCGTGACTCAGGGGCATCACGATGTTCTCGGCTATAGTCATAATGATGATGATGTTTGTGTCCCTAGTCATCACGATGTATGGTACCGAAAAGTATAGTACTAGTCAAGATGTAATGCACGTGCAGTTTCTCATGATGTTTTAAATGTTTCGATTTCCCCACTACATGATGATGTTTATTACTACCTTGAAAAAGTTGAAGGCTTAATTAAATTGATGGTTTCATGATGATTTCAAAATAGAAGTTTTGCACTCTATGCAAGTTCTATTATGATGCTTTCTATATATATAAAAAATGAGTTTGAGATTTCAAATGGATTTAAGGTGTGTTTAGATTTATACTGGTCAGATGAGGTATAAATGGTTATGAAGATTCTTTTATGTTGAGTTTTAATGATGGATTTATGATGTATTTATATTCATACCGATGAGATGAGGTATAAATGGTTATGAAGATTCTTATATGTCGGGTTTTAATAATGGACTTATGGTGTAATTATATTCATATAGTTGAGATGAGGTGTCAATGGTTATGAGATTCTTATATATTGAGTTTTAACGATGGGTTTATGATGAATTTATATTCATATCGATGAGAGGAGATATGGATAAGTATGATGCTTCTTTTATGATTGAGTTTTATATTTCTCTTGATGATACTTGAGAATATGCCGATGAGATGAGGCATATTCATTACATTTGTTATTATGTGTGAAGAATATTGTTTCTTGATATATATAGATGTCTTGATGTTTTCTTCTAGAAAGATATTTAGTTCTTTTGAAGTATTTATCCACATTCCATAAGGCGAAAGCGAGTTTGATTGAGTCATACTTGTAAGATTCTGCTAGTTGAAATCTATTTTATTAAGTATCGATTATATCACTTGAGTATGAGCATATATATCCTAGATAGTTCTTACTTTTCTCTAGAGCATATATTATTCCTTCTGATGAGGTGAATCATTGTTATGGAATGATATCCTTCGAGTAAAAGGGCACCATATCTTTTCCTTACTACTCATTACCAATTGCTCTATTTAACCGATGAATTTGGCTAGCCTGACCCGCGTGTTTTCACTCGGGTCAGACCGAGTTTGTTTCAGGTATCAGTCTCCCTTTTGGCTCTTAGCTATTTCATGGCACATCTTTGTGAGATCGAGTCTTTCTCTTGGGATTGGTAGCTTACTTATGAGATGTATCAATGTATATGTAAATGTAAGTATATTTGCAACTGTTCTGTGGTGATATGGATATCCATTTAGGTGCGGTATTTTGTTCTGATAGATCCATAGCCATCTATAGCTTGTTTTAACTGTTTATTGGATATGTCGATCCACTTAAGTTGAAAAAAAAAATAGACAACAATTGTCGACATGTCCAGTAGATAGTTAAGACAAGGTTATAGTTGGTCGCCCCCAACAAGCCCTATTCTCCGCATTAGTAGATGGAATTACTTTGTAATTCTCTTTGTTAATGTGGGTCTCGGGGTGGGGCGTTACAATGGTTCATCTTATGAAAATCTAAAACAAGCTATAGATGGCTATGGATCTAACAGAACAAAATACCGCACCTAAATGGATATCCATATCACCACAGAACAGTTGCAAATATACTTACATTTACATATACATTGATACATCTCAATACAACATGAATACTACAATGAATTGGTATAAAGACCACTCATTATGCATGAGGCAAACAAAAACAACTCGTTAACATCTCATAAGTAAGCTACAAATCCCAAGAGAAAGACTCGATCTCACAAAGATGTTCCATGAAATAGCTAAGAGCCAAAAGGGAGACTGATACCTGAAACAAACTCGGTCTGACCCGAGTGAAAACACGCGGGTCAGGCTAGCCAAATTCATCGGTTAATTAGAGCAATTGGTAATGAGTAGTAAGGAAAAGATATGGTGCCCTTTTACTCGAAGGATATCATTCCATAACAATGATTCACCTCATCAGAAGGAATAATATATGCTCTAGAGAAAAGTAAGAACTATCTAGGATATATATGCTCATACTCAAGTGATATAATCGATACTTAATAAAATAGATTTCAACTAGCAGAATCTTACAAGTATGACTCAATCAAACTCGCTTTCGCCTTATGGAATGTGGATAAATACTTCAAAAGAACTAAATATCTTTCTAGAAGAAAACATCAAGACATCTATATATATCAAGAAACAAAATTCTTCACACATAATAACAAATGTAATGAATATGCCTCATCTCATCGGCATATTCTCAAGTATCATCAAGGGAAGTATAAAACTCAATCATAAAAGAAGCATCATACTTATCCATATCTACTCTCATCGATATGAATATAAATACATCATAAATCCATCATTAAAACTCAACATAAAAGAATCTTCATAACCATCATACCTCATCTGACCAGTATAAATCTAAACACACCTTAAATCCATTTGATAAACAATGCAATGTAAACCTAACCCTTGTGTTTTCACTTGGGTTAGTCCGAGTTTGTTTCAGGTTTAGCTCCTCTCTTGGTACTAGCTAGTTCTTGGTGTTATCATTTGAGACTGAGTCATCTCTTTGAGATTATTCACATTCTTGCGGCATATTATCAAGAGTTTAGTCTTTACTTTTCGTATATTGGGTGGTCATCATACCACTTTGATGTACTATTTGTATTATATTGAGATGTATCATTGTATATGTATGCATGTATGTATATGTATATGTTACTGTTCTGTGATTAGATATCCATTTATTTATAGTGTTTTGTTCTGATAGATCCATAGCCATCTATAGCTTTGTCTCAAAGTATTTATTGAATACGTCAATCCGCTTGAGGAAAAAATAATTATATAGCTTTTGTCGGCATGTTTAGTATATATTCGAGACAAGATTATAGTTGGTCGCCCTTAACCAGCCCTATTCTCCGCAGTATCAAACGGAATTACTATGTAATTCTCTTTGTTAATGTGGGTCTCAGGGTGGGGCGTTACAGTTTGGTATCAGAGCGGGATTTCAGAACAAAATACAAGAAACACAGAACAAAAACATGTATAATGATACATCCAAATATAGTATGAGTGTTACTAACCCTTTATCTTCGATCTTTTGTCCTTCTTTGATTCGTTGGGAAGATAATTTGGGATGTGTCAAGGAATATATGTTTTCCACAGTATTTCAAATTAATTCGATGATATCTTATCTTAAGAATAATTCCGTGTAATAGATCCATTTGAGTCCTTTCTCCCATTTATATCGAAGAAGTTATGAATGATCTTTGATGTTCTATCTTGAGATGTCCTTGAGGATTGCGAATTCGACTGAGAGAATCTACAATATTCGATTTGATGTTTAAGGATCATGGGATTTATTCCTTATGATTCATCTTTTCATGCGTATTAGCACGGAATTTTTTTTACTTATAATCCTTTCTAGAATTTTCAATGTTTGAGATGAGTGGCTTAGGTGTTGCTATACCTCCTTCGATGTTGTATAGTATATTGCTTTTGATATCCTAATTCTTTATATTTATGTTCCTATTCTCAAGAAGAAATATATATATATATATGTATGTATGTATGTATATGTATATGTATATGTATTATAATTTTGAAATCCTTGAGCTTACCTTTTGGTGTCGAGATGATGATGATATATCTCGAGTTCCTATCTTGATGACTTTGTTGTTAGAGTACATTTGGGTTGTCACCCTTTTGGGTGATTGAATGTGGTGTTTGGGTCCTTTATTCTCTATAGCCGATGCCCAACATTTATTCTATGACTCATATATTTCTTTCAATCTATAAGAAGCGTTGGACTGTTATCCTAGCCTGACTTTTCGATGATTTCCTTAGACTGCGGGTTACAGGAATAGCATAGTCTCTACCATTCCCCGCACTCAAGTGATCCGCCTGGAATTTTGTTATACCATAAGGTATGACGAGCATTTCAGATTATTCTACGAACCTTAGAATCGAGCATTCTATGAATATCTCGATGACTACCTTGTGATCCTGATTATCTTGATAATTATAAACCGAGGTCTGTATGAAATTTTTAGAAGATGATTTTTCTTCGTGTTGTGTAGTCCATCGAGTGTTTAATGATTCTGGTCGATACGCTTGATCAACTTATCGATAGGAAATTTTTAAACACTAGAATGAGACAATAAAACATGATAAGTAAAATTTAATTAGATTGAAGTGAGAACTTTCATATCTTTAAGAATTGATCCAAAGTTTTAATTGAGTGAGTTTTTTAATATATTTATAAATCATGGAATAAATTTCAAAATATTATTTTTGGAATAGACTTAAAAGAAATGTTTGAAGACTTAAACGTTATTGTAACAACCCGTATTTTCAATAACCAGTTATAACATAAATGGAGGCAGAATTTAATTCAAAAATCTGAATCAAGGGAAACGGGCTATGCCATTGCGTTCGTCTCGGAAAAATACGCGAAATAGAGTCCGAGTTTTCGAAAATCGGAGTCCGTATGACCCAGTTAAGGCCCATTGAAGTTTTCAGAAATTTCCATGTTAAAAACAGATTTAAATTTTAAATTAAAAAGCAAGGGTTAAGGCTAACTGGCGCAGGCGGGAAAATTTCCGCCAGGACCCGCATGTCGACAGGCCTGTCGACAGGGTCCCCAGGGTGTCGACAGCCCTGTCGACAGGGGGTGGCCGGACTGTTTGGCCTGGTGCACCATTTCTGATTTGGGCTTGGTCTTGTGGCTTGGTTATAGAGAATTCCGAAATCTGATGGACCTAATTGAATCTAGGGTTAATCCTATGGTCTAAATCACTAGCCTAATCTATAAATAAGACCCTAACCTACCCTAAATCATTCATTATTCATTCTAGCAACAAAACTATGGCAAAATCAAAACTCTCATGGCCTCCACTCTCTTCATACAATTCCTAAATTAATTCCTAAGTGATTTTCCATGCATACAAGTATATTTGGGCTTGTATGATCCTCCTTAGCTTGCATTAAAGGCTTGTTTCTCTATTGGCATCATAAAGGAGGAGTCTTGATCAAGTTTGCTTGCATTTGGGGGTTTAAATTAGTTGCATAAGGGGTTTCTTACATTTGCTATACTCATTTGAGTCCGCATAAGCATTGTAAGCCCTATTCCTTTCATACTTGAACTTTAAAGTTAAATGTATGATATGCAAGTTTTCTATCATATGTTATGCAAGTTTTAGTATGCAAGTATGATATGCAAGTTGCCATATGTCATGCAAGTTTTATTATGCAAGTATGATATGCAAGTTGTCATATGCTATGCAAGTTTTGTATGCAAGTTGATTTGCAAGTTTATTGAGTTATGCATGTTTATGCAAGTTCACTATGTCATGATTTGCAAGTTTATTGAGTTATGCACGTTTATGCAAGTTCACTATGCCATGTTATCCATGTTTAATAAGTTATGCATTCTTATGCAAGTTCACTATGCCATGTTATGCATGTTTATTAAGTTATGCATGCTTATGCAAGTTCACTATGCCATGTTATGCATGTTTAATAGGTTATGCATGTTTATGCAAGTTCCATATGCCCTGTTAGGCAAGTTTAACATGTTATGTATGTTTATGGTAATATGCAAGTTCACTATGCTAAGTTATGCAAGTCTAACATGTTATGCATGTTTGTTGTGATATGCAAGTTCATCATGTATGTTATGCCAAGTTCCCTCTTCCTATCCTTTATGCGTTATTACGAATATGTAAGCGATAGAATGACGTTGGGGGGTTTGGGTAAACTTAAAATACATGAAAACATAAGATTGGGAATTTACCTATTAAGTTAGGTCTACCCCTTGGGAATTTACCTATTAAGTTAGGTCTACCCAAGTAATGGTTGACTTGTAATTATGTTTTGAAATAAAGTGGACATGACACTTAGAAAACATAAGTGTGGCCAACTCGAGGTTGGGTTGAGTTTGTAGCGTAATTCTACCCGGAACCTACCGGCTTAACTAGTGGCTACAAACAATAGGACCCAATGTGAGTAGTTGGTCATGTTGCACGTGAAACCCGAGGTTAGACTAAGTTGTGGTGTAAACCTACCCGGACCCGCCCGGCCTAACTAGTAACCACAACAAGGTCTAATGTGAGAGGTTGGGTGCATTAAATTAATTAATGCCTCATGGTTAAGGTTAAGTCATGGCACACTAATACTTAACCAATTTTGGGGGAATGCAAGGGATTAAATGGGGTTAAGTGGTGAACTGTTGGTTACACTTAACTAATTTAATCCATGATTAGTGAAGGGTTAAACCATACTTAACCCTCTTAGAAAACCCTAGCAACGTGGTCTGTTCCAGCAGTTATCCCAGTTTGGTATCATTCACAACCCTAGAGGACTAGGCTAGGGCGGGGGCACGATTACTGGACGGATGTAAGCGACCAAAGCGACGGATGAGTGGTACAGCGGTGCGGGTCCAGGCGGGCTACGGACGTGCACGTAGTCCGGTGTTGGACAAACTCGAGGCACGGGTACCAGTAGGTTTAGACTGTGCATTATTGCTTAAGTGTCTGGGGTTGACACCCAAGGGCTTGATACACCCGAAGGTGGACCCAGCACAGTCTGACTACAACCATACGTGGGCCGTATGGGCACCAACACTTAACGTGTTAGGTTTATAGGGAGCCGATCGACTAGACCGTTGGGCTGGACCTTGTATTAAGGTCACCTCATGTTATTGGGCCAAATTTTGGGCTGAGGGATCAATACCTGTTATGTTAGTTTACTAGTACACCTGGGGTGCAAAACCTTAATCCTGATTATGCGATGACACCTTTATCTACCTTGATAGTTAATCATCATGTCATTATCCTTATGTTCATACTTGCTGCCCATGACAGTTAACTTTATCAGTTTACATTGATTGTAGTAGGGCTTACTCAGTCTTTTTGACTGACCTGTTTTCTTTCGCCTCTTTTCTTCCGTTTCCCCCCCCCCCTAGGTTCTCAGGGAGGGAATACAGGAGCTTAGCTTGGATCCTACCTGCTTTCTTGGATAGCTCATGTATGCTTTGGACTTGAGCTCGCTATGGTTTTTCTGCTTTGGGTATAGCTACTTATGTTCTTCTTTTCAGTTTTCAGATGATGTTGTTTATGTACTAGACTTATTTTATTTGGAAAATTGACATGAGGTTGTACTAAGACTTGATTTGAAATGGTTTAAAAATCTTCCGCTGTTTTATCTATGTTATTTACTCTGATTACATACATATGTTCTTGTTATGCCTTGATATATCATTATGCATGTTTACCTTGTTTTAAAATGCCCCACCAAAATCAGAGTTGCTTGTAAGAGCCACCCTGGCGGAGGTGGGGTGTTACATTTGGTATCAGAGCATATGGTTTACGAGAAGGGATAAAAAGGTTTTTTAAAACTTTTGAAAAAAAAAACTATTTTCAAAACCAAGTATTTTCCAAAGAAAAGTCTAGTTATTTTTAAAAGGCTATTCCCCAAAAGCCATTAGCACTATCCTTTGACCCCTCGTTTGAAACTCTTTTCTTTTCGTTTCCAGCATGTCTGATAATCTCATCTTACCCGAAGGGGTAACAATACCCGATTGGTTTCGTCGGTACTTGGAAGTCACGGCACCGTTCCCGGGTGTCTCTAATGTTGTCTTTCCAGTCAAGGCCGCTGTTCCTCCTCCTCCTTCCGTAGCTGATGTTCCTCTTCTCCCTCAGTCTCCACAAGCGGATTTTGCGGAAACTTGTAAGAACTTTAAGATGATGGGTGGCAAGAATTTTAGTGGAACAGAGACTTTTGTAGAGGCAAGGAACTGGTTGAAAGAGACCGAAGATCTTTTAGCCACCTTTGATATAGGTGACCGCAGGAAGGTTTTATTGGCAGTATGGTTGCTAAAGGAAGAAGCTGCACGTTGGTGGGTAGTCACCACCGCTACTAGGCCAATTGAGACTTGGGATGACTTTAGAGGAAGGTTTGGACTGAGGTTCTTATCACTGAAGCAAGGGGACATGACTATTAGGGAATACATAGACCAGTTTAATCAACTGGCTCAGGTCGGTTTAGACTTAGTTAACACAGCTCAGAAGAAGGCCCTATACTTTGCTCTAGGATTAAACGAGCCATTACATGGTTTGGCCATGTCTCATATACCCTTGGGGGCGACTTTCGAGAATTTGGTGAATATGGCCCTACTTCAAGAAGAAGATAACAATGACAAGAAAGAGGTCAAGGCGAATGAGTCTCAAGGAATGAGAGTAAATTCCAGGAAACGGGGCAAGAATAACAACAACCGCAAGGACAAGCCAAGAGAGAATAGGAAATGTAACTTCTATGGTAAAGTTGGACATATAGCCAGGGAATGTAGGAAGAAGGAGAAGAGAAAGCGGGGCGAATGCTTTCATTGTGGTGAGTTTGGACATCTCAACAAGGATTGCCCAAGGAAACACGGGCAAGGTCAGACTCAGTGTGCAGGACTATCTGGAGGGCGAGTTCATCCCCTCAACACCGTTCTTCCAGCTCATAGAGGTGGTGTTTCTGTTGAAAATCTTGTTTACATTTTCTGATTTTTCCTGTTCATACTTTGTTGATTCTGGCACATCGCATAGTTTTATTTCATCTGATCTAGTTGAAAGTTTGCACCTAAGTACTAGTCTAGTTGATGATCCCGTATGTGTTTCAAATCCAATTGGGGGGTTCTGCCCGTTTGTCTGTGGTCTGAGTGGATTTGAAAATTTCTATCTTGAGTATAGAATTCTCGTGGGATGTTTATATTCTCGGTTTCAGGGGATATGGGTTGGTTTTGGGCATGGAATGGTTGTCCTGTTTTGGAGCCATTCTTGGTTTTTGTATATAGGGTTGTGAGGCTCATGACTCGCCTCGGTGGTACCCTAGAAATTTCCAGCAACCCTATGGGTCCCGTCATGTTGTGTTATCTTGAATCCCCCAACTCGTCTATCGATAGTTTGCAATCGGTGAGGGTGGTCCGAGAATATCCTGATATCTTGGGGGAAACAAAGGGGTGACCCCTAGACGTGGGATAGATTTCCGCATTATCTGGTTGGTAATACCAAGCCAGTTTCGTGGCCGGTTAGGCACATGACCTCACGAGATGAGAGTTAAGAAAGCAAGTCGAGGAGTTGCTTGAGAAGAACTTCCTGAGACGAAGTATTTTCGGGTAGGGTGCTCCAGTAGTATTCGTTACTAATGTGGGCAGTTTGCTTCGCTTATGTGTTGATTATCGTGAGAAGAATAGACAACCGTTGCCAAGGATTGATGATTTGTTTGATCAACTTGTGGGAGCATCTGTTTAGATCTAGCTACCGGATTCCATCAACTTAGGATGGCTGAGGATGGAATTAACAAGACTGCGTTTAGGGCTCTAGATGAATTTTTAGGATGGCTAGTCATGCTATTTGGTTTGACTAATGCACCCGCAAATTACGTAAACTGGATGGGTAGGGCGTTTAGGGAGTCCTTGAACAAGTTTGTCATGGTCGTCATAGACGATATTTTGATCTCCTCAAAAGAACGAGGGAGAACATGCTATACATCTCAAGGAGGAGATGGATACGCTTAGAGCCACCAGTTGAAGGTCAAGTTCTCCAAATGTCACTTTGGAGGAAAGAAGTTGGATTTCTTGGGCACATAGTTCCTAAGTAAGGCTTAGCGGTGGATTCCGCTAAAGTGGTTGCGGTTTAAGACCGGAAAACTCTGAGGAGGGCAATTGAAGTAAGAAGCCTCCTCCGTTTGGCTAGTTAGTTAGCATTCCCGGAGCTTAGACTTACTCTTCTGGATCAAGAAGGGGGTTTCACAGGAAGAAGACCCGCAGTTGGTCAAGAACATGGACCAGTCGATTCGAGGCGAGATGTTAAGTCACCTCGCTAGATATATTATAGATAACAAGGGATGACTAAGGCGCGATGAGAGATTATGTGTTCCTCAAGTAAAAGACCTGGTAAAGAAGGTTCTTGAAAATGCACATCACTCGAGGAGGTGGCCGAGTTGGTCTCAGGATGCATGTTGTGCCACCAGGTTAAGGCCAAGTCATAGAAGCCCAGTGGGCCATTACCTCTATTGGGGGTTCCGCAAGGGAAGTGTGAAAACATCTCGATAGATTATGTGGATGGACTACCTAGATCAAAGAAAGGGAATACGGGTATGTGGGTCATAATAGGTAGACTCACGAAGAGTGCTCATTTCAGTCCGGTAAAGAGCGAGAGGACTGCATCATGGTTAGCAACGGTTTATCCTCAAGAAGTTGGCCAGTTTTGAAATAGCCTACAGGAAGCCATGGGTAGGCAACTGAATCTAGGTATGGCCTATCACTCATAGGCGGATGGTTCGTTTCGATTAAGCATGAGTTATAGAAAATCACGTTTATAAGGGCAATTGGCAACATGGATGGGTATTTTCAAGAAAAATTCTGCTGCGTGGAATACTTTATAGTAAGTAGACGAGATCCAGGGTTCACTAGTGAATTTTGGAGAGCTTGCATGAAATCATGAGGTTACAGTTATGTTTAACCCAGGTATGCAGAAAGAAGAATAAGTGGAAAAGGGAGACGAGAGGCGACGAGTTCCAACTCGAATTTGGGAAATAGGAGTTAGGAAGCCAAGAAATCATGAAGTAAAAGACGGTCAAAGCACGGTGGAGTTAAGCTCAAGGAAACATGACTAAGAAGAGTAAAGACTAGATACGCGCATCATATCTTTTTTTTAAGAGTGCATCCTTGATCCTTGTTTTCCTGTGGAGCTTGCTTGCAAGTTATCTTTTGTATATATCCTCTCGGTCCCATTCTCGATCTCATTTCTGTTGTAAACTCCATAAGCGGGTTATGACTCATCGGTTAGTACTATATGTCAGAGTTTGAATGGATTTCTTGTAATCCAAAAAGGAGTTTATCTTGCTAAGATCTCTTTTTAGCATATTTCTCTGTCCATGTTTATCTAGTTTATCGTGTTTATCTTGTCATGAGAACCTTAGGTAGAAACCCTTTGGTTGAAACATGTGTTTGAAACATGTTATGCTTGATGGTTGCAAGTGGTTGCAAGTGTTCGCAAGTGGTTGCTCGTGGATGCATTATACACGATTAGGCACTAGATCGGCTCGCACACTCCTCATATTGCATATGCATGAGTGTTTATGCTTATTCATGGATGAAAATTGTGTGTTATCACATGGATGTTGCATATGGGTGTATGTTATGTGCACACATATAGATGATATACATTATGTTAGGAATTGCATACATATGGATTCATTTCACTAACATAATTCGCATTGATGATATTTGCATTAGATAAGTACATATACACACACCTCTGCATATGTTCATCCAGCATTTAGAATCTTGTAAGGACAATGGTTGCTCGTGGGTGATGTTTTGAGTAGATGGATGATTGGATGGTAGGATACGTTCTTCCTAACTTGAAGATTTCGGGGACGAAATCCTTTAAGGAGGGGAGAATGTAACAACCCGTATTTTCAATAACCAGTTATAACATAAATGGAGGCAGAATTTAATTCAAAAATCTGAATCAAGGGAAACGGGCTATTCCATTGCGTTCGTCTCGGAAAAATACGCGAAATAGAGTCCGAGTTTTCGAAAATCGGAGTCCGTATGACCCAGTTAAGGCCCATTGAAGTTTTCAGAAATTTCCATGTTAAAAACAGATTTAAATTTTAAATTAAAAAGCAAGGGTTAAGGCTAACTGGCGCAGGCGGGAAAATTCCCGCCAGGACCCGCATGTCGACAGGCCTGTCGACAGGGTCCCCAGGGTGTCGACAGCCCTGTCGACAGGGGGTGGCCGGACTGTTTGGCCTGGTGCACCATTTCTGATTTGGGCTTGGTCTTGTGGCTTGGTTCTAGAGAATTCCGAAATCTGATGGACCTAATTGAATCTAGGGTTAATCCTATGGTCTAAATCACTAGCCTAATCTATAAATAAGACCCTAACCTACCCTAAATCATTCATTATTCATTCTAGCAACAAAACTATGGCAAAATCAAAACTCTCATGGCCTCCACTCTCTTCATACAATTCCTAAATTAATTCCTAAGTGATTTTCCATGCATACAAGTATATTTGGGCTTGTATGATCCTCCTTAGCTTGCATTAAAGGCTTGTTTCTCTATTGGCATCATAAAGGAGGAGTCTTGATCAAGTTTGCTTGCATTTGGGGGTTTAAATTAGTTGCATAAGGGGTTTCTTACATTTGCTATACTCATTTGAGTCCGCATAAGCATTGTAAGCCCTATTCCTTTCATACTTGAACTTTAAAGTTAAATGTATGATATGCAAGTTTTCTATCATATGTTATGCAAGTTTTAGTATGCAAGTATGATATGCAAGTTGCCATATGTCATGCAAGTTTTATTATGCAAGTATGATATGCAAGTTGTCATATGCTATGCAAGTTGATTTGCAAGTTTATTGAGTTATGCATGTTTATGCAAGTTCACTATGCCATGATTTGCAAGTTTATTGAGTTATGCACGTTTATGCAAGTTCACTATGCCATGTTATCCATGTTTAATAAGTTATGCATGCTTATGCAAGTTCGCTATGCCATGTTATGCATGTTTAATAAGTTATGCATGCTTATGCAAGTTCACTATGCCATGTTATGCATGTTTAATAGGTTATGCATGTTTATGCAAGTTCCATATGCCCTGTTAGGCAAGTTTAACATGTTATGTATGTTTATGGTAATATGCAAGTTCACTATGCTAAGTTATGCAAGTCTAACATGTTATGCATGTTTGTTGTGATATGCAAGTTCATCATGTATGTTATGCCAAGTTCCCTCTTCCTATCCTTTATGCGTTATTACGAATATGTAAGCGATAGAATGACGTTGGGGGGTTTGGGTAAACTTAAAATACATGAAAACATAAGATTGGGAATTTACCTATTAAGTTAGGTCTACCCCTTGGGAATTTACCTATTAAGTTAGGTCTACCCAAGTAATGGTTGACTTGTAATTATGTTTTGAAATAAAGTGGACATGACACTTAGAAAACATAAGTGTGGCCAACTCGAGGTTGGGTTGAGTTTGTAGCGTAATTCTACCCGGAACCTACCGGCTTAACTAGTGGCTACAAACAATAGGACCCAATGTGAGTAGTTGGTCATGTTGCACGTGAAACCCGAGGTTAGACTAAGTTGTGGTGTAAACCTACCCGGACCCGCCCGGCCTAACTAGTAACCACAACAAGGTCTAATGTGAGAGGTTGGGTGCATTAAATTAATTAATGCCTCATGGTTAAGGTTAAGTCATGGCACACTAATACTTAACCAATTTTGGGGGAATGCAAGGGATTAAATGGGGTTAAGTGGTGAACTGTTGGTTACACTTAACTAATTTAATCCATGATTAGTGAAGGGTTAAACCATACTTAACCCTCTTAGAAAACCCTAGCAACGTGGTCTGTTCCAGCAGTAATCCCAGTTTGGTATCATTCACAACCCTAGAGGACTAGGCTAGGGCGGGGGCACGATTACTGGACGGATGTAAGCGACCAAAGCGACGGATGAGTGGTACAGCGGTGCGGGTCCAGGCGGGCTACGGACGTGCACGTAGTCCGGTGTTGGACAAACTCGAGGCACGGGTACCAGTAGGTTTAGACTGTGCATTATTGCTTAAGTGTCTGGGGTTGACACCCAAGGGCTTGATACACCCGAAGGTGGACCCAGCACAGTCTGACTACAACCATACGTGGGTCGTATGGGCACCAACACTTAACGTGTTAGGTTTATAGGGAGCCGATCGACTAGACCGTTGGGCTGGACCTTGTATTAAGGTCACCTCATGTTATTGGGCCAAAGTTTGGGCTGAGGGATCAATACCTGTTATGTTAGTTTACTAGTACACCTGGGGTGCAAAACCTTAATCCTGATTATGCGATGACACCTTTATCTACCTTGATAGTTAATCATCATGTCATTATCCTTATGTTCATACTTGCTGCCCATGACAATTAACTTTATCAGTTTACATTGATTGTAGTAGGGCTTACTCAGTCTTTTTGACTGACCTGTTTTCTTTCGCCTCTTTTCTTCCGTTCCCCCCCCCCTAGGTTCTCAGGGAGGGAATACAGGAGCTTAGCTTGGATCCTACCTGCTTTCTTGGATAGCTCATGTATGCTTTGGACTTGAGCTCGCTATGGTTTTTCTGCTTTGGGGATAGCTACTTATGTTCTTCTTTTCAGTTTTCAGATGATGTTGTTTATGTACTAGACTTATTTTATTTGGAAAATTGACATGAGGTTGTACTAAGACTTGATTTGAAATGGTTTAAAAATCTTCCGCTGTTTTATCTATGTTATTTACTCTGATTACATACATATGTTCTTGTTCTGCCTTGATATATCATTATGCATGTTTACCTTGTTTTAAAATGCCCCACCAAAATCAGAGTTGCTTGTAAGAGCCACCCTGGCGGAGGTGGGGTGTTACAGTTATGAAGTATGAATTTACAAGATTAAATTTACTTCTAAATCAAGAAGTTGTTATTAAAAGGGAAAAAATATTGAGGTTTTGATTTTTTAAGTAATGAATTTTGAATTACAAGAGTTTTGAGGCATACTCATCTTTCTAATGTATCTTGATTTCTTGAGCCTCTATTGCCCTTGTGCTTAATATAATGACTTGCATTTTTTTCGTGGTTTATGAAGAAACCGCCTTCTTTTGAGATTATCTATCCTTCTTGGTATTCTTTCTTTCATTATAATAGTTTTTCCACTTGGGAATATGGAAAATTTGGGTTGTTATTCTCCTTAATGTCTCGAGTTTTAGATGATGTTGAGTGAAATCACAACCTCATTCGAGGAATTTTAAGGAATCTTTTGATTTTGAGGGAAATTTTTGACTTGTGTTCTTTTATGAAGGTGAGGTGCCATCAAAATTTTGAAATGTCGCTTGAAAAGTTTCTATAAATCACCTACCTTATTTAGTTGTTCAGTGAAATTTTATAGAATTATCAAGCAATTATGTTCTTCTTTTCTTTCATCTTGAATGAGAAATGAGAAAATTTAGGTTTCGTGTGCTTGTCTAGCTTTCCTTTGGATGATGAGTTTAAGACGCTGAGTGCATACTTTTCTCTATAAATTGCGAGGACGCAATTTTGTTAAGGGGGAGAGTCTGTAACAACCCGAGTTTTAGGTAATTACCTACTATAGCAAATAATTATGAAATATAATTTTTGGGTTAATAATTAAGTTGGATAATCATTAATTGGGTTATTTGACTTAATTAATTGGTATTTTGAGGTTTGTTGGTGAAATTTAATCACACTTAAGTGATTAAACCGAGGCTTGTGTAATTAATTGAGAAAATTGTGCTAAGACTGCAATATTGGATTTTTGTGAGAAATTGGGTATTTAAAACATTTAAAATATTAAAAAGTGTTAATTTGTATTGTAGTATTAAAATAAAAAGAGTAAATGTTTTCTCATGGAGAAATTTATGTGTAAAACCACTTTAATGATGGTCTGATAACACTAATTGTTAATATTTGGTTAATAAACACTTTTCTGACTTTAGGTTAAAGTATATAAAATTGTGTAAACTATGAAAACTAAAGTGGTTGTAATTAATAGTAAATAAATAAATGTGTGCTTTGACATGTTTAATGATTCATTAATTTAAAGATGAGTCATTTGTGATATTTATTTTGTTTATGTCACAAAGATTTCATAAATATAGTGAAATGTTTGATGATGACTAACTTGTGTAAATTTTGTTGTAAAAAGTGAAGTTTTAAAGCTAATGAGCTTAAAATGTTAAAATAATAATAATAATAATAACGTTAACAATTTTATTTTATTATTTAGCCTAGAATGTTGATAATCCATGATTATTGTGTGAAAATAGTGTAAAACTTTGTGTAATTCATGGTTTAAATAGGCTAAATAAATGTGGACATAGCTAAATGGGCTAAGTAATGATTAATTATGGTGCTTTGGACTTAATGGGCTACTAAGGTCTAATTACTTTTCTAAACTAAGGAAAGGAAGAATCTGGAGAGAAAGGGGAAGTACATACCTTCCTCCTACAACTTTTCTTCTCCAGTAAACCCAAGAGAAGGAAATAAGAAAATTAGCAAAACCCTTTTGCTGAAAACTCAAATTGCATCAAATCCAAGTGTAAATAGAAGATTTCAATTGCTTCAACCATCTAATAGCAGGTATTCTATCTCAAACTATGATCTAATCCAAATTCTTTCATTGTTTGTTAAAGATCTTTGATTTAGAGTGAAAATCTCTTTTGCATGTTTCAGCTACTCCTTTTATAGGTAGAAAGAAGGCATCTTCCAGCGAAAAGAGCTCAAATTCGTTCGAATATACTTCTAATCTCGCTGAAAATCGAAATAAGAGGTAAGCAAAAACGCTTACAGTAGACTAGTTATTGCCAATTTTGATTTGATTTGATGAAATCCCGTAGTTGTTTTATTTTGAGTGCTTTGAATTTCGTTTTTCTAAAATGCACTGTGCTAAATTAGGCATAACTTCTTCGTTTCTTATCCGACTTGGGTCAAAAATTTTCTGTGGAAACTAGATTCAATAAGAAACAATTTTCTTCAGGTTATACTTTGATATTTTGCTGTTTGATGGACCTGAAATCGAATTGTAAACAGAAGTATAATTCTGTCTCGTTTTCTAAGAATAGGCTGTAGTAAAATAGGCATAACTTTTGCGTTTCTTATTCGGTTGAGGTCAATTTTTTTTTGTTGGAAAGCTGATTCAATAAAGAACGATTTCTCTTCAGATTATATTTTGATATTCTGCGGTTTGAAGGACCTGAAACAGGTTTGAATACGGATGTACAATCCTGTCTTTGACAGAAATTTTTTGAGTTTTAATCTGAAATTGTTTTCGCTATATCTTTCTCGTTTTTGATCGAAATTCGACAATCTTGGCTAATTCGGAAAGCTTAAAAACTAAGCTACAATTTCATTTTATTCATTTTACCAGACCTTGAAGTTATGGTAGTTGAAATCTTACTTCTTCGTTGTTGTCCTGAGAACAAACGACAGCAACATTGAATTTTAAATTTTGAGAATTGTATTCATCGTAACTCCTTCATACTAAGTTCGATTTTGATGATCTTTATATCGTTGGAAACCTTAAACTTAGTAGAACATCTTTCATTTGATATGTATTTTCAGATTTTGAAGTATGTTATGTTAAAATCTGAATTCTTTACAACAGGGTTGAAATTAGTATTGTATTTAATTTTCAGATTTTGATGATATTTTGCCGTTTCAACAATTCTGGTTGCATTCTTTTGATAAACCTGATGTTATTAGATTGCAATGATGTCCATCAATAGAGTAATTCAAGTTTGAAGAAATATGTGATTTATATTTGATTTAAATCTCATTTAAAATTAAATATTGGTTAATATCAGACTTATACGATCGAAACCCTTTTAATACGATGTTTTGAGATGTTGCCAAATTTTGGTGAAGGGTATTGGTTCTTGAACTATTCAAGTGAAGTACGCTCGATGATGAACCAACCACTATGTTATGTAAACTTGCCAATGACATGAGGCAAGCTATTCTATGATGAATTCACGATGTTTAGATATTTACGGATTCATTAGGTTTTGGTTGTTTATGAATTTATGATATTTTGATGTTTATGATGAATTTTTCTTGTCAATGAGATGAGACAAGTTAGATTGCCACGTAGTACCCGTCCGAAAGAGAAAAAGATGAGACGAGTTTGGTATCTTTACACACGCCGATGAGATGAGGTAGTGTATGATTGATGATGTTTTCTAGTATGGCATCGACTAACGATTAGTAAACCAATAGGTGCGAACGTATGGTATGGGACGTACGTTAACGCCTATTGGGTTCCTGTTCGAGAAGTCGAGTTACATTCAAGATGTTACTAGTACTATTACCGAGTACACGATTGGAGTCATCACGACGATTTTGACTATAGCCACAATGATCACGATGTTTGTGACTCCAATCACCATGATGTTATTACTCGGATTTTGTGATCAAGGGCATCACGATGTTTCAGCTATAGTCATTAAGATGTTTATGGCCCTAGTCATCACGATGAATGGTACCAAGATGTAGTACTAGTCAAGAAGTTAAGCACGTGCAGTTTTCTATGATGTTTTGATGTTTCGAATTCACCTTTTTAATGATGATGTTCAAATAAGGCCTTGATTATGAAAAAGGCCAACTTTATATTATGTTTTATGGTGATTTCGAATATAATGCTTTGAACCCTTTTGGGTGCTTTCAAGATAGATTTGCGACACTTTTATGATTATACCGATGAAATGAGGTACAGATTATGGCAATTCTTTTATGATGAGTTTTACTAATGGACTTGAGACGTATTTATATTTATACAGATGAGATAAGGTATAATAATTAAGAAATTTCTATTACATAAGTTTTATAATATATTGAATTGTGTCGTGATTGAGCATACGCCGATGAGACGAGGCATATTTATAAGTGTATATCCCTTATTTAAAGATTATGTACTTATGGTGCATGATTATATTGTTATCCTCTTTTATGGAGACAATTGATTCTTTAAAAGTTTTGTCGATGTTGAGTTGGCACTGCCGATGATATGAGGCGAAGGCAACGATGAATTCAGTTTTACCTTGATGGCCTGTTTTGCTAAGATGATATAACCAGCCTAATTCGAGTGTTATTATGATCATGAAGTTTAAACTATTTTATGAAAACTCCCTTTTGGTTTACTCCTTCAATCATTTCATTTTGTTATATTGCAATAATATGAACCATATCTAGCTAAGATATATTGCATTCCGATATGAAATCACTATGAATCAGTAATACATTACCATAGAGATAACTTGATGACTTATATCATCCCATTAGTAATAATGGAATGGTCTTTCCCTTTCCTCAAATTATCATCACCTTTACTAATGATAAGTACTAGCCTACCTGACCCAATATCCCATGAATTTACCTCATCGACAAGTAAAAATCCATCATAAACACCAAAACATCATAAATTCATAATCATCATAAATTCATAAACATCATGAATTTATCATAGAATAGCTTGCCTCATCTCATTGGCAAGTTTACATTGCATCGTAGTTGGTTCATTATCGACATACTCCAATTAAGTAGCTCTAGAACCAATGGCCTTGGCCAAAATTCAGCATCATCTCAACATCGCATCAAAAGAGTTTCGATCATACAAGTCCGATATTAAGCGATAAAGTAAAAACACATGTCCCATACCACGTATTTTTACTAAATCATTTAATTCTCATTCTTATATGCCGAAATTCATGAAAATGAGCTTTTAGCACATGGACAACAACATACTAAAATTTTATAATATTTCGATGTAAAACGAAGAAGATACACATTTACAAAAATTGCTCTTTTCAGACACAAATGAATTATGCTAAAAATCTAGTTTTTAGCCAATTTTGAAGATATGTTTAGCATATCAAAACAACCCAGAAATTAATTAAATTTTGTAATACTAAACTTTTTTATATGTACAAAATCATACTAAAATTTGACAGCATTTCGCTGTGAAACGAAAAAGATACACATCTTCAAAGTTGACACTTTTTGGGCACAAATGAATTATGCCAAAAAAATCTAGTTTTTAGCTACTTTGGAGATATGTTTAGCATATCAAAACAACTCAGAAATTAATGAAACTTTGCTCCAACAAATTTTAGCATATGGACCATAACATATTAAAAATTGGGATCAATTCGTTGCAAACTAAAAAAGTTATGATTTTTCGTACATAGCACTTTTTAGCAAATAAAACAGAAAATAATTTTGGCTGATTTCAAGCAACGATTTGCAATATCAAAATAATCCAAAATTCAATGAAAATTTGCAGGAATATAATACAGCCCAAATAGTACAATATGTCAAAAATTGGGCGTAATTTATTGCAAATCAAAGAAATTGCGGTGGCTCAAAGTTGAGCCTTCGCTGTGTTTGCACAACATAAACAACAAGATGATAAAACTACATATTTCTTTACATATTAACAAAACAAAGCACAGAACCATTAATGATATTAGAAGCATGAGTTAAACTCACCTTGATTGCCAGCAAGAACTACCAAGAATTTGACAACAATTGAAGCTTTCATCCTACCAAAACCTTGAAGAAACAAGGGAAAGGACATGCAAGCCAATTCAATCAAACAGGTCAGATTTTCATCTCTAGTACAGGGAGAAATTAATATAGCAAGCCTGCATATTTTCGAATGAAATTTTAACTGAAGGTGGGGATATGAGTTGAGAGAAACATATCCAAATTTCAGAATTTTATGATTTTTCTACAATTATTTATGAATTTCCTACTAACCTGCGTTTTCAGCCCAGATTTAATCCGAAAATTACTTGAAGAAAGATGATGTTTGACACCTCAAACCTAAACCAATTGCCACGAAAATTGGAGAGAAGGTGCTGGAATGTGTTAGAAATAACATATCTGAATTTGAGAATTTTTGGGATTTTATTTGATTTATTAGGATTTTTACAATAGCTAGGGTTTTGGCCATTGTTTTGCCCATTTGGAGTTTTTTTCTCTAAAACGTTTTCTCGAAGAAAAATGAACGTACCACTTAACTCAGAAGCTTATAGTGATGGGTTAATGGATCTTAACATACCCAAATAGCCCATTTCCCACACTTAACCAATTTTAGTTATTATATGAGTATGTTCACTCATTTGTACATAATTCATTCATTTCAACTCCTTTTTGAATGAAATAAATTGCATTATGTTATTTTAGCAAAACGAACACGTTAACAACAACAAAATTTTATTTTCCATAAAAAAAATTAAATTAAATTCTAAATCCTTTATTTAAACAAGATTTGACAATATTGTCATTTAGGGCCCAAAAATCACTAATGTGACATATTTTCATCATATATGAATTATTTTTCACTTTTAAAACTTATACAAAAGTGTTTTAACACTTTAAAAAAAATAAAACATCAATTTCACATAAAATTACATCTTTAAAATTCATTCACTTCTCATTTGTCCTTCTATTTTGCAACCAAAGACCATTATTTGAATATAATCCCAATGTTAACAATTTGACTCAAATTAATTATCATCTTTGTTTACTCCCATTCCAAATCACCAATAAAGTTTTTAAAACTTTATTTCTCCAAAATTTCTTAGATTTATTAGTTATTCCCCAAATGAATATTTTAAAATCCCAATTTATTACCAATTAATATATCAAATTATAATCTTCGTTGTAATTTAATATAATAGGTAATCACCAGAAATCGGGTTGTTACAGACTTCCCTCCTTAATAAAATTGCGTCCTCGCAATTTCTAGGGAAAATTTTACACTTAACTCTTAATTTAATTGTTCAAAGGAAAGCTAGACAAACACAAAAACGAAATTTCCTCATTTTTCATTCAAGATGAAGGTAAAGAAGAAAATAATTGCTTGATAGTTCTATAAATTTCTCCGAACATCTATATAGGATAAGCGATTTCTAGAAACTTTCCAAGTGACATCTCAATATTTGAAGGTACCTCACCTTCGAAAGAGAACATAAAGGCAATAATACCTCCCAAAATAAATCTAAAAAGTAAGATTCCTCAAAATTCCTTGAAAGAGGTTGGGATTCCACTCAGCTTCATCTAAACTCAAGACATCAAAAAGATTAACAACCCAAGTTTTCCATATTCCACAATGGAAAAGTGTAACGTCCCGCCTTTTTGACCGCTTCAAACCGGTAATTAAACCAACTTAAAACGTCCAAATCGACGGAGCGTTTATAGCTTATAGAGTAAAAAAAAACAGAATCAACACAGAAATGCAGAATAAATAAATGACACAGTGTTAAACAGCGGAATATATCTTTCATTTATAAATCAGAAATTTGAATACAAAACCTTTTCTATACAGTGGAATGAAATACAGTTCGAGTAAAAAGAAAACATTTACTGTTCAGAACTTCAGAGTGCATTATCTTTGGAATCCCCAGCTTCACCAATCTTCAAATCCTAAGCTGTGATTTTTAAATCTGTATTGCTCGGGTCTGACTCGAGCATTCCATGCAAAAAAAAAAAACATAAAATACTCGAGTCAGGATTAATCATAGTTCAAGTAAATTAACTACGATATAAACTGAAATATAACAGTTAATCCTAACATCGATGTAAATAACAGTAGTGTATCTGTCTATATCAGTTCTATCTATTTTCAAGGACGAACGGTATCGGCGTTTGCACGTGCACGCGTGTATGTAGTATACACGGGTGCACCGCCTCAACGTCCGGACTGAGTATAAACAATAACATAAGTGCTCCGGGGAGCTTGCATATACACACATGTACCGGTACATGTGTGCACTGCCTCAGCGTCCCGTTACCGCAATGACAAGTATACTTAAGTTCAGAGAACTAAATATAAGTGGGTTGTGGTAATTATACACAAGCTACAGAGAACTGAAATACAAAGGGAACACGACAAATATACAAGTTGCAGGAAACTGAAATGCAAAGGGGACCTGGCAATAAGCAAGACATATTCACTTCGTCATATATTGACAGGACACGGGCCCAAAATAAAGGGGCAGACTCAAAGAAAGGCTGTTATAAATATAGCAGGTTTAAATGAGATCTAAAATGGTATTTGACAAAGGGCTTCATATGTTCAAGTTTTCACACACAAACCATATTCAATGTAACAGGCAATGCATATACATGTAGCAGCAAATACAAACCATATGAGAACAATTTAGAACAGGTGGTCATGCTAAAGGCCAATATATATAAGAGGGTACAGATTTAGTGATAAGCAAAAATAATAATAATCTAATGAAGTTCATATATGCTATAATATACATGTTAAGATCTCAAGATCTGGAAACTGTACATGAACTCACTGCATATATGTATAAGTGCATCAAAATACAATTGTGTGGATGTATGCAGTTAGCAGTTGGATCCTATGGCAAGCTAGAGAATCACAATGCCAACTTTAAAGGTGATATAGGAACGCACTCTTAAGGCAACATACAGGTCCATCTTTCTTCTTTCAACCATGGTGTGTAAAACCAATTAATTGATTGGTTAAATTATTCATAGCTATGACTTATAATATTTCAGCAAACTTCTCTAGTGAATTAGGAATGCGCAACAGCATACACGATTAAGGGCTACATACAGGATATAATGCATATATACATGCAGCTAAGCATATGAAAGTATACGTGGATCTAGAGGGGACATGAACTACATCAACTATCATAAGGCAGAAGTGTCACATGCATTCCCTAAATAGTTCAGGTGCAGACCCACAATAAGAGGCAAATATCAAGTAACAAGGTCTCTAACATATCCCAGTATTCTCATATACGTATGAAATTTTCTAGTCAGGCTATTTAGATATTCCGAAATTTCTAAACAAGGCATGTATTCACCATTTATGTTCCCAGATCAACCTTAAGTTCAAAATTGGACAAGTAACTCTATCGCTATGTAGACAATAGTTTTCTAAACAAGGCATGTATCAAAGAAAAATCAGCGGAAACACTGATGGCTTCGAATTTTGTGAAATATCTGAATATTTACCATTTGGATACGAACGAATACATTTTTCAAATCTGTTTCTAATTTGATCAACTCAGATTGAACTATCTTAAAAACAACATGCTTAAATAGTTAAATCGATTGATCGGCTAAACCAAAAGGTTGAATCCACTCTTAAATGCTAATAATGTATCAAAAGGAAAAGCGATTCACAAGTAATAAAAATGTACCCATACTTCCATTCGGATCTATGCATCGGTTGATTATTATATGTCTTATTATTATTTTCTGCATATAACCGAACAGTCAATCTTTTACTTCCTACAAACATGTAGAACAAACACAAATCCTCCCTCTCTGGAATATATGTGCAAACACAAGTATACATATGTACTAACAAAGCACAGTAAAGGTATCACATGAATAAGATTAGACTTGAATCTTATTAACATTTTTTTTTCCAAATACCGTTGACATAACAGACTTTTAACAAGACATCGTGCTACATCAAGTTTGGTTATTGATTGAACATATGTAGCATAAAATAATGAGCCCACTTCGATAAATAGAAAGCTTATGTTGTTTAAACATATGTGAATCTTCCTAAATGCCCTATTAATAGAATAGATAAACCAGACTACTCAGTGGGAACTGACAGAGAATAGGTCACAAACAACCAAGGGGTAGGAACAATTTCCGGTCAAGAGGTGCTACAGCTATTTATACAAATAGGTAACTAGTGACAATGTAATCAGGATGACAAAATCAAAATGGTGTGAGTTGTCGAAATCGTCGCATATTCTGCAGACCATACGTTTGTACATCATACAGACATGTATAAATAAAGCAATACGACCAGAGTGTTACACGGCTAGGTTTTTGATGATATATCCCATTGTTAACATGCCACAGTTTTGTATTACTTCCAATGTTTCATCAAGTACCCACAACATAGTCATATAAGATTCTATAATCATTAGCAGCTATCTACAAATATGTATTTGCATTCAAGACACAAGCAACCTTAAGACTTCTAAGAGTTACTCGCAGAATACATGCTACTGGGTTTGGCTTACTGTCATTCAAATGTTTCCAAGTTTTTATTTATATTTCTTTCCCCATTCAGATTTTGATTCCAGTCTTTGGACAAAAATATGCATCCCAAATTATAATTCTAAATTATACTCAAATTAATTACTTGAAACAAAGATCAGTTGTGAGGTAACACTCACACGCAAATCAAATCCAACAAAAATCATGGAAACACAATCAGATTCCTAAGAAATTAAGTTTACTTGAACTAGAATTAATCGTGAGTGATTTGCTCACCTACGGCCGTGTTCTCCTAAATCCAAGCGAAGGCGAGGGACTGCAACGATTTGCGGTGGTTTCTGGCTTCGATTGACGCTTCACGCAAGGATGGCAAGAGTTCAGGCAGAGACAGTGGGGATTTATACACGAGGAGGCTTCGATTCGAGATTAGTGCCTTCAGCGCCTTCAGCGACAACAAGCAGCTTCGATTTGATGAAAGTGGAAGCGATTTAGGGTTACGGCAGTGCGATGGAAGAAAAAGGCCGATGTTCTAGCGTGAGCTAGTTGCTTCTATGTCTGGCCGATGGTTTTGATTGGTGGAAGGAGGCAATTTGGGCAGAAGACTGAACGGTGGAAGCCATTAAATTAGAAAGGGAAAACTAGGGCTTTTAGCTTTCAGATGGTTGGTGCCTCTATGATGACTGCAGCTTCAACTAGTCGGAACCAGGCACCGAGAAGCAGAGCTTCAGAGCTCGAGGCGGCGCAAGATTCTATCTTTAGGGAAAGACGCGCTGTTGTGACAAACTAAAAGAAGAAGGTGTGAATTTATTAGAGGTTGTCTTTGGTTTTGTATTAACAGAGGAAGGAAGAAGCGATCTATTTGGGGCAAAAAGGATTGGCGACGACCATTAAATTTAAGAAGGGGGCGATGGATTTTTGTCTGAAGGAATTGGGGAGAAAGGTTTCAATTTATAAACACGGAACCGTGGAAGCCAAGGCAGTAACAGTAGCCTTCGTATTTCAACTAAGGACGGTAATATTTCGGGGAGGCACATACAGAGAAGAGTTTTATTAGTTTGTACCCTATAAAAATCTAATTCTACCGTGAACTAACGTTTTAACGCTCGATAATTGTACCGTCAATACAACTGCCGAACGTAACGAAAGTTATACGCACCTCTTTGGTTTTTCGTTCTGAGCTCATTAAAGTTAGTCTGACTCCAATTCGACGCCATTTTCATATGATGTTTTATTTTTAAATTATTTATCCATTCATTAAATTCTATTCATCAGTAATTCCATTCGTTTCCAAATTTTGAACTGTTAAATTTCAATTTCCTTTACAGATATACCTTATCCAAACCGATCCTGATATATTTCACCACTAATTTTATCAATATTATTTACTGTCAATGACGTTTATTAAATTAAATTTATCCATGGATATTTTCCAAACGAATTTCAAACCTAATGCAAATATCTCACCCAATTCAATTTCAGATATTTCAAAATAAATATTTGATTTCTATCTACCAATTAGAATTAAATACTGAATTCATACGCAGAACCATATATTCGATTTTAGCTTTCTAATCCAAGTCTCAATATAAAATTTAAAAATCAAGATTTTAACGAATTCCATATCTCAGTTGTCGAAATTTCTGGGTCGTTACAAAAAGCTACTATAATGAAAGAAAGAACATCAAGAAGGATAAAGAAACTTAAAAGAAGGTGGTTCTTTTGTAAACCACTAACCTCAATGACCGTAAAAATGCAAGTCATTAGATTATTTCTCTAAGGAAATAGAAGAACAAAGAATCAAGGTATCCAAAAATGGATATAGACTTCAATTTTTTTTTCTTTCAAGAATTCATTACTTAGAAAAACAAAATCTCAATCTTTCTTTATTATAAAAATCCTTGATCTTTTAATATGACTTCTCAATTAGAAGAAATTTTTAATTCTTATATTCTCTTACGTTATAAGATTAGTTCCACATATAATTCTTTTGAGTTTATCCCAAAAATAAAGATCTCACATTTCAAAGTTCCTAACAATACATAAGTCATTCAATTTGATCTTTTAAGATATGATATTTTTAAAATCTTATGAAGTCTATTTATCATGTCTGATTGTCTCATCCTATCGTTTAGGAAATTCCTATCGATAACGTTGATCAGGTGCATTGACCAAAATTCTAAAACACTCGATCGACTACCTAACACGAAAGAAAATCTTTTCCTATAAAAGAAATTCTTTCTTATAGTTATCAATTCATCTCTTATCTCAAAAATTAAAAACACAAAGAGAAATCGTCGAGATATTCTTGAAATACTCAACTCAAAAATTGTTAGAATAACTAGAATGTTCGTCATTTGCATTGTATAACTAACTACTAGGAGGATCTCTTGAGTATGAGATATAGCACAAACCATGTTATCTCCCGTGACTCATAGTCTATGGAAGGCGGCATAAAGTCAAGCATGAGTAACAACCTAACACCTCTTGCATAACGAAAGAGGCCTATGAATGATAAAATAAGAGCTAAGCATCGACTTCAAAAGAGAAGACATGACCCAAATACAAAGATCATTATTCCAAGCGAAGTAATGTTATGAAGCACATCCACATATAAAATATGAGGGCAACATCTCGAAGGATATCTAAAATGTCTCAAACGAACAATTCAATCTATTCTCTCATTTCCCTAGTGGACATTCTCTGTAAAGAATGAACGAAAACAGACTTAGGAGATGGAAACGAGGACAACACATCATTCAGCTGACCGGTGGGTAATACACTCAAATGAATTCTAACCACAAGGCCATCATGAATGAAACTTGAAATATTTAACATCACTATCCCAACACATAAGAGTGAGCTCAAGGGTTGCGGAGTTACAAGAAACATTACTAAAATAAGAATACATATCAAAAGGATGAGGGTATATAAATTTAGTATCTTATGGAACGTCGAGTGGGGTTTTTAGCAATACTCAAGCCACTCATCTCAATATGAAAAAAAAATAGACAACAATTGTCGACATGTCCAGTAGATAGTTAAGACAAGGTTATAGTTGGTCGCCCCCAACAAGCCCTATTCTCCGCATTAGTAGATGGAATTACTTTGTAATTCTCTTTGTTAATGTGGGTCTCGGGGTGGGGCGTTACAACATGGTATCAGAGCGAGGATTCAGAACAAAATACGATAAACACAGAACAAAAACATATATAACGATACATCCCAATATAATATGGGTATTACTAATCCCTCATCTTTGGGTTCTTGTCCTTCTTTGATTCGCTTGGTTGATAGTTTGGGATATGCCTAGAAATATATTTATTACATAATATCCCAAATTAAGTTTTGACGTCATATCTTAGGGATAATTTGATGGAATTATTCTTCCGAGCTTGTCAATCATCCATATCCAAGAAGCTAGGGATGATCTTTGACGTTTTATCTCGAGATGTCTGAGAATTGTGAATTCGATTAAGAGAATCCGCAACATTTGATTTGATTGAGAAATCAAAGGATGTATTCTTTATGATTTATCTTTTCATGCGTATTAGCATGAAAATTTTCTATCTAGACCTTTCTAGATTTTTTTTTTTTCATATTGAGAAGAGTGGCTTGAGTATTGCTAAAACCCCACTCGACGTTCCATAAGATACTAAATTTATATACCCTTATCCTTTTGATATGTATTCTTATTTTAGTAATGTTTCTTGTAACTCCGCAGCCCTTGAGCTCACTCTTATGTGTTGGGATAGTGATGTTAAATATTTCGAGTTTCATTCATAATGGCCTTGTGGTTAGAATTCATTTGAGTGTATCACCCACCGGTCAGCTGAATGATGTGTTGTCCTCGTTTCCATCTCCTAAGTCTGTTTTCGTTCATTCTTTACAGAGAATGTCCACAAGGGAAATGAGAGAATAGATTGAATTGTTCGTTTGAGACATTTTAGATATCCTTCGAGATGTTGCCCTCATATTTTTATATGTGGATGTGCTTCATAACATTACTTCGCTTGGAATAATGATCTTCGTATTTGGGTCATGTCTTCTCTTTTGAAGTCGATGCTTAGCTCTTATATTATCATTCATAGGCCTCTTTCGTTGTGCAAGAGGTGTTAGGTTGTTACTCTTGCT
This sequence comes from Allium sativum, assembly GCA_030737875.1. Classification (NCBI taxonomy): domain Eukaryota; kingdom Viridiplantae; phylum Streptophyta; class Magnoliopsida; order Asparagales; family Amaryllidaceae; genus Allium; species Allium sativum. The sequence goes on from CM060920.1 coordinate 372,841,336, forward strand.
TGACTTTATGCCGCCTTCCATAGACTATGAGTCACGGGAGATAACATGGTTTGTGCTATATCTCATACTCAAGAGATCCTCCTAGTAGTTAGTTATACAATGCAAATGACGAACATTCTAGTTATTCTAACAATTTTTGAGTTGAGTATTTCAAGAATATCTCGACGATTTCTCTTTGTGTTTTTAATTTTTGAGATAAGAGATGAATTGATAACTATAAGAAAGAATTTCTTTTATAGAAAAAGATTTTCTTTCGTGTTAGGTAGTCGATCGAGTGTTTTAGAATTTTGGTCAATGCACCTGATCAACGTTATCGATAGGAATTTCCTAAACGATAGGATGAGACAATCAGACATAATAAATAGACTTCATAAGATTTTAAAAATATCATATCTTAAAAGATCAAATTGAATGACTTATGTATTGTTAGGAACTTTGAAATGTGAGATCTTTATTTTTGGGATAGACTCAAAAGAATTATATGTGGAACTAATCTTATAACGTAAGAGAATATAAGAATTAAAAATTACTTCTAATTGAGAAGTCATATTAAAAGATCAAGGATTTTTATAATAAAGAAAGATTGAGATTTCGTTTTTCTAAGTAATGAATTCTTGAAAGAAAGAAAAAATTGAAGTCTATATCCATTTTTGGATACCTTGTTTCTTTGTTCTTCTATTTCCTTAGAGAAATAATCTAATGACTTGCATTTTTACGGTCGTTGAGGTTAGTGGTTTACAAAAGAACCACCTTCTTTTAAGTTTCTTTATCCTTCTTGATGTTCTTTCTTTCATTATAGTAGCTTTTCCATTGTGGAATATGGAAAACTTGGGTTGTTAATCTTTTTGATGTCTTGAGTTTTAGATGAAGCTGAGTGGAATCCCAACCTCTTTCAAGGAATTTTGAGGAATCTTTCTTTTTAGATTTATTTTGAGAGGTATTTTTGCCTTTATGTTCTCTTTCGAAGGTGAGGTACCTTCAAATATTGAGATGTCACTTGGAAAGTTTCTAGAAATCGCTTATCCTATATAGATGTTCGGAGAAATTTATAGAACTATCAAGCAATTATTTTCTTCTTTACCTTCATCTTGAATGAAAAATCTGTAACAGCCCGATTTCTGGTGATTACCTATTATATTAAATTACAACGAAGATTATAATTTGATATATTAATTGGTAATAAATTGGGATTTTATAATATTCGTTTGGGGAATAACTAATAGATCTAAGAAATTTTGGAGAAATAAAGTTTTAAATACTTTATTGGTGATTTGGAATGGGAGTAAACAAAGATGATAATTAATTTGAGTCAAATTGTTAACATTGGGATTATATTCAAATAATGGTCTTTGGTTGCAAAATAGAAGGACAAATGAGAAGTGAATGAATTTTAAAGATGTAATTTTATGTGAAATTGATGTTTTATTTTTTTTTAAAGTGTTAAAACACTTTTGTGTAAGTTTTAAAAGTGAAAAATAATTCATATATGATGAAAATATGTCACATTAGTGATTTTTGGGCCCTAAATGACAATATTGTCAAATCTTGTTTAAATAAAGGATTTAGAATTTAATTTAAATTTTTTTTGAAGAAAATAAAATTTTGTTGTTGTTAACGTGTTCGTTTTGCTAAAATAACATAATGCAATTTATTTCATTCAAAAAGGAGTTGAAATGAATGAATTATGTACAAATGAGTGAACATACTCATATAATACCTAAAATTGGTTAAGTGTGGGAAATGGGCTTTTTGGGTATGTTAAGATCCATTAACCCGTCACTATAAGCTTCTGAGTTAAGTGGTACGTTCATTCTTCTTCGAGAAAACGTTTTAGAGAAAAAAACTCCAAATGGGCAAAGCAATGGCCAAAACCCTAGCTATTGTAAAAATCCTAATAAATCAAATAAAATCCCAAAAATTCTCAAATTCAGATATGTTATTTCTAACACATTCCAGCACCTTCTCTCCAATTTTCGTGGCAATTGGTTTAGGTTTGAGGTGTCAAACATCATCTTTCTTCAAGTAACTTTCGGGTTAAATCTGGGCTGAAAACGCAGGCTTGCTATATTAATTTCTCCCTATACTAGAGATGAAAATCTGACCTGTTTGATTGAATTGGCTTGCATGTCCTTTCCCTTGTTTCTTCAAGGTTTTGGTAGGATAAAAGCTTCAATTGTTGTCAAATTCTTGGTAGTTCTTGCTGGCAATCAAGGTGAGTTTAACTTGTTTCAGATTAGCTCTTGATGTGGGTCTCGGAATTTATTTTATACTGGTTATTTCCCATATTAATGCACGTGCAAAACGAAATTTATTTTCCAAAGACAGAATTGTACTTCCATATTCAAACTTGTTTCAGGTCCTTCAAACGGCCCAATACTAAAATATAATCTGAACAAAAATTGTTCCTTATTGAATCAGCTTTCCAACAAAAAAAATTTGACCCAAATCGGATGATAAACGAAGAAGTTATGCCAATTTTACTATAGCTCATTTTCAGAAAAACGAGATTCAAAGAACTTAAACTAAAACAACTACGGGGTTTCATCATATGAAATTAAAATTGATAAAAGATAGCTTACTGTAAGCATATTTGCTTACCTATTGTTCCTAGCAGCAATGAAGCAATTTATGGTAGCAAACTTTCAAGTTTTGACAAGCAAAATGATGCATTTGGGGCAATTGGGGATCTAGAACATGAAAAAGACCTACTTTCATCTGAAATTGAAGTTAGAGCAACATGTAGATGGAAAGATTCAACTTATAGAAATATTTCAACAAATCAGAGAATAAAATTGAAATAAATTAGGCTTTGGAATAGATTACCTGCTGTAGATCCCCATTAGCTTCCAATTTCCACAAATCAAGTAGAGAAAGGTCTTGGATTTAGATGGTTGTAAAATTTTCTTCTTAGTTTTTCTTATATTCCTCAGGAAGAAGAAGATAGGCAGAGAAAAAGTACGTACCCTCTCCTTCTTTTTCTAGAGGCTTCCTCCTTAATACTTTATTAGGGCCCAAATAAGCCATTAAGCCCAAAAATTCTCTAATAATTAATTGTTAAGTGTTTAGGCTAATTTAACTTATATTTAGCCTATGTTAACCTTGTTGAACCATGTTTACACTTAATATTAACCTAATTCACAAATTTAAACATCAAATGATATAAGTAAAAATTATAACACTGTCTATAAAATACTTCAAAAGCTTATAACATCAATATTTCCAATTTACATCAAGTTGTACAAAATATAGACAATTTTATTTAATTTGCACAACTTATGGAATACATTAAATTAAATAATTTTTTTAAATGTATAGATTTTAGCACAATAAATTATCAAAGCTTAGAAAAATACATATTTTCTTATTTACTATTATTCACGACAAATCTTACATATATGCGTATATTTTATATTACACATTCTATCAAAATTCCATTTTCAATCTAGAATCCCACAATCATATATTTCAATCAATAATTACATTTATTTCCACCAAATTTGTTTTTATATGAGCTTAACCCTAACAGTTTTCCCTAATTATATTCAATCCTTATTCCATGTTACAAAAATCATTTGTAACACCACTTAATAATCATGTATTGTTTATTTTCACCAAAATTAACTTTTCTATCAATTTATTACAACAAACCTCAATTTAATGATTAAATCCACCTTTTCCTAGTCAAACCAAAAAAAAAAAACCAACTTTTAATGTTAACACAATTAATTAATTATTGCAGGTAACCACTAAAACTCGGGTTGTTACAGACTTCCCTCCTTAATAAAATTGCATCCTCGCAATTTATAGAGAAAAGGTTGTTCTTAACATCTTAATTTCATCATTCGAAGGAAAGCCGAAAAAACACGAAATCGAAATTTCTTCATCTCTCATTCAAGGTGAAGGAAAATAAGAAGATAATTGTTTGGTAATTTCATAAATTTACATAAACATTTATGTAGAATAAGCGGTTTATGGAAAGTTTCCAAGTGATGTCTCAAAATTTCGAAGGCGCCTCAACTTCGAAAGCGGACACAAAGGCAAAAGTACCTCTCAATATCAATGTTAAAAAAAAAAAACTTAATTTAGCTTCAACTCAGAAAATCAGAATTACAAAACGAAGTCATCGAGATATTCTTGGAATACTCGATCCAAAGACTGGTAGAATGAACTAAAATGTTCGTCATTCCCCACAATACAACGAATTTCGTAGGAGAATCACTCGAGTAAGAGGAATTGTAAAGACCCTGCTATTCCCCGTAACTCGCAGTCTACGGAATTCATCGGAAAGTCAAGTTAGAATAACAGCCCAACATTTCTTATAGATTGAAAGAAGTCTGTGGATCATAGAATAAAAGTTAGGCATCAGCTAAAGAAAAAAAAACAGACCCAAACACCGCACTCAATCACCCAAAAGGTGGCAACCACAAATGTACTCAAATAACAAAGTCATCAAAGCTTGAGATATACTATCATCGTCTCGACACCAAAAGGTAAGTTCAAGGATTTTAGAATTGTAATTTTTTTTCCTCTCGAGAATAGTAATACAAATCTAAAGAATTAGGATATCAAAAACCAATATACTATAGAACATCAAAGGAGGTATAGCAACACCTAGACCACTCATCTCAAATATTAAAATTTCTAGAAAGGATTCCAAATAGAATCTATACGAATACACATGAAAAGATGAATCATAAGGAATAAACCCCATGATCATCAAACATCAGATCAATTGTTGTGGATTCTCTCAATCGAATTCGCAATCCTCGAGGACGCCTCAAGATAGAACATCAAAGATCTTTCATAACTTCGTTGATATGAATGAGTGAAAGGACCCGAATAGAATAATTACAAGGAATTATTCTTTAGATTAGATATCATCGAATTAATTTGGAATACTATGGAATACATATATTCCTTGACATATCCCAAATTATCTTCCCAACGAATCAAAGAAGGACAGTAGCTCAAAGATAAAGGGTAAGTACCACTCATACTATATTTGGATGTATCATTATATATGTTTCTGTTCTGTGTTTCTTGTATTTTGTTCTGAAATCCTCGCTCTGATACCAAACTGTAACGCCCCACCCTGAGACCCACATTAACAAAGAGGATTACATAGTAATTCTGTCTGCCAATGCGGAGAATAGGGCTGGTTAGGGGCGACCAACAATAACCTTGTCTCAACTTTCTACTGAACACGTCGACAAATGTTATAATTTTTTTTTCAAGAGGACCGACGCATTCAATAAATACTTGAGACTAAGCCATAGATGGATATGGATCTATCAGAACAATACGCTATAACGACATCACAGGACAATACAGATACATATATATATATACACACACACATATATGTGCATGCGTACATATACAATGATACACCTCAATACAATACAAATAATATATCAAAGTGGTATGACGACCAGTCAATATAAGAAAGCTAAAGACTCAAATCTCTATAATATGCCATGAGAATGTGAACAATCCCAAAGAGATGACTCAATCTTAAATGCTAGCACCAAGAACCAGCTAAGACCAAGAGAAGAGCTAAACCTGAAACAAACTCGGTCTGATCCGAGTGAAAACACACGGGTCAGGTAGGCTAAAACTCATCATTAGTAAAGGTAATGATAATACGAGGTAAGGGAAAGACCGTTCCATGATTACTAATGGTATGATATAAGTCATCAATTATCTCTAGGGTGGTATATCAATGGTTCATCATGATTGCATAAAAGAATGCAATGTATCTTATTTAGATATGGTTCATCTAATTATAATATAACTAAATGGAATGAGTAAAGGTGTGAACCACAAAGGGAGTTTTCATAAGACAATCAAAACTTCATGATCATTACTCGAATCAGACTAATGACATTTATAAGCAAAACAGATCAATAGATAAGGATGAGTGATTGAAAGATGTGATATCCTCCTATATAAAGGATACCATGCCATATACGAACAATTCCTTATGAAAAGAAATGATATCTCTTCATGATAATTATAAGAGATGGCTAAGTTATGACTACGCTCAAGTGATAAAAACAATGCTTAAGCATGGAATATCTACAAACTAGTTCATGAAGGTAAAACTCAATTAACATTTCCTTTGCCTCATATCATCGTCAATGCCAATTAAACATCGATTAAAAACTTCTAAAGAATCACTTGTCTACATAAAGGAGGATAACAACATAACCATGCACCGTAGCTACATAATCTTTAAATTTAGGATAAACATATATAAGTATGTCTCGTCTCATCGACACATACTAAATCTCAACACAATTCAATATATCATAAAACTCATCTAATAAAAACTTCTTAATTATTATATCGCATCTCATTGGTATAAATATAAATACATCTCAAATCCATTACTCAAACTCATCATAAAAGAATCACAACAATATATACCTCATTTCACTGGTATATAAAAAAAATGTCACAAACCTAACTTGATAGCACCCAAAAAGGGTTCAAAACGTCATATTCGAAATCACCATAAAAATATAATATATCTCGGCCCTTTTCATACTCAAGGCCTTATTCGAACATCATTATCAAAAAGGTAAATTCAAAACATCAAAATTTCATAGAAAACTGCACGTGCTTAACTTCTTGACTAGTACTATTTTTTGGTACCATACATCGTGATGACTTGGGGTCACATAACATCGTGATCGTCGTGATTGACTATAGTCGGAAACATCTTGATGACACCCAGTCACAAAAACCCGAGTAGTAACATCGTGATGATTGGAGTCGGGTAATACCATCATTCACGGCGTGATGACTCCAATCGAGTACTCGGTCTATAGTACTAGTGACATCTTGAATGTGTCTCAACCTCTCGGTTAGGAACCCATAAGGCGTCAACGTATGTCCCATACCATACGTTTGCACCTAATGGCTTACTAACCTTTAGTCGATACCACACTAGAAAACATCATAAACCATCATCAAATATACACCGCCTCATCTCATCGGCGAGTGTAAAGATACCAAACTCGTCTCATCTTTCTCTCTTTCGGACGAGTACTAAGTGATAATCTAACTTGTCTCATCTTATCGACAAGTAAAAATCCATCATAAACATCATGAATTTATAAACATCAAAACATCATGAATTCATCATAAAATAACTTACTTCGTATCATCGGCAAGTCTACAAAGCATCGTGGTTGGTTCATCACTGAGCATACTTCACTTGAGTAGTTCTAGAACCAATGGTCTTCGCCAAAATTTGGCAACATCTCAAAATATCGCATCAAATGAGTTTCGATCGTACAAGTCCGATATTAACCAATATTTAAATTTAAATGAGATTTAAATCAAATTTAAATCACATATTTCTTCAAATCTGAATTCGTCCATTGATGGTCATCATTACAATCTAATAACATCACGTTTCATCAAAAGAATGCAACCGGAATTGTCGAAATGGCAAAATATCATCAAAATCCGAAAATTAAACACAATACTAATTTCAGCTCTGTTGTAAAGAATTCGAATTTTAACATAGCAAACTTCAAAATCTGAAAATACTTATCAAATGAAAGATGTTCTACTAAGTTTAAGATTTCCAACGATACAAAGATCATCAAAATCGAACTTAGTATGAAGGGGTTACGATGAATACAATTCTCAGATTTTTAAAATTCAATGTAGCTGTCGTTTATTCTCAGGACAGCGGCGAAGAAGTAAGATTTCGACTACCATAGCTTCAAGATTTGGTAAAATAAATAGAAGGAAATTGTAGTTTAGGTTTAAAGCTTTCCAAATTGACCAAGATCGTCGAATTCCGATCAAAAATGAGAAAGATATAGCAAAAACAATTTCACATTAAAACTCAGAAAATTTCTGTCAAAGACAGAATTGTACATCTGTATTCAAACCTATTTCAGGTCCTTCAAACGGCAGAATATCAAGATAAAATCTGAAGAGAAATCGTTCCTTATTGAATCAGCTTTCCAACAAAAAAAAAATTGACCTAAATCGGATAATAAACGAAGAAGTTATGCCAATTTTACTACAACTCATTTTCAAAAAAAAACGAAAATTTCTGTCAAAGACATACATAATCTTTAATTAAAAGAATAAACACCTTTATATATGCCATACAATTCATAAGGAAATTTTATTTTCAGCTGTGTTTATTTTATGGATGAAAAGTATTATGTTTGAAAAATCATATCTCCCTCATTTTGCAGCGAAATTCATCCAAAATTTCATATGTTCTAGTCTTTATATCAATCTTCAATCCTGCAAATTTTTGTTTGATTCTGAGTTGTTTAGAGGTGAGAAATTAGTGTCCGAAGTTGGACAAAATTTTATTTTCAGCTGTGTTTATTTTATGGCTGAAAAGTATTATGTTTGAAAAATCATATCTCCCTCATTTTGCAGCGAAATTCATCCAAAATTTCATATGTTCTAGTCTTTATATCAATCTTCAATCCTGCAAATTTTTGTTTGATTCTGAGTCGTTTAGAGGTGAGAAATTAGTGTCCGAAGTTGGACAAAAATTGAATTTCAGCTGTGTTTATTTTATGGTTGAAAAGTGTTATCATTGGAAAATTTTATCTCCCTCATTCTGCAGAGAAATTCATCCATATTTCAATATGTTCTAGTCCTTATATCAGTCTTTGATGCTGAAAAATTTGGTTTGAATCCGAGTTGATTAGATATGAGAAATCAGTGTCCGAAATTGGGCAAAATTTGACTTTCAGCTGAGTTCATTCTATGGCTGAAAAGTGTTATGTTTGAAAAATTGTATCTCCTTTGTTTTGCAGCGAAATACTTTCAAATTTTGATACATTCTTGTACATATATTATTGTTTGTTACTGCAAAATTTCATTAATCTCTGAGTGGTTTTTGATATGCAAAATATATCTTCAAAGTTGGCCAAAAACATGATTTTTAGCATAGTTCATTTGTGTACGAATGAAACCAATTTGAAGTGATATTTTGAGAAGTTTTAGAAGTTGATAAGTTTTAGCGATGAATATTGGTTTTATAACTTCTCTTTTTCAATGTGCTCGATGATGAATCAATTTAGATGTATTTTTATGATAGCCGATGAAATGAGGCAATTTTGATGTTGAAACTCTAATTTGAGGTTATGGTTGGAAATAACCTCCGCGATGCTTCTTATACTTGCCAAGGAGATGAGGCAAATTATTTATGATGATTGATAGTATTTTGACATTCATGATGGATTTTACTTGTCGACGAGATGAGACAAGTCACGATGTAATTTAGTACTCGTCGAGAGAGAGAGAGAGAGATGAGATGAGTTAGGCATCTTTAAACTCGCCAATGAGATGAGGCAGTGTATAATTGATGATGTTTTATGATGGTTTTTCTAATGTGGTATCGACTAACGATTAGTAAACCAATAGGTGCGAACATATGGTATGGGACGTATGTTAACACCTATTGGGTTCCTGTTCGAGAAGTTGGGGCACATTCAAGATGTTACTAGTACTATTACCGAGTAAACGATTGGAGTCATCACAATGTTTTGACTATAGCCATCATGATGATCACGATGTTTGTGACTCCAATCACCACGATGTTATTACTCGGATTTTGTGACCAAGGGCATCATGTTGTTTCGGCGATAGTCATTAAGATGTTCATGATGTTTATGGCCCTAGTCATCACGATGGATGGTTCCAATATGTAGTACTAGTCAAGACGTTAAGCACGTGCAGTTTTCTATAATGTTTTGATTTTCGAATTCACCTTTTGATGACAATATCGAATAAGGCCTTGAGTATGAAAAAGGCCAAGTTCATATTATGTTTTATGATGATTTCGAATATGAAGTTTTGAACCCTTCTTGGGTGCTATCCAAATAAATTTGTGACCTTCTTATGATTATATCAATGAAATGAGGTTTAGATTATGGTAATTCTTTTATGATGAGTTTTAGTAATGGATTGAGATGTATTATTATTTATACCGATGAGATGAGGTATAATTGTTAAGAAGTTTCTATTAAATGAGTTTTATGATATATTGAATTATGTTGGGATTTAGTATATGCCGATGAGATGAGGCATATATAAAGGTGTTTATCTTTTATTTAAAGATTATGTATGTCTTTGTTTGATATTCTTAATTATTCATAGACAAATAAAGTATGATCTTTGCACTATATCTTATATGTCTACGGAATCCCTTATGAATCCATGATAGACCTTATGAGGCGTTCTAAGTTTTAATGTGAAATTGTTTTTGCTATATCTTTCTCATTTTTGATCGGAATTCGACGATCTTGGTCAATTTGGAAAGCTTTAAACCTAAACTACAATTTCCTTCTATTTATTTTACCAAATCTTGAAGCTATGGTAGTCGAAATCTTACTTCTTCGCCGCTGTCCTGAGAATAAACGACAGCTACATTGAATTTTAAAAATCTGAGAATTGTATTCATCGTAACCCCTTCATACTAAGTTCGATTTTGATGATCTTTGTATCGTTGGAAATCTTAAATTTAGTAGAACATCTTTCATTTGATAAGTATTTTCAGATTTTGAAGTTTGCTATGTTAAAATCCGAATTCTTTACAACAGAGCTGAAATTAGTATTGTGTTTAATTTTCGGATTTTGATGATATTTTGCCGTTTCGACAATTCCGGTTGCATTCTTTTGATGAAATAATGTAATATACATGCAGATAGAAATCATCAGTCACAGAACAGCAAAACCAGATCAGAGTATATATACATAAGTACATACATCACCATACATCTCTATAATAATACATCATACATAAGTAGTAAGAACCACTGACTCACATATACGCCTATCCCATAAAGTATACATCTTGATAACATAAGAGTCAACTACTCATATGGTACGATATCCAAGTCAAAATGATAAAGCACAACGAAAGATAGTAAAAATATCCAAGGGAAGCTGCAATCCATACATAACCTGCAACTCGGTCTGACCCGAGTGAAAAGCACACGGGTCAGGCAAACCAGTCTTATCAGTAGTAAAGGAAAATAACTATAAGTGATAAGTGAAACATTCCATTGTTACCAACGGAACGAAATAGTTCTTCCACTCAACTCTAAACAATATGCCTCATAAGGTCTATCATGGATTCATAAGGCATTCCGTAGACATATAAGATATAGTGCAAAGATCATACTTTTTTTGTCTATGAATAATTAAGAATATCAAACAAAGACATACATAATCTTTAAATAAAAGATAAACACCTTTATATATGCCATACATCAAATATAATACATTTGTGCACATCATCCTTTATCATAGCCTTTACTTGGCCCTTGTCCTTGTTTTGTCTTGTGTCCATTTTCGATTCCTTTGTGATGGATAGAAGGAATACGTCTAGGAATGGAAAATTCGTTTGACATTCCGTAGTATTCATCTCGCTATACATTTATGGTTGTTCTATATGTGACTTTATCTTTCGGTGTGACATGGGCATTTTATATGTTGAGTTTTTGGGAATTAGGCCAATTAGTGATTTCCTTTGGAGTTTACGTGGCTCCTATCCTTGTTTTATGGTCTGGAAAGAAGGGATCGTTTGGATACTATACACCTCTTATTGATGATATGATGGTGTAAGCCACCTAATAAGGGTGGAACTTCCCGTATAGGTTTCCTACCTATGGATTGTGTGTCTCTCCGTGAATAGCACCTCGCGACCTATAACCTGTTATTGAATTGGTGATTCTCTGGATATCTTATTCAGATTATTAGAGTATCTCATACTTGAACTCCGAATGAGAGTTTAAACAACCCATACATCCTTTTTAACTTTCGGGCCATGGTTCATTTGTTAATCTTAATCCTATGAGTATGTGAGATCTCTTTTACCATATCTTTTTGCGTTGTGGAATTCGAATACCCGACTTGTGTTATCGAGCCATCGGGTTTAATCGTATCTCTTGAATTCCTCTTGTGGAGATAAAAGTTTGTTTTGAACCTGGACGGAAGCTAATGAGTAGATAATCTTAATTTTTCAGAGTGCGCAGCAGAAACAAATTTATTGTTTCGACTGAGTACAGTAAATAATATACCTTGTGGATTATTGGAAAATATTTTCTAATTACTCTGATGTTAAAGATAAAGGTATTGAATTGGATTTATTTTAAGATGAAAGTATTAAGCAAATTTTGTTATGGTTATTGATAACGTTGATGTGTCGAGACGTGGTTTAAGAATTCTAGTCGAGACAAGGGACGCCTTGGGTCGATAGGAGTTCCAAAACAACGTATGAGGCATTGTTAACATGGGAAATAACCAGTATAAAATTTAAAATTGAAAGAATGGTTTTTATAACTTTCTAGTGAATGATTCTAAGAATATGAAGAATTAAGTAGTATTTGAGTTGCAATAAAACTTTGAGAAGTAGATTTTATAAATGCATAGTAATTTAATTTATAAAGTCATAATGGTGAAGCTTGAATCTCAAAAAAAAAAAAAAAAAAAAAAAAAGAGAAAATAAAATAAAAACATTAATATGAATTTCAGTATCAAGGAAGTTGGCACCACACTATATTAGACCATTTCCATTTACTGAGCACCTACTCTTGGATGCTAATTAAGTATCATTTCCACATTATCGCTTGAGTAAGCAAGGCATCCTCTGTGTATCTCAACTCGAAGTACATTCACTAATCTGAATCTGTTACTGACTCTTTAGAATAACCTGAGCTTGAGATCTTTCCAAGACTGTCCGGTAGCCTATTTATGTTCTTGGCGCGGAGGTGGGGCTCCTTCGAAGAAAAAAAAAATGTATCGCTCGTTAAGATTTAATGTTTTAATAATCCCAGCGATTGCACTGGGGGAAATTAGAGAATTTATCGAGCTTTCATATCATGGTTTCTTTCTTCTCATTGTGTTAGAGAGAATTCTTTACCTCGGATATTTATTCCTTCCATTCTTTGATGCGTTTGTTGAGTTTACATGATCTTTCCTCTAGGAATTGCGAGGATGCAATTTTGTTAAGGAGGGGAGTCTGTAACAACCCGAGATTTTAGAGATTGCCAAAATTTTAAATTATAATATAAATTATGATTAAATATGGGATTAAAGATTTATTTATGGAATAAATTGATGATAATATGGTTTATTTAAAAGAAAACAATGTATATTGGTTAAGAATTTGGGTTTGGTGTGAACAATTGGAATGAAGTGTGAGATTTTATGGGTTATAGAGTGGAAAAAAAGGAAATAAATTATTGGATTCAAATTTATGATATTGGGATTTTATCCCTATATTAGCCTTTTTGTCCTAAAATAAAAGGATAAACATGACGAAAATAAATTTCTATATATGAAAAATTGTTGGAAATGTTGTTTTAATACGTTAAAAGTGTGAATACACTTTTGTATAATTGTTAGGAGTGAGAATTAATTGTTAGTTTGGTGAAATATGTGAAATTTGAAATGTATGACCTTAAATAACAATATTGACAAATAGTGTTGTAATAAGGGGGAATCAAGGAAAAAATAATTTTTTTTTCTGGTATAATTAAGTTTGGATCAATGTTTTAATGTTGTAAAAATGTTAAAAACATTTTTATGCACTTTTTCTGATGAAAAAATAAATAATTTTTGTTGGTGGAAAATGATGGAAATGGTGATTTTCACCATAAAATGTGAATACTGATAAACAATTCATATTAAATTGTGTAAATAATATTTTTACTTGAAAAAAAAAATTTAATTATTTTTCTTTATTAATAGATTTCATTTGTTAAGACATGAAGAATGCAATCCATTTCATGTAAAGTGGACTCTTTATAAGAAAGTTATGTATAATTTGGTGTAAAGTATGAAATAGACTTAGCTAAAATAGCTTTAAGCACACTAATGGGCTTTAAGGAAAATAAATGCATACCCTTTAACCCATTAGACATCTCTATAAGCTATAGCATGCTATGTACGGCAATCCATTGTAGCCTTCTTCCCCAAAACGCAGAAAGAGAAACTTCTCAAAAAAAAACTACGTACCCTGTAATGGCCACCTCCCTCAAAATCAATTTCTTAGCAATCTCTCCCCAAATCAACTTAATTCCTAGGTAAATCAACAGCAAGAGGTAATCTCTTTCCTATAAAATCCCTTGATTCCATCAAAAATCCGAATTTGATTTTTATAATCCCTAATTTTGCTATTTTATCGTTTGCATGCCGTTTTTATCACTTCTTTCAGATTTCTAGAGGCATATATCCTATCAAAGCTCATCTTTTGCTGCTTAAATTTGGCTACATCTCTGGTTAGAAAGGTAAGCGTTTAGCTTACAACAAATTTTAGTTGTATTTGCAAGTTTTGATGATAATCCGTATGTTTTGTTGCTCAAAACTACGGTATTTATGTCATTTTATTGCTGAAATTGAGTCATATTTGGAAAATCATATCTCCTTCGTTTTGCAGCGAAATATTGCCAAATTTTAGTATGTTTCAGATATTATCTTATAGTTTGATGCTGCAAATTTTCATTTCATTCTGAAATGATTAGTTGCTGAAAATCACTTGCCGAAGTTGATCAAAAATATGATTTTCAGCTGAGTTCATTTTGTATTCAAAATGTGCCATCTTTGGAAATATAGTATCTCCCTCAATTTGCAGTGAAATTCGTCCAAAATTTGATATATTCTATTCTTTATATCAATATTTGATGCTGCAAAATTTTGTTTGATTTTGTGTTATTTAGAGGTGAGTAATTAGTGTCCGAAGTTGGACAAAATTTTATTTTCAGCTGTGTTTATTTTATGGCTGAAAAGTATTATGTTTGAAAAATCATATCTCCCTCATTTTGCAACGAAATTCTTCCAAAATTTCATATGTTCTATTCTTTATAAAAATCTTCAATCCTGCAAATTTTTGTTTGATTCTGAGTTGTTTAGAGGTGAGAAATTAGTGTCCGAAGTTGGACAAAAATTGATTTTCAGCTGTGTTTATTTTATGGCTGAAAAGTGTTATCATTGGAAAGTTTTATCTCCCTCATTTTGCAGAGAAATTCATCCATATTTCAATATGTTCTATTCCTTATATCAGTCTTTGATGCTGAAAATTTTGGTTTGAATCCGAGTTGATTAGATATGAGAAATCAGTGTCCGAAATTGGGCAAAATTTGACTTTCAGCTGAGTTCATTTTATGGCTGAAAAGTGTTATGTTTGAAAAATTGTATCTCCTTTGTTTTGCAGCGAAATACTTTCAAATTTTGATACATTCTTTTACATATATTATTGTTTGTTACTGCAAAATTTCATTAATTTCTGAGTGGTTTTTGATATGCAAAACATATCTTCAAAGTTGGCCAAAAACATGATTTTTAGCATAGTTCATTTGTGTACGAATGAAACCAATTTGAAGTGATATTTTGAGATGTTTTAGAATTTGATAAGTTTTAGTGGTGAATATTGGTTTTATAACTTCTCTTTTTCAATGTGCTCGATGATGAATCAATTTAGATGTATTTTTATGATAGCCGATGAAATGAGGCAATTTTGATGTTGAAACTCTAATTTGAGGTTATGGTTGGAAATAACCTCCGCGATGCTTCTTATACTTGCCAAGGAGATGAGGCAAATTATTTATGATGATTGATAGTATTTTGACATTCATGATGGATTTTACTTGTCGACGAGATGAGACAAGTCACGATATAATTTAGTACTCGTCGAGAGGGAGAGATGAGATGAGTTAGGCATCTTTAAACTCGCCAATGAGATGAGGCAGTGTATAATTGATGATGTTTTATGATGGTTTTTCTAATGTGGTATCGACTAACGATTAGTAAACCAATAAGTGCGAACATATGGTATGGGACGTATGTTAACACCTATTGGGTTCCTGTTCGAGAAGTTGAGGCACATTCAAGATATTACTAGTACTATTACCGAGTAGACGATTGGAGTCATCACAATGTTTTGACTATAGCTATCATGATGATCACGATGTTTGTGACTCCAATCACCACGATGTTATTACTCGGATTTTGTGACCAAGGGCATCATGTTGTTTCGGCGATAGTCATTAAGATGTTCATGATGTTTATGGCCCTAGTCATCACGATGGATGGTACCAATATGCAGTACTAGTCAAGACGTTAAGCACGTGCAGTTTTCTATAATGTTTTGATTTTCGAATTCACCTTTTGATGACAATATTGAATAAGGCCTTGAGTATGAAAAAGGCCAAGTTCATATTATGTTTTATGATGATTTCGAATATGAAGTTTTGAACCCTTCTTGGGTGCTATCCAAATAAATTTGTGACCTTCTTATGATTATATCAATGAAATGAGGTATAGATTATGGTAATTCTTTTATGATGAGTTTTAGCAATGGATTGAGATGTATTATTATTTATACCGATGAGATGAGGTATAATTATTAAGAAGTTTCTATTAAATGAGTTTTATGATATATTGAATTATGTTGGGATTTAGCATATGCCGATGAGATGAGGCATATATAAAGGTGTTTATCTTTTATTTAAAGATTATGTATGTCTTTGTTTGATATTCTTAATTATTCATAGACAAATAAAGTATGATCTTTGCACTATATCTTATATGTCTACGGAATCCCTTATGAATCCATGATAAACCTTATGAGGCATATTGTTTAGAGTTGAGTGGAAGAACTATTTCGTTCCGTTGGTAACAATGGAATGTTTCACTTATCACTTATAGTTATTTTCCTTTACTACTGATAAGACTAGTTTGCCTGACCCGTGTGCTTTTCACTCGGGTCAGACCGAGTTGCAGGTTATGTATGGATTGCAGCTTCCCTTGGATATTTTTACTATCTTTCGTTGTGCTTTATCATTTTGACTTGGATATCGTACCATATGAGTAGTTGACTCTTATGTTATCAAGATGTATATTTTATGGGATAGGCGTATATGTGAGTCAGTGGTTCTTACTACTTATGTATGATGTATTATTATAGAGATGTATGGTGATGTATGTACTTATGTATATATACTCTGATATGGTTTTGTTGTTCTGTGACTGATGATTTCTATCTGCATGTATATTACATTATTTCTAAAATGATCCAAAACCACCATAGAGTGCATTAGTCAAGGACTAAGCATGTCTACCACTTATGAGGTTAAAAAAAAAAAAAAAGAAAAAAAAAAAAAAAGAGACATAATTGACATGCTTAGATCTTAACTAATGTATTACTATGATGGTCGCCCTTAACCAACCCTATTCTCTGCATTAGTAGACAGGATTACTTAGTGATTCTCTTTACTAATGAAGGTCTCGGGGTGGGGCGTCACAGCTTGGTATCAAATTATACATAACTTTCTTATAAAGAGTCCAATTTACATGAAATGGATTGCATTCTTCATGTTTTAACAAATGAAATCTATTAATAAAGAAAAATAATTAAATTTTTTTTTTTCAAGTAAAAATATTATTTACACAATTTAACATGAATTGTTTATCAGTATTCACATTTTATGGTGAAAATCACCATTTCCATCATTTTCCACCAACAAAAATTATTTATTTTTTTCATCAGAAAAAGTGCATAAAAATGTTTTTAACATTTTTATAACATTAAAACATTGTTCCAAACTTAATCATACCAGAAAAATAATTATTTTTCCTTGATTCCCCCTTATTACAACACTATTTGTCAATATTGTTATTTAAGGTCATACATTTCAAATTTCACATATTTCACCAAACTAACAATTATTTCTCACTCCTAACAATTATACAAAAGTGTATTCACACTTTTAATGTATTAAAACAACATTTCCAACAATTTTTCATATATAGAAATTTATTTTCGTCATGTTTATCCTTTTATTTTAGGACAAAAAGGCTAATATAGGGATAAAATCCCAATATCATAAATTTGAATCCAATAATTTATTTCCTTTTTTTCCACTCTATAACCCATAAAATCTCACACTTCATTCCAATTGTTCACATCAAACCCAAATTCTTAACCAATATACATTGTTTTCTTTTAAATAAACCATATTATCATCAATTTATTCCATAAATAAATCTTTAATCCCATATTTAATCATAATTTATATTATAATTTAAAATTTTGGCAATCTCTAAAATCTCGGGTTGTTACAGACTCCCCTCCTTAACAAAATTGCGTCCTCGCAATTCCTAGAGGAAAGATCATTTAAACTCAACAAACGCATCAAAGAATGGAAGGAATAAATATCTGAGGTAAAGAATTCTCTCTAACACAATGAGAAGAAAGAAACCATGATATGAAAGCTCGATAAATTCTCTAATTTCCCCCAGTGCAATCGCTGGGATTATTAGAACATTAAATCTTAACGAGCGATACATTTTTTTTCTTCGAAGGAGCCCCACCTCCGCGCCAAGAACATAAATAGGCTACCGGACAGTCTTGGAAAGATCTCAAGCTCAGGTTATTCTAAAGAGTCAGTAACAGATTCAGATTAGTGAATGTACTTCGAGTTGAGATACACAGAGGATGCCTTGCTTACTCAAGCGATAATGTGGAAATGATACTTAATTAGCATCCAAGAGTAGGTGCTCAGTAAATGAAAATGGTCTAATATAGTGTGGTGCCAACTTCCTTGATACTGAAATTCATATTAATGTTTTTACTTTATTTTCTCTCTCTTTTTTTTTTTTTTGAGATTCAAGCTTCACCATTATGACTTTATAAATTAAATTACTATGCATTTATAAAATCTACTTCTCAAAGTTTTATTGCAACTCAAATACTACTTAATTCTTCATATTCTTAGAATCATTCACTAGAAAGTTATAAAAACCATTCTTTCAATGTTAAATTTTATACTGGTTATTTCCCATGTTAACAATGTCTCATACGTTGTTTTGGAACTCCTATCGACCCAAGGCGTCCCTTGTCTCGACTAGAATTCTTAAACCACGTCTCGACACATCAACATTATCAATAACCATAACAAAATTTGCTTAATACTTTCATCTTAAAATAAATCCAATTCAATACCTTTATCTTTAACATCAGAGTAATTAGAAAATATTTTCCAGTAATCCACAAGGTATATTATTTACTGTACTCAGTCGAAACAATAAATTTGTTTCTGCTGCGCACTCTGAAAAATTAAGATTATCTACTCATTAGCTTCCATCCAGGTTCAAAACAAACTTTTATCTCCACAAGAGGAATTCAAGAGATACGATTAAACCCGATGACTCGGTAACACAAGTCGGGTATTCGAATTCCACAACGCAAAAAGATATGGTAAAAGAGATCTCACATACTCATAGGATTAAGATTAACAAATGAACCATGGCCCGAAAGTTAAAAAGGATGTATGGGTTGTTTAAACTCTCATTCGTAGTTCAAGTATGAGATACTCTAATAATCTGAATAAGATATCCAGAGAATCACCAATTCAATAACAGGTTATAGGCCGCAAGGTGCTATTCACGGAGAGACACACAATCCATAGGTAGGAAACCTATACGGGAAGTTCCACCCTTATTAGGTGGCTTACACCATCATATCATCAATAAGAGGTGTATAGTATCCAAACGATCCCTTCTTTCCAGACCATAAAACAAGGATAGGAGCCACGTAAAATCCAAAGGAAATCACTAATTGGCCTAATTCCCAAAAACTCAACATATAAAATGCCCATGTCACACCGAAAGATAAAGTCACATATAGAACAGCCATAAAGGTATAGCGAGATGAATACTACGGAATGTCAAACGAATTTTCCATTCCTAGACGTATTCCTTCTATCCATCACAAAGGAATCGAAAATGGACACAAGACAAAACAAGGACAAGGGCCAAGTAAAGGCTATGATAAAGGATGATGTGCACAAATGTATTATATTTGATGTATGGTATCTAGTATACTCTTCTGTATGTACTACATTATATTCTGAAACCAGGCTCTGATACCATGTTGTAACGCCCCACCCCGAGACCCACATTAACAAAGAGAATTACAAAGTAATTCCATCTACTAATGCGGAGAATAGGGCTTGTTGGGGGCGACCAACTATAACCTTGTCTTAACTATCTAATGGACATGTCGACAATTGTTGTCTATTTTTTTTTTTCAACTTAAGTGGATCGACATATCCAATAAACAGTTAAAACAAGCTATAGATGGCTATGGATCTATCAGAACAAAATACCGCACCTAAATGGATATCCATATCACCACAGAACGGTTGCAATTATACATACATTTACATATACATTGATACATCTCATAAGAAAGCTACCAATCCCAAGAGAAAGACTCGATCTCACAAAGATGTGCTATGAAATAGCTAAGAGCCAAAAGGGAGACTGATACCTGAAACAAACTCGGTCTGACCCGAGTGAAAACACGCGGGTCAGGCTAGCCAAATTCATCGGTTAAATAGAGCAATTGGTAATGAGTAGTAAGGAAAAGATATGGTGCCCTTTTACTCGAAGGATATCATTCCATAACAATGATTCACCTCATCAGAAGGAATAATATATGCTCTAAAGAAAAGTAAGAACTATCTAGGATATATATGCTCATACTCAAGTGATATAATCGATACTTAATAAAATAGATTTCAACTAGCAGAATCTTACAAGTATGACTCAATCAAACTCGCTTTCGCCTTATGGAATGTGGATAAATACTTCAAAAGAACTAAATATCTTTCTAGAAGAATACATCAAGACATCTATATATATCAAGAAACAATATTCTTCACACATAATAACAAATGTAATGAATATGCCTCATCTCATCGGCATATTCTCAAGTATCATCAAGAGAAATATAAAACTCAATCATAAAAGAAGCATCATACTTATCCATATCTCCTCTCATCGATATGAATATAAATACATCATAAACCCATCGTTAAAACTCAATATATAAGAATCTCATAACCATTGACACCTCATCTCAACTATATGAATATAATTACACCATAAGTCCATTATTAAAACCCGACATATAAGAATCTTCATAACCATTTATACCTCATCTCATCGGTATGAATATAAATACATCATAAATTCATAATCATCATAAATTCATAAACATCATGAATTTATCATAGAATAGCTTGCCTCATCTCATTGGCAAGTTTACATTGCATCGTAGTTGGTTCATTATCGACATACTCCAATTAAGTAGCTCTAGAACCAATGGCCTTGGCCAAAATTCAGCATCATCTCAACATCGCATCAAAAGAGTTTCGATCATACAAGTCCGATATTAAGCGATAAAGTAAAAACACATGTCCCATACCACGTATTTTTACTAAATCATTTAATTCTCATCCTTATATGCCGAAATTCATGAAAATGAGCTTTTAGCACATGGACAACAACATACTAAAATTTTATAATATTTCGATGTAAAACGAAGAAGATACACATTTACAAAAATTGCTCTTTTCAGACACAAATGAATTATGCTAAAAATCTAGTTTTTAGCCAACTTTGAAGATGTGTATCTTTTTCGTCGAAATCATCATAAAACATAATATGAACTTGGCCTTTTTCATACTCAAGGCCTTATTCAATATTGTCATCAAAAGGTGAATTCGAAAATCAAAACATTATAGAAAACTGCACGTGCTTAACGTCTTGACTAGTACTGCATATTGGTACCATCCATCGTGATGACTAGGGCCATAAATATCATGAACATCTTAATGACTATCGCCGAAACAACATGATGCCCTTGGTCACAAAATCCGAGTAATAACATCGTGGTGATTGGAGTCACAAACATCGTGATCATCATGATGGCTATAGTCAAACATTGTGATGACTCCAATCGTCTACTCGGTAATAGTACTAGTAACATCTTGAATGTGCCTAAACTTCTCGAACAGGAACCCAATAGGTGTTAACATACGTCCCATACCATATGTTCGCACCTATTGGTTTACTAATCGTTAGTCGATACCACATTAGAAAAACCATCATAAAACATCATCAATTATACACTGCCTCATCTCATTGGCGAGTTTAAAGATGCCTAACTCATCTCATCTCTCTCTCTCGACAAGTACTAAATTACATCGTGACTTGTCTCATCTCGTCGACAAGTAAAATCCATCATGAATGTCAAAATACTATCAATCATCATAAATAATTTGCCTCATCTCCTTGGCAAGTATAAGAAGCATCGCAGAGGTTATTTCCAACCATAACCTCAAATTAGAGTTTCAACATCAAAATTGCCTCATTTCATCGGCTATCATAAAAATACATCTAAATTGATTCATCATCGAGCACATTGAAAAAGAGAAGTTATAAAACCAATATTCATCGCTAAAACTTATCAACTTCTAAAACATCTCAAAATATCACTTCAAATTGGTTTCATTCGTACACAAATGAACTATGCTAAAAATCATGTTTTTGGCCAACTTTGAAGATATGTTTTGCATATCAAAAACCACTCAGAAATTAATGAAATTTTGCAGTAACAAACAATAATATTTGTACAAGAATATATCAGAATTTGAAAGTATTTCGCTGCAAAACAAAGGAGATACAATTTTTCAAACATAACACTTTTCAGCCATAAAATGAACTCAGCTGAAAGTCAAATTTTGCCCAATTTCGGACACTGATTTCTCATAACTAATCAACTCGGATTCAAACCAAATTTTTCAGCATCAAAGAATGATATAAGGACTAGAACATATTGAAATATGGATGAATTTATCTGCAAAATGAGGGAGATAAAATTTTCCAATGATAACACTTTTCAGCCATAAAATAAACACAGCTGAAAATCAATTTTTGTCCAACTTCGGACACTAATTTCTCACCTCTAAACAACTCAGAATCAAACAAAAATTTGCAGGATTGAAGATTGATATAAAGACTAGAACATATGAAATTTTGGATGAATTTCGTTGCAAAATGAGGGAGATATGATTTTTCAAACATAATACTTTTCAGCCATAAAATAAACACAGCTGAAAATCAATTTTTGTCCAACTTCGGAGACTAATTTCTCACCTTTAAACAACTCAGAATCAAACAAAAATTTGCAGGATTGAAGATTCATATAAAGACTATAAACAAATGAAATTTTGGATGAATTTCGCTGCAAAATGAGGGAGATGTGCTTTTTCAAACATAATACTTTTCAGCCATAAAATAAACACAGCTGAAAATAAAATTTTGTCCAACTTCGGACACTAATTTTTCACCTCTAAATAACTCAAAATCAAACAAAAATTTGCAGGATTGAAGATTGATATAAAGACTAGAACATATTAAATTTTGGACGAATTTCACTGCAAATTAAGGGAGATACTATTTTCCAAAGATGGCACATTTTGAATTCAAAATGAACTCAGCTGAAAATCATATTTTTGATCAACTTCGGCAAGTGATTTTCAGCGACTAAACATTTCAGAATGGAATGAAAATTTGCAGCATCAAACAATAAGATAATATCTGAAACATACTAAAATTTGGCAATATTTCGCTGCAAAACGAAGGAGATATGATTTTCCAAAGATGACTCAATTTCAGCAATAAAATGACATAAATACCGTAGTTTTGAGCAACAAAACATACGGATTATCATCAAAACTTGCAAATACAACTAAAATTTGCTGTAGGCTAAACGCTTACCTTTCTAATCAGAGATGTAGCCAAATTTAAGCAGCAAAAGATGAGCTTTGATAGGATATATGCCTCTAGAAACCTGAAAGAAGTGATAAAAACGGCATGTAAACGATAAAATAGCAAAATTAGGGATTATAAAAATCAAATTCGGATTTTTGATGGAATCAAGGGATTTTATAGGAAAGAGATTACCTCTTACTGTTGATTTACCTAGAAATTAAGTTGATTTGGGGAGAGATTGCTAAGAAATTGATTTTGAGGGAGGTGGCCATTACAGGATACGTAGTTTTTTTTTTTTTTTTTTTGAGAAATTTCTCTTTCTGCGTTTTTGGGGAAGAAGGCTACAATGGATTGTTTCACTTATCACTTATAGTTATTTTCCTTTACTACTGATAAGACTAGTTTGCCTGACCCGTGTGTTTTTCACTCGGGTCAGACCGAGTTGCAGGTTATGTATGGATTGCAGCTTCCCTTGGATATTTTTACTATCTTTTGTTGTGCTTTATCATTTTGACTTGGATATCGTACCATATGAGTAGTTGACTCTTATGTTATCAAGATGTATATTTTATGGGATAGGCATATATGTGAGTCAGTGGTTCTTACTACTTATGTATGATGTATTATTATAGAGATGTATGGTGATGTATGTACTTATGTATATATACTCTGATCTGGTTTTGCTGTTCTGTGACTGATGATTTCTATCTGCATGTATATTACATTATTTCTGAAATGATCCAAAACCACCATAGAGTGCATTAGTCAAGGACTAAGCATGTCTACCACTTATGAGGTTAAAAAAAAAATGATACATAATTGACATGCTTAGATCTTAAATAATGTATTACTATGATGGTCGCCCTTAACCAACCCTATTCTCTGCATTAGTAGACAGGATTACTTAGTGATTCTCTTTACTAATGAAGGTCTCGGGGTGGGGCGTCACAGCTTGGTATCAGAGCCTGGTTTCAGAATATAATGTAGTACATACAGAAGAGTATACTAGATACCATACATCAAATATAATACATTTGTGCACATCATCCTTTATCATAGCCTTTACTTGGCCCTTGTCCTTGTTTTGTCTTGTGTCCATTTTCGATTCCTTTGTGATGGATAGAAGGAATACGTCTAGGAATGGAAAATTCGTTTGACATTTCGTAGTATTCATCTCGCTATACCTTTATGGTTGTTCTATATGTGACTTTATCTTTCGGTGTGACATGGGCATTTTATATGTTGAGTTTTTGGGAATTAGGCCAATTAGTGATTTCCTTTGGAGTTTACGTGGCTCCTATCCTTGTTTTATGGTCTGGAAAGAAGGGATCGTTTGGATACTATACGCCTCTTATTGATGATATGATGGTGTAAGCCACCTAATAAGGGTGGAACTTCCCGTATAGGTTTCCTACCTATGGATTGTGTGTCTCTCCGTGAATAGCACCTCGCAGCCTATAACCTGTTATTGAATTGGTGATTCTCTGGATATCTTATTCAGATTATTAGAGTATCTCATACTTGAACTCCGAATGAGAGTTTAAACAACCCATACATCCTTTTTAACTTTCAGGCCATGGTTCATTTGTTAATCTTAATCCTATGAGTATGTGAGATCTCTTTTACCATATCTTTTTGCGTTGTGGAATTCGAATACCCGACTTGTGTTATCGAGCCATCGGGTTTAATCGTATCTCTTGAATTCCTCTTGTGGAGATAAAAGTTTGTTTTGAACCTGGATTGAAGCTAATGAGTAGATAATCTTAATTTTTCAGAGTGCGCAGCAGAAACAAATTTATTGTTTCGACTGAGTACAGTAAATAATATACCTTGTGGATTACTGGAAAATATTTTCTAATTACTCTGATGTTAAAGATAAAGGTATTGAATTGGATTTATTTTAAGATGAAAGTATTAAGCAAATTTTGTTATGGTTATTGATAATGTTGATGTGTCGAGACGTGGTTTAAGAATTCTAGTCGAGACAAGGGACACCTTGGATCGATAGGAGTTCCAAAACAACGTATGAGACATTGTTAACATGGGAAATAACCAGTATAAAATTTAACATTGAAAGAATGGTTTTTATAACTTTCTAGTGAATGATTCTAAGAATATGAAGAATTAAGTAGTATTTGAGTTGCAATAAAACTTTGAGAAGTAGATTTTATAAATGCATAGTAATTTAATTTATAAAGTCATAATGGTGAAGCTTGAATCTCAAAAAAAAAAAAGAGAAAATAAAGTAAAAACATTAATATGAATTTCAGTATCAAGGAAGTTGGCACCACACTATATTAGACCATTTCCATTTACTGAGCACCTACTCTTGGATGCTAATTAAGTATCATTTCCACATTATCGCTTGAGTAAGCAAGGCATCCTCTGTGTATCTCAACTCGAAGTACATTCACTAATCTGAATCTGTTACTGACTCTTTAGAATAACCTGAGCTTGAGATCTTTCCAAGACTGTCCGGTAACCTATTTATGTTCTTGGCGCGGAGGTGGGGCTCCTTCGAAGAAAAAAAAATGTATCGCTCGTTAAGATTTAATGTTTTAATAATCCCAGCGATTGCACTGGGGGAAATTAGAGAATTTATCGAGCTTTCATATCATGGTTTCTTTCTTCTCATTGTGTTAGAGAGAATTCTTTACCTCAGATATTTATTCCTTCAATTCTTTGATGCGTTTGTTGAGTTTACATGATCTTTCCTCTAGGAATTACGAGGACGCAATTTTGTTAAGGAGGGGAGTCTGTAACAACCTGAGATTTTAGAGATTGCCAAAATTTTAAATTATAATATAAATTATGATTAAATATGGGATTAAAGATTTATTTATGGAATAAATTGATGATGATATGGTTTATTTAAAAGAAAACAATGTATATTGGTTAAGAATTTGGGTTTGATGTGAACAATTGGAATGAAGTGTGAGATTTTATGGGTTATAGAGTGGAAAAAAAGGAAATAAATTATTGGATTCAAATTTATGATATTGGGATTTTATCCCTATATTAGCCTTTTTGTCCTAAAATAAAAGGATAAACATGACGAAAATAAATTTCTATATATGAAAAATTGTTGGAAATGTTGTTTTAATACGTTAAAAGTGTGAATACACTTTTGTATAATTGTTAGGAGTGAGAAATAATTGTTAGTTTGGTGAAATATGTGAAATTTGAAATGTATGACCTTAAATAACAATATTGACAAATAGTGTTGTAATAAGGGGGAATCAAGGAAAAATAATTTTTTTTCTGGTATGATTAAGTTTGGAACAATGTTTTAATGTTATAAAAATGTTAAAAACATTTTTATGCACTTTTTCTGATGAAAAAAATAAATAATTTTTGTTGGTGGAAAATGATGGAAATGGTGATTTTCACCATAAAATGTGAATACTGATAAACAATTCATGTTAAATTGTGTAAATAATATTTTTACTTGGAAAAAAAAATTTAATTATTTTTCTTTATTAATAGATTTCATTTGTTAAAACATGAAGAATGCAATCCATTTCATGTAAAGTGGACTCTTTATAAGAAAGTTATGTATAATTTGGTGTAAAGTATGCAATAGACTTAGCTAAAATAGCTTTAAGCACACTAATGGGCTTTAAGGAAAATAAATACATACCCTTTAACCCATTGGACATCTCTAGAAGCTATAGCATGCTATGTACGGCAATCCATTGTAGCCTTCTTCCCCAAAACGCAGAAAGAGAAACTTCTCAAAAAAAACTACGTACCCTGTAATGGCCACCTCCCTCAAAATCAATTTCTTAGCAATCTCTCCCCAAATCAACTTAATTCCTAGGTAAATCAACAGCAAGAGGTAATCTCTTTCCTATAAAATCCCTTGATTCCATCAAAAATCCGAATTTGATTTTTTTAATCCCTAATTTTGCTATTTTATCGTTTGCATGTCGTTTTTATCACTTCTTTCAGGTTTCTAGAGGCATATATCCTATCAAAGCTCATCTTTTGCTGCTTAAATTTGGCTACATCTCTGGTTAGAAAGGTAAGCGTTTAGCTTACAGCAAATTTTAGTTGTATTTGCAAGTTTTGATGATAATCCGTATGTTTTGTTGCTCAAAACTACGGTATTTATGTCATTTTATTGCTGAAATTGAGTCATCTTTGGAAAATCATATCTCCTTCGTTTTGCAGCGAAATATTGCTAAATTTTAGTATGTTTCAGATATTATCTTATAGTTTGATGCTGCAAATTTTTATTCCATTCTGAAATGTTTAGTTGCTGAAAATCACTTGCCGAAGTTGATCAAAAATATGATTTTCAGCTGAGTTCATTTTGTATTCAAAATGTGCCATTTTGGAAATATAGTATCTCCCTCAATTTGCAGTGAAATTCGTCCAAAATTTAATATGTTCTATTATTTATATCAATCTTTGATGCTGCAAAATTTTGTTTGATTTTGAGTTGTTTATAGGTGAGAAATTAGTGTCCGAAGTTGGACAAAAATTGATTTTCAGCTGTGTTTATTTTATGGCTGAAAAGTATTATGTTTGAAAAATCATATCTCCCTCATTTTGCAGCGAAATTCATCCAAAATTTCATATGTTCTAGTCTTTATATCAATCTTCAATCCTGCAAATTTTTGTTTGATTCTGAGTTGTTTAGAGGTGAAATATTAGTGTCCGAAGTTGGACAAAAATTGATTTTCAGTTGTGTTTATTTTATGGCTGAAAAGTGTTATCATTGGAAAATTTTATCTCCCTCATTTTGCAGAGAAATTCATCCATATTTCAATATGTTCTAGTCCTTATATCAGTCTTTGATGCTGAAAAATTTGGTTTGAATCCGAGTTGATTAGATATGAGAAATCAGTGTCCGAAATTGGGCAAAATTTGACTTTCAGCTGAGTTCATTTTATGGCTGAAAAGTGTTATGTTTGAAAAATTGTATCTCCTTTGTTTTGCAGCGAAATACTTTCAAATTTTGATAATAAAATTTTAGTATGTTGTTGTCCATGTGCTAAAAGCTCATTTTCATGAATTTCGGCATATAAGAATGAGAATTAAATGATTTAGTAAAAATACGTGGTATGGGACATGTGTTTTTAATTTATCGCTTAATATCGGACTTGTATGATCGAAACTCTTTTGATGCGATGTTGAGATGATGCTGAATTTTGGCCAAGGCCATTGGTTCTAGAGCTACTTAATTGGAGTATGTCGATAATGAACCAACTACGATGCAATGTAAACTTGCCAATGAGATGAGGCAAGCTATTCTATGATAAATTCATGATGTTTATGAATTTATGATGATTATGAATTTATGATGTTTTGGTGTTTATGATGGATTTTTACTTGTCGATGAGATGAGACAAGATTAAATTGACACTTAGTACTCGTCGGAAAGAGAGATATGAGACGAGTTTGGTATATTTACGCTCGCCGATGAGATAAGGCAGTGTATATTTGATGATGTTTATAATATTTTCTAATGTGGCAACGACTGACGGCTAGTAAACCATTAGGTGCAAACGCATGGTATGGGACATACGTTGACGCCTTATGGGTTCCTATCCGAGAGGTTGAGACACATTCAAGATGATTACTAGTACTATAACCGAGTACTCGATTGGAGTCATCATGATGTTTACGACTATAGCCATCACAATGATCACGATGTTTGTGACTCCAATCGCCATGATGTTTATTACTCGGGTTTTCGTGACTCAGGGGCATCACGATGTTCTCGGCTATAGTCATAATGATTATGATGATGTTTGTGTCCCTAGTCATCACGATGTATGGTACCGAAAAGTATAGTACTAGTCAAGATGTAATGCACGTGCAGTTTCTCATGATGTTTTAAATGTTTCAATTTCCCCACTACATGATGATGTTTATTACTACCTTGAAAAAGTTGAAGGCTTAATTAAATTGATGGTTTCATGATGATTTCAAAATAGAAGTTTTGTACTCTATGCAAGTTCTATTATGATGCTTTCTATATATATAAAAAATGAGTTTGAGATTTCAAATGGATTTAAGGTGTGTTTAGATTTATACTGGTCAGATGAGGTATAAATGGTTATGAAGATTCTTTTATGTTGAGTTTTAATAATGGATTTATGATGTATTTATATTCATACCGATGAGATGAGGTATAAATGGTTATGAAGATTCTTATATGTCGGGTTTTAATAATGGACTTATGGTGTAATTATATTCATATAGTTGAGATGAGGTGTCAATGGTTATGAGATTCTTATATATTGAGTTTTAACGATGGGTTTATGATGTATTTATATTCATATCGATGAGAGGAGATATGGATAAGTATGATGCTTCTTTTATGATTGAGTTTTATATTTCTCTTGATGATACTTGAGAATATGCCAATGAGATGAGGCATATTCATTACATTTGTTATTATGTGTGAAGAATATTGTTTCTTGATATATATAGATGTCTTGATGTTTTCTTCTAGAAAGATATTTAGTTCTTTTGAAGTATTTATCCACATTCCATAAGGTGAAAGCGAGTTTGATTGAGTCATACTTGTAAGATTCTGCTAGTTGAAATCTATTTTATTAAGTATCGATTATATCACTTGAGTATGAGCATATATATCCTAGATAGTTCTTACTTTTCTCTAGAGCATATATTATTCCTTCTGATGAGGTGAATCATTGTTATGGAATGATATCCTTCGAGTAAAAGGGCACCATATCTTTTCCTTACTACTCATTACCAATTGCTCTATTTAACCGATGAATTTGGCTAGCCTGACCCGCGTGTTTTCACTCGGGTCAGACCGAGTTTGTTTCAGGTATCAGTCTCCCTTTTGGCTCTTAGCTATTTCATGGCACATCTTTGTGAGATCGAGTCTTTCTCTTGGGATTGGTAGCTTACTTATGAGATGTATCAATGTATATGTAAATGTAAGTATATTTGCAACTGTTCTGTGGTGATATGGATATCCATTTAGGTGCGGTATTTTGTTCTGATAGATCCATAGCTATCTATAGCTTGTTTTAACTGTTTATTGGATATGTCGATCCACTTAAGTTGAAAAAAAAATAGACAACAATTGTCGACATGTCCAGTAGATAGTTAAGACAAGTTTATAGTTGGTCGCCCCCAACAAGCCCTATTCTCCGCATTAGTAGATGGAATTACTTTGTAATTCTCTTTGTTAATGTGGGTCTCGGGATGGGGCGTTACAACATGGTATCAGAGCTAATCTGAATCTGTTATAGGTAGAATTGTACTTCCATATTCAAAATAAATAGTTAAAACATTGTTGGAAATGTTAACCTAATTCACTAGAAAGGGTATGTATTTACTAATGCACGTGCATTACATCTTTGTTAATGTGGGTCTCGGAATGCCCCTCATGTTGTAACGCCCCACCCCGAGATCCACATTAACAAAGAGAATTACAAAGTAATTCCATCTACTAATGCGCAGAATATAATTACACCATAAGTCCATTATTAAAACTATATGAATATAATTACACCATAAGTCCATTATTAAAACCCGACATATAAGAATCTTCATAACCATTTATACCTCATCTCATCGGTATGAATATAAATACATCATAAATCCATCATTAAAACTCAACATAAAAGAATCTTCATAACCATTTATACCTCATCTGACCAGTATAAATCTAAACACACCTTAAATCCATTTGAAATCTCAAACTCATTTTTTATATATATAGAAAGCATCATAATAGAACTTGCATAGAGTGCAAAACTTCTATTTTGAAATCATCATGAAACCATCAATTTAATTAAGCCTTCAACTTTTTCAAGGTAGTAATAAACATCATCATGTAGTGGGGAAATCGAAACATTTAAAACATCATGAGAAACTGCACGTGCATTACATCTTGACTAGTACTATACTTTTCGGTACCATACATCGTGATGACTAGGGACACAAACATCATCATCATCATTATGACTATAGCCGAGAACATCGTGATGCCCCTGAGTCACGAAAACCCGAGTAATAAACATCATGGTGATTGGAGTCACAAACATCGTGATCATCGTGATGGCTATAGTCGTAAACATCATGATGACTCCAATCGAGTACTCGGTTATAGTACTAGTAATCATCTTGAATGTGTCTCAACCTCTCGGATAGGAACCCATAAGGCGTCAACGTATGTCCCATACCATACGTTTGCACCTAATGGTTTACTAGCCGTCAGTCGTTGCCACATTAGAAAACATTATAAACATCATCAAATATACACTGCCTTATCTCATCGGCGAGCGTAAATATACCAAACTCGTCTCATATCTCTCTTTCCGACGAGTACTAAGTGTCAATTTAATCTTGTCTCATCTCATCGACAAATAAAAATCCATCATAAACACCAAAACATCATAAATTCATAATCATCATAAATTCATAAACATCATGAATTTATCATAGAATAGCTTGCCTCATCTCATTGG
Organism: Allium sativum; assembly: GCA_030737875.1. NCBI lineage: Eukaryota > Viridiplantae > Streptophyta > Magnoliopsida > Asparagales > Amaryllidaceae > Allium > Allium sativum. Next base: position 372,873,411 of record CM060920.1, read on the forward strand.
CAAGTTTACATTGCATCGTAGTTGGTTCATTATCGACATACTCCAATTAAGTAGCTCTAGAACCAATGGCCTTGGCCAAAATTCAGCATCATCTCAATATCGCATCAAAAGATTTTCGATCATACAAGTCCGATATTAAGCGATAAAGTAAAAACACATGTCCCATACCACGTATTTTTACTAAATCATTTAATTCTCATTCTTATATGCCGAAATTCATGAAAATGAGCTTTTAGCACATGGACAACAACATACTAAAATTTTATAATATTTCGATGTAAAACGAAGAAGATACACATTTACAAAAATTGCTCTTTTCAGACACAAATGAATTATGCTAAAAATCTAGTTTTTAGCCAATTTTGAAGATATGTTTAGCATATCAAAACAACCCATAAATTAATTAAATTTTGTTGTACTAAACTTTTTTATATGTACAAAATCATACTAAAATTTGACACCATTTCGCTGTGAAACGAAAAAGATACACATCTTCAAAGTTGACACTTTTTGGGCACAAATGAATTATGCCAAAAAAATCTAGTTTTTAGCTACTTTGGAGATATGTTTAGCATATCAAAACAACTCAGAAATTAATGAAACTTTGCTCCAACAAATTTTAGCATATGGACCATAACATATTTAAAATTGGGATCAATTCGTTGCAAACTAAAAAAGTTATGATTTTTCGAACATAGCACTTTTTAGCAAATAAAACAGAAAATAATTTTGGCTGATTTCAAGCAACGATTTGCAATATCAAAATAATCCAAAATTCAATGAAAATTTGCAGGAATATAATACAGCCCAAATAGTACAATATGTCAAAAATTGGGCGTAATTTATTGCAAATCAAAGAAATTGCGGTGGCTCAAAGTTGAGCCTTCGTTGTGTTTGCACAACATAAACAACAAGATGATAAAACTACATATTTCTTTACATATTAACAAAACAAAGCACAAAACCATTAATGATATTAGAAGCGTGAGTTAAACTCACCTTGATTGCCAGCAAGAACTACCAAGAATTTGACAACAATTGAAGCTTTCATCCTACCAAAACCTTGAAGAAACAAGGGAAAGGACATGCAAGCCAATTCAATCAAACAGGTCAGATTTTCATCTCTAGTACAGGGAGAAATTAATATAGCAAGCCTGCATATTTTCGAAAGAAATTTTAACTGAAGGTGGGGATATGAGTTGAGAGAAACATATCCAAATTTCAGAATTTTATGATTTTTCTACAATTATTTATGAATTTCCTACTAACCTGCGTTTTCAGCCCAGATTTAACCCGAAAATTACTTGAAGAAAGATGATGTTTGACACCTCAAACCTAAACCAATTGCCACGAAAATTGGAGAGAAGGTGCTGGAATGTGTTAGAAATAACATATCTGAATTTGAGAATTTTTGGGATTTTATTTGATTTATTAGGATTTTTACAATAGCTAGGGTTTTGGCCATTGTTTTGCCCATTTAGAGTTTTTTTCTCTAAAACGTTTTCTCGAAGAAGAATGAACGTACCACTCAACTCAGAAGCTTATAGTGATGGGTTAATGGATCTTAACATACCAAAATAGCCCATTTCCCACACTTAACCAATTTTAGTTATTATATGAGTATGTTCACTCATTTGTACATAATTCATTCATTTCAACTCCTTTTTGAATGAAATAAATTGCATTATGTTATTTTAGCAAAACGAACACGTTAACAACAACAAAAATTTATTTTCCACAAAAAAAAAAAATTAAATTCTAAATCCTTTATTTAAACAAGATTTGACAATATTGTCATTTAGGGCCCAAAAATCACTAATGTGACATATTTTCATCATATATGAATTATTTTTCACTTTTAAAACTTACACAAAAGTGTTTTAACACTTTAAAAAAAAACATCAATTTCACATAAAATTACATCTTTAAAATTCATTCACTTCTCATTTGTCCTTCTATTTTGCAACCAAAGACCATTATTTGAATATAATCCCAATGTTAACAATTTGACTCAAATTAATTATCATCTTTGTTTACTCCCATTCCAAATCACCAATAAAGTATTTAAAACTTTATTTCTCCAAAATTTCTTAGATTTATTAGTTATTCCCCAAATGAATATTTTAAAATCCCAATTTATTACCAATTAATATATCAAATTATAATCTTCGTTGTAATTTAATATAATAGGTAATCACCAGAAATCGGGTTGTTACAAGACAGCAAAGGTGGATGGAGTTCTTAGCATCCTATGATTTCGAGATAGCGTATACCCCTGGCAAGGGTAACGTGGTGGCGAACACCTTAAGCAGAAAAAGGTTGTCCTTGAGTCCATTGTTCGTGGAACGACGAAGCTTGGAATTTATCTCGTTGTTTTATTTTAGACCTTCCGTTGACTTTGTACCCGGTTTGCTAGCATCCTTAGAGGTCAGATCTACTCTTTTGGGACGGATTGGCGAGGCACAGCGGGACGACCCACAGTTGGTTGAGTTGGTAGAGAGGCTCATAAGGGGGGAGTCGTCCAGCCATTTGAGTAGGTACACCCTAGATGATAAGGCGTGGTTGCGTAGAGACGGTAGACTTTGTGTACCGCAAGATGGGGGTTTGAGGAAGGCTATACTTGATGATGCACATCGTTCGAAAATGACCATTCATCCCGGTGGGGACAAGATGTACCAAGACATGAAGCGAGTTTTCTTTTGGGCCGGTATGAAGAAGGATGTGGCCGAGTATGTCGCTAGATGTTTGGTGTGCCAACAAGTGAAAGCGGAGCAGAAGAAACCCGGTGGGTTGCTTCACCCATTGGAAGTTCCGCAATGGAAGTGGGATAGCGTCTCGATGGATTTTGTCGATGGATTAACGAGATCGAGAAAGGGTAATACGGGAATTTGGGTTGTGGTAGACAGACTTACTAAGAGCGCCCATTTTATACCCGTGAAGAGTAAGAGGACTGCTCCATGGCTAGCTTCAGTTTACCTTCGAGAGATAGTTCAGTTGCATGGTGTACCTTCTAGCATAGTGAGCGATCGAGATCCTATCTTCACTAGCGAGTTTTGGAAGAGTTTGCAAGAGGCGGTAGGGACTCAGTTGTGTTTGAGCACCGCATATCATCCTCAGATGGACGACCAGACCGAGAGGGTGAATCGTGTTCTAGAAGACCTTTTGAGGCTATGTATCTTAGATTTTGGAGGTACATGGGAAGAGCATCTTCCATTGGTGGAGTTCGCGTATAATAACAGCTTTCAGTCTAGTATTGGTATGGCTCCTTTTGAAGCTCTTTATGGAAGGCCTTGTCGATCACCTACATGTTGGTGGGAGTCTACGGATAAGATCTTGCTTGGGCCCGATATGGTTAGAGAGACTTCAGAAAAGATTGATTTGATTCGAAGAAGGATGAAAGCAGCGCAAGATAGGCAGAAATCTTACGCGGATAAGAGGAGGACGGATCTTGAGTTTAATGTTGGGGACATGGTCTTTGTCAAAGTGTCTCCATTACGGAATGTTGTCCGCTTTGGGTCCGTTGGGAAGTTAGCACCAAGGTTTGTAGGGTCGTTTCCTATTAAGGAAAGGATTGGACAGATGGCATATAGAGTGGATTTGCCCGAGAGACTTAGTGGTGTACATGACGTATTCCATGTGTCACATTTGAGGAAGTGCCTACATGAGCCGCAGAGGTGGTAAAGCCGAGTTTGCTTAGAGAAGTGGAGGTAGAGCGTGATGCGACGATTCGACGAGCTCCTACTCGCATCCTTGGGTCAGAGATTAGGAAGTTGAGAAACAGAGAGGTTCAACTAGTCAAAGTGCAATGGGGAGATGATGAGAGCAACGCTACTTGGGAGACAGAAGTGAAGATGCGTTCTTTGTACCCATTCCTTTTTGTGGGTATGTCTTTTAACTTCTCCTTTATCGTTTGTCTAGTACTTATCTTATCTTTAGTATGTCCTCTCATTAGTACCTTTGACTTTTATATAGGGTAAACCTATGGTTGAAACATGTGTTTGAGACATGTTATGCTTGATGGATGCGTGTGGATGCAAGTGTTTGCTAGTGGTTGCTCGTGGATGCATATACACACACTTTAGACACTAGATCGGCTAAGTCACTTTATATTGCATATTGCATATAATTGTGTGTAGGTAGCTATATTAATGGATGTATAATGGTTGTGTTATCATATGGATGATGCATTTTGGTGTATGGTTGTGCACACATGTAGAGATAGTATGTGTCGATAGGGTTCTTTCGCATACATATTGGATGCATGGCACTATCATGGTTTGCATTAAGGAGGTCAACTGAATCAGTAGACCGCCTGATTTTGCATTAGACAGGGAACATATACACACACTCTTTGCATACGTTCATACAACATTAGAAACTTTAAGGACAATGGATGCCAGTGTTTGATGGTTTAGTAGATGGTTGTTTGGTTGGTAGGATACGTTCTTCTTGACTTAGAGATTTCGGGGACGAAATCCTTTAAGTAGGGGAGAATGTAACACCCCGTATATTGAATAACTTGTTATAATATAAATCAGGGCAGAATTAAATTTTAAGATCTGAATCAGGAGAAACAGGCTATGTCATTGCGTTCGTCTCGGAAAAATACGCGAAATAGAGTCCGAGTTTTCGAAAATCGGGGTCCGTATGACCCAGTTAAGGCCCGAAGAAGTATTCAGAAAATTCAAATTTCGAAAAACAGATTTCAAATGCAGAAGGGGGGGGCTAGGCGGGAAAATTCCCGCCAGCACCAGGTCGACCCCCGTGTCGACTGGGGAGTCGACACACAGGGGGGGTGTCGACAGTAGTGTCGACACCCCAGTCGACACAGGGGGCTCAGCCAGTTTGGCCTGGGTGCAGCCTGAAGGAGTTTGGACTGTGTTTGGGGGCTTGTGACGAGATCTGACGGCTCTAACCTAATCTAGGGTTAATCTAAGGGCCTAAACTACATCCTAAATCTATAAATACACCCTAAGACTACCCTAATCCATACTAAAAATAGATACAATGTCGTCATGCCGTCAAAATGCAAATAGAAGGAGCCTCCATCAAATTTTAGAAGAAGATAGCTTCTCAAATCAACTTCTAATCAACTCTAGCAACTTAATCTTCTTCATAGGAGTGCTAATCAACAAGTTGTGAGTTTCTATGCCTTTAGCAAGCAATTGCTAAACTAATTATGATAGGATATAATGGGGTTATGGTTATGTATGTGGATCAATGCAAGTTATGCTATCATATGCTATGTGTTCATGATGTTAGTTATGCAAGTTTTATGCTATATGTTCATGATGCTAGTTATGCAAGTTGTATGCTATATGTTCATGATGCAAGTTATGCAAGTTTGATGCTATGTGCCGATGAAGCTAGTTATGCAAGTTGGGTGTAATCTATGTTATGTGTTCATAATACTAGTTATGCAAATCACTATGATAAACATTGATCCATTATGACACCATGTTATGCAAGTTTGGTGTTTGATTATATGCAAGCTCATATATGACATGTTATGCAAGTTTGGTGTTTGATTTTATGCAAGTTCATATGTGACACGTTATGCAAGTTTGGTGTTTGATTATATGCAAGTTCATATATGACATGTTATGCAAGTTTGGTGTTTGATTATATGCAAGTGACATGTGCAAGTTTACACCTTTGTATGTCATACATACATATGCAAGTTTACCCCTTTGTATGACATAAGTAACTTATGCAAGTTACCCTTTTTATGACATATGTGATTCATGCAAGTTTGGGTTGGTTATTTATGCTAGTTGGGTTTGATGCTATGGTCATATATGCAAGTTGACACCTTTAAAATCCATGTTGATGCTAATGTTATGCTAAGTTGAACCCATTGTATTTGTGATGAATCTTCCCTTTTAAGTATGTCATGTTAGCGTATTACGTGTGGAACGATGGGGTTAATATTCATGTTAACAAAATTGTGGTGAAATTGGTATGATGTGGCATACCATGAGTGGATGGACATAATTGAGTCAATTATGTACATCATTAAATTGGAATTAATTAGGGAAAATTAATTCAAAATATGGGGGTGATTAATTAGGTATAATTAATCGACTAAGACACGAGGTTGGACCCTTTTGTAGCATAAGACTGCCCAGACCCGACCGGCAAATCCAGCGGCTACAAATGATAGGCCCAATGTGAGAGGTCTTAGGCATAAACTAAATACGTGAAAAGGGTAAAGACACGAGGTTAGACTCGGTTATGGCGTAAGGCTGCCCGGATCCGACCGGCAAATCCAGCTGCCATAAAAGACAGTCTAATGTGAGAGGTCTTTACAAAGGTTACGTTCTTAATCAATTAAGAAACACTTAACCAGATAAGCATGTAGTGGGGCATGAGGGATTAAGTGGGTGCCTTGGGTGGCATGTGGAAATCAAGTAAGTGCCTTGGGTGGCATGTGGAAATCTAGTGGGTTGCCTTGGGTGGCAATAGAAAATACGATTAGAATACTTAACCAAGTGGAAACATGTAATTAAACATGATTAAAGGGTTAAGTGGGATGCACTAGAAAAGGGGACAAGCTTAGGTGGGTAGCTTATGGGGGGCCATTTCAACCAGTAACCCATATGTATCTTATTGGGCTCGACCCATGTCGAGGACGGGACACGCGTACTGGGCTTGACTATAAGAGGCCAAAACGGGTTAGCGGTGGCAACGCAAGTCCAACGGGTTTCATATGCGTGTGTGGACCCGGGCTGGTAGGTAAGACGTTGTTGCATCGTGTAGGTATAAGCCTGTCATCAATAATTATCCAAACGACGTAAAGACCTCCGGTCTTGAACCACCGTCTTCATCTTCGACACCACGTCGAATCAGTTATTCAGAATGGGATAAACCCGGTCTTTCTGAATAACTCGCGTATATAATAAACAAGTGTTACACAAACACAACATACGCCTCATTCCAATTCAGAATATTCTTTTATTCAAATATTCTTATACTTTGGGAAAGGTTCCCATTAATTTTATCAAAGATAAATTCTTTAAATTTATTCTTTATTCTCAATTCAAACTAGTCGGGATTAGCGAACCACACCGGAGTAATCGTTTATTTTATTTCCCAATCCCTACCTATTCATCCCATGAAGTAAAACTGGTAATACTTCATATCTAACACCACGGTGTTATTGGTAAATTCAATTACCATCTCACGTTCAAATCTAATTAAAGATTTAACTATCGCCTGGAGTAAAACTGGCGATACTCCATTCTCGATCTTTTCAACCTAATTAAAGATTCATTAAAACTCCACTTAGTTTTAATCTTTAACTTGGTTAAAGAATCAGAGTCATTTAAAACACGGTTCACGATAAACCCAAAATCACATTCCATTAATTATCGGGTTAAAGAACAAGTGTTATTTAAAACACTGTTCACGGTAAACCCAAAAATCAATACCAATTCAATTCCAATTAAATATTTTTTAATTGGTACACTTCATTAAATCTAAATAAAAAGATTTAATCTTTTACCCCACTGGGCTTAAGAACAGTGTTAATAAAGACACCATTCACGACAAACCCAAATCACATTTGATATTAAATACAAGGCTCTGAATAGAAAATATATCGGCTTATATTCAATATCAAATTCTACGACCAACAAATATCGTATTGGAAATAACGATATATATATCTTTCAAATTCCCATAACAATATCTGTATCATCACGAAATCCAACATCGAAATATTCCGAAGACAATTTCGATTCAAATCCATTCCAATTCAATTATTGGAAATTCTGGTTATATTTCAAAACCATTTCGAATTCATTTTATTTATTTCAAAAATAAATGAATTTCCATTCTAGTTCCAAAACTAGTTCATTTCGATAAAAATCTATTTTTATCTTTTCAAATATGGAGTTTTTCATCTCAATTCTTCCCAAATCATTTCTTATGATTTTACACAAATTATCACAATTTTTAATAATTTTATCAAGGTCCGTACAGTCGATTTCCATCAACAGCCATCGAACTGCACCTACAGCGACCTTTTCCAAATTTGATTTGGACATAATTCCAAATCCAACCGTTAGATTTCAAATTTCTAATATTCGTTAGAAAGCTCTTTTCGATAAGAACCCAACGGTTCCGGTTTTAGGAGAATCCGACGGTTGGATCTCCCGTAACATCCGTTCGAAGTCAATGGTCGAAATTCGCGAACTGCCGCGGCGCGGCGCGTTCTATTCAGGCCATTATATAATATATATAATATATATAATATATACTTCGTCGATTTCCTTTCGAAACGAATTTTATAAATCGTTTTAAATTCGTTTTCGAAACGATTTCAACTTCCTATTCAATTTCTAATCAAAATTGAATATTCTAATATAAATTCGTTTTAATTTCATTTCAATTCGATTTCAATTCAATTCGATTTCAATTCTATTCAATTCATTTCGAAATTCAATTCATTTCAATTTAATTCGAATCTCAAATCATTTCAATTTAATTCGAATTCATTTTCTATTCAATTTCAATTCGAATTCAATTCTATTCAATTTCAATTCGAATTCAATTCTATTCAATTTCAATTCTAATTCAATTCTATTCAATTCCAATTCGAATTCAATTCTTTTCAATAAAATTCGAATTTCGATTATTTTCAATATAATTCAAATTTCGATTATTTTCAATATAATTCAAATTTCGATTATTTTCAATATAATTCAAATTTCGAAATCACTTTCAATATACATCGAAAATTGAATAAAATCGATATAAATATCGTTCACGTCAAAATGGCGTCAATCTAATCAACACGGCTTCATATATTTCTATTTTCAAATATTTCTATTTCAAATATTTCTATTTCAAAAATTCCTATTTCAAATATTTCTATTTCAAATATTCCTATTTCAAATATTTCTATTTCAAATATTTCTATTTCAAAACTGGAATGAGGCCCAATCAATTACCATATAATGTTAATTATATGGATTTTCTACAACACATGTATAAAATAACAACGATAAATAATCAACCATCGTCCAGAGTGCACCACACAACTGCATAAGCATTAAATATAAATAATTAACGCTTACACAGTCTGTCGACCAATCGATAGACATACAGCTAAATAATTGGGATTAATGTACGCCAAATATCATCCCAATACTCGTGTGGGGTTTCAAACAATCAAACACAGATTTTATTTGTGCAGTTGGGCGATGTGTAAAATTCATCGTCTCAATCAATATCAATCAAATCAGTGTATATAAACAAATCTCCGATTTGTTTATAAATATTTATTTTATATACACGTTAAAAATTCTATTTTCAACTATAAAATATTTTTTAACTATATAAATATTTTATTTCATTTCACATCACATCACACAATCAACTACACATCAAAATCAAACAAACAAGCATACAAGTCGTCCATGGTCTGTGGACGACGGGTGTCGGGTGCTACTAAACACCGTCTTCATCCTAGTATATATTTATATAACTAGAGAATAAAATTTAAAGTGAGGAGTTCTCACCGAGGGTTCCACTCCGCCGTGCTTTGCTTTTGAGCTGCTGAACTGTCTGGATCGGTTTGAAATTCCAATGCAGTTCTGTCTCATTTCTTTTCACGCTGTTCAAATAAAAATTATATTTTTATTACTTCATTTCAATAAATAAAAATTCTATTTTTATCTCTACTTCATATATATGAAGATCGAATTTTTATTTCATCGCTATAAAAATCACATTTTTATTTCAACATATATATAATAAAAATCAGATTTTTATTTCGCTACATATATAAAGATCAAATTTTTACTATCTATATAATATAAAAAATATATTTTTATCCTTCCTATCATATAAAGATTATATTTTTACTTCTTCTACATAATAAAGATCGAATTTTTATTATCTATATAATATAAAGATCATATTTTTATTCTTTCTGTAATATAAAAATCATATTTTTATCCTTATTAAAAATCTTAACTTTCCTATATTAAAAATCAAATTTTTTTGTATAAAAATATCACATTCTCCTAATAAAAGATATCACATTTTACATATACATTTTTATATAAAAACTGAAATTAAACTGAACTAAAAAAATAAAAATCACCTTTTTCTTGTTAAAAATCTGATCTTGTTGAAGGCGGGGGATGCTGATGGTATCGCAGTCGAGAGGGGGGGTGGCGCTCTGGGTCTTAGCTGAAGAGGGAGAGGAGGTAGAGGATCGAAGGAGGGGGTTTGGTGAGGGCGCAGGAGGTGGGATGGTCGGGGGATGGTCAGCGTTGACCAACGGCGGCTAGGGCGAGAGGGAGGTGCGGTTTTCGAGAGGAGGGAGGGAGAATCCAACGCGAGGGGGAGGTTGGAGGAGGAGAAGAAGAAGGGGAGGCGGGCGATTGAAGGGGGGCGAGGTACAGGCGGTGGCGGCGGCGTCTGGTAGCGCGGTGGTGGAGCGGCTTTTTTTTCTTTCTTTTCGATTTTAAAAATGAACGTGGGGGGGGGGGGATTGAGAGGAAATAAGGAGAGAGAGGGAGATTTTATTTTTAATTATTTTAATTTCAAAAAGCAACTTTTTTATTCGACCCCCAAACGAGGCCCACCGCCTGTCGTCCCTAGCGTTTTACCCCCATTCCGAACACAATGGGATATGTATAGTAGGCTGATTTGACCGTTTCGATCAGTTTTCGTTAAAATCAAAATGTAACTCTATATTAGGGTTGTCAATGGGTCGTGTCGGGTTCGGGTCGGGTCAAGTCGGGTTCGGGTTGATTTATAAACGGGTCGGGTCAACCCGTTTATTAAACGGGTCATATTTTCCCAACCCTAACCCGATCCGTTTATAAACGGGTTGACCCGACCCGACCCGCGTAACCCGTTTAACTAAATGGGTCGTGTCAGGTCGTGTTGGGTCGGGTTTACATGTTTGACCCATTGATAGATATTGCCTACTAATATAAGCAACAAAAGAGCCAAATCATCAACATGCACACTGTTATATAATCACTAACATGCAACAAGTTGCAAAGTCACCAATAGACAACACATATATAAAGCATGAAATCCCCATATTCAAAAATCATTTTCTATACATAAGTATATATTCCCATACTGCATAAATTAAAGACTACCAGTATGGAAGAGATATAGTTGTTATAAGTAAAATATAACTAACAACATATTAGAATAAATTAGTAAAATATAATAGCTTACATATACGAGCATACTGATTACTGCATACATAATAGACTAACACTAATAGTATACATAAAAGGCTAACAGTATGGAAGAGATACAATATATAATCGGGTTTGGCGGGTCAAAATCGGGTTAGCGGGTCAACCCTAAACCCACCCGTTTATAAACGGGTCAAATTCGGGTTGACCCGAAAATGACCCGCTAACTAAACGGGTCGGGTTAACCTACTAATTTCCGTGCGGGTTTCGGGTCGGGTGACGGGTCGGGTAGGAAATTGACAGCCCCACTCTATATATTGAATTTGAATGCGCATTTCAATTTACTGGGGTCACATACTAAACCTAAAAATTCCAGAAAAATATTTTCTAGCTTCATATTGACGATACGGTCCTAACAAAACTAGTTTCGTCAAATTCTGAGACCGTTTGAAAATGGCCATTTTCCAGTCGATTAAAATCAACTTAAACTGGTCAAACGCGTTTTCCTTTGCCACGCTCACATATTGATTCGAAAAATTACGAATTTTGGAATCTAGCAATAATTTTACATCACGGATCCAACAGAAGTGGTTTCGTAGAAATCCGAGGTCGTTTGCAAAATTTCCATTTTTAAGGGCCAGAATTCCATAGCGACTATTCTAAAAATTCATTTGGCCATAACTTTTGATTCTCGTTATGAAATTTCAATTTTTCGGATTCGTTGGAAAGATATTCTCAAATAGATTCTAATATTTTTGGTTTCGCTAAAATCCGGTTTATTTTGAATCCTGTGCATTCATTTGAACTTTTAAATCGAATTATCGAACTACCGCGCCATTTTCAATTCCTTTTATAATTTAAAATAAATATTTATATTCTAACGACGATCTATATAAATATATACGTTCGAATTCTATTAAAAATAAATTTCTCGTCGTTATTATTTAAAATAATTTATTTTAAATATTCAAAATTCACTAAAATTGCAAAAAATAAAAATTTTAAATTGGCCCAGATTTCCGGGTTATTACTGTATGTCTACTTTATTTAAGTGGTGAAATAACTCGATTAAATTAACAATCCGTATCACCATTGGTAAAAGGTTAAACTAGTAGGGTATGAGATATCATATATCTACAAATCGTTAGGGTGTGAGGTACCAGTTATCTCAAGTCTTTTCCTATGTAGCCTATAAAAATGTAATCCAACTCTCTGAATTATTATAAAGACTCTTTCCTAAATCTATTGAATATTTGTGCCGTGGTATTCTACAACTTCTCGGGACAGTTCATATCACAATCCTGCAAATCCCAAATCCTTAATTATAGTTTTAGTGGTATGTCCCAGACTCCCAGTCAGTTCAAGAATGTTTAAGTCATCTCATTTATTAATTATTTGTGTATGAAATCGGTTAAAGTTCACTCTAATTGTCATAGTGCATAAGACAAATAGTCAGTATTCCTCTTTTGAATAAAAATTTCACGCACAAATCTACGAAAATTATCTCTGTTGGACGTCCTTAAAGCATTATGCGCATAAAAGATGTCCAACACGTTGAAAAGTGAAAATAATAGGGGTGGGCGTGGTTCGGTTCAGTGCGGTTTGAAACTCAAACCACTTCCGCACTGCATCAAACGGTTTTTCAAAAATACAAAACATTATACTAACCGTTCAAATAGTTCGGTTTCGATGTAACACGGTCCGGTTTTGGTTCGGTCCGGTTTTGGTTCAGTCCGGTTTGAACCCATTATGAGATAAGAGAATTACTTCCATCAACATTCAATTTACGATTGTATGACGTTGTGTCACCTGAAGGTTAAAACACATAGTGTTACCTTGAATTGATACAACTACAACATACGCTGAAAATAGAATATATATCATTAAAATAAAAAGTTAGATAGGAATTTGTTAATATTTTTATCATGACATTACCGGAGTAGCTATGCGGTTCGGTTCGGTTTAATATGGTTTGGTAATAGTTCAAACCGCAACCGAACCGTATCATTGCGAGTCGGTTCGGTTTGGGCTGTTTGCTTTAGAGAGAAGATCTGATGCGGTTTTCCATACCGTTTTTGTGATTCGGTCAGGGCGGTTTCCGCATTGCGGTGCGGTTTATGCCCACCTCTAGAAAATAACATCAGCAAAAAGTTCGTACAAAAATACATGTTATATATTGAAATAAAATAAACACAAAAATGAAAACAAAACAAACAAAAAATGAGAAGAGAACCGGATGGCGGTGTAGAAAATGGAAAAGTTCGTATTTGTTGTATGGATGTAGTTTTTTGTTTTTTATTTTTGTTGGGTCTTGGTTTTTTTTAGGGGTGTTGAATAAATAAGACGAAGAAGGTTTTGGGGTTATATATCGTAATAAAATAAACAAAAAATGAAACGAAAACAAAAATTCTGAAAAGAGAACCAGATGGCGGAATAGAAAATGGAAAAATTTAGATTTGCTAGTGTGGATGCAGTTTTTTATTTTTTTTATTTTTTATTGGGTTTTAAGGTCTTTTTTAGAGGTGTTGAATAAACAAGAGAAATTTAAGAGCGTATTTTTATATTAGGAAGTACATTATTATTATTATCATCATCGTCGTTATCGTTATTAATGTGAAGTGGAAATAAATGTGCATTTAGCACCATACAAAAAAATAAATAGGAAACTTAAAAATTAATATGCTTTGGAATGGAAATGAGCGAGTTTTTACAACGCAAGGATTTAGTTAAATGTACTTAAAAGGTTTTAATAGCTTCATTAGAAATTGTTTTGCACACCGCAATTTTTATAACTTCGAATACGTTCTTGGTGAAACGAACGGAGCATTTAAGCGCGATATTTGAGAGGGCAACTTGGTTGAAAAGAGAATACATTTAACGATGTGAAAAAGATATTTAAGCAAAGTATTTAAAATGCAATTCTAATTTAATTGATTAACAGTTAATTAAATATTTGCTTTTATCATGCAATATGCATTAAATAATTGTAATTAATTGAAAATAAATTGTTTGATTTCATTAAAACAAACTAATACATTTTCAATTTCAAATACATTCATAAAGCAAGCTAAAAAATACTAACAATGACCACACTATTATAAAATAAAACAGAAAATATGCTAAACAAGAAACCATTAGAGAGAACATAAAAGATAGGGGAGAGACTTTTATTTCAATTACTTCAAGTGTGTACATTTCTATTACATTGGCTCCTATATATATATATATAGGCTTTGGAGCTGATGTTAAACTTATCCCCATGATGTGGGACTAAATAAAATATCACAGAAGCATATTCGCTCTTATATATTACCACACTCCCCCTTGAATATGCGTCTTCAAAATCTTGAATGCTCTGCTAACTTGAAGTTATCCCTTTTAAAACATATATGATGGTTGTCCCCCCTTATTATTATTATCTTGCTTGCATATATCCGTTCAGTTGATACAACTATTGTCTATTGCCTTCAAAACTCTATTAGGAAAACCCAATGGGAAAAACCTTGAACAAGAAAACTAGTACGCAACGTGTGACGGCCCGCCCCGCACCAACCGACATTTACTCCAAAAGTGCGTTGTACACATGTCCGGTTAGCACGGGACGGATTGTCAAAAGGAAAGGGAAGAAGGAAATGAACTAACAAGGAACCTGTAGAATGTCTCACAGCGCATAAAACAAAATATAATAATAACATACTTGACATAAAACAGGTGAGACAGTGCATAAGCTGAAACAACTAACATAGCAGCGGAAAATCCAAGTACAACTTATGATCCAAAGCTAACATTATTACAACATTTCAAACTGTCTCAAAAAGCAAAGGTAAGATAAAGGAGGTACGCTACTAATGCCCAAGTAGCGACCACCAACGACACAGGGAGAATATCTATATATCATACGTGGAAGCCTCCTGCTCGCCTCCGAATCAGCTACTCGCGCATCACCAGCTAACCTGTCTCTTGTCTGCTCGTGTGAACACCCAGAGTAATAAGAGGAGACATAAAACTCTGGGTCAGACATAAAGCCTGGTATGAGCGATGTGAAAACCCGTAACTTCCCCGTAAAGGAAAGCGTCGGATAGTTCGAGAACAAACCACAACAGAACGCATACAGAAGAACATTTCACTGTATATTACAACAATGCATCAGATTACAAGAATATATATAGAGTATAAATGAATATGACACAGAAATATCAGAGATTTAAATTACATTTAAATACATCGCAGCGGAAAATAATACAATACACAACTAGAATGAGATATACGGATACAAAGCTTTCTGGATATCGTTCCAGCTGTAAACCAGGATCCTGTGAATATAAATCTGCAAAACCAAAACTACTAGCTGCCCGTGTCAAAATAGGGGCACCCAGAGTTTAGGTTAAAACAATAAACTCCAGGTCAGTCATGTGACTGGTGTGAGAACTAAAAACAGTTATTAATCTTTATTTTAAAGTTAGGTAAAACAAGGGACCACGCCGTATAACACGGAACGGGTTTCCTCCCAAGGATACCAGTGCATAAAACAAACAGCGCAATGCTAAATAAAGAAAAATGAAGCTGTTATAAGACCCAGGTCCCATCACACAATGCAACGCAGCCGAGGATAGGGTTTTCCCTTATAACAGCCAAAGAATGCTTGATACGGTTAAAACAAATCATTTGATACTATAATAAGTGCATAGTGTATAAAACAACTTCAAATCATAAATATCAATCATAGGCGGCATAAGCGCCCCATCCCACTATGTCGCCATATATAGGATTACAACTAAAACCGCAAATGTCACGTATTTGGAAATTGGATTTCCATCTATGAACCGAGGCAAAAGATAGTCCTCAACCGATTCGAGACTGCCCAGCCCGAGTCTCAGGATCAGAACGCATCGACCCTTGGAGCGACAGGGCCGGTCCACACGGAGTGGATTAAAATGCCTGAGCACTACGTTTCGCCGCCCTTTGGGGCGTAAGCGAGCCAACTAAATGACTCCATCGGTTCGAGAACGACCGATCAATCCGAGGCGCCTCGCAACAGCAACAACCACATAAGTCAAACTCGTCAGGGCGTGTAAAACCACTGACGCCACTTTTAGCTAGGAGGAAACGTAGGCCCTCCCTGAGGTCCGTCTCCCGTTTTTGGTTCATACCGGGGTGCGAGGCTCGCGAATCAACGCTACACAAAGCTACGCCACAAAGGTCGTGCTTTGATCATCAACCACAAGACTTTGCTTTTCAACAGAAGCCTTGATCATTTGCATCTTAGCATGCCCCACAGGCAAACCATCCTATGCAACCGATATCAGTCACACAGAATGAAATCCGATGTCCGACACGCAGTCCATTTACAAGTCCGTTCTGGGTCTGAACGAAACCGGAGGCACCTAGTACCCCGCATATCCATCGATCTCCAAGTACGTCTGGACGACCACTAACTGTTTCCATCTTCTTGGGTGTACAGCCCAATCATGATCATCAGTAATCACCCAAACGACGTGAAGACCTCCGGTCTTCGACCATCGTCTTCATCTTCGACTTATCGTCGTATCAGTTATTCAGAATGGGATAAACCCGGTCTTTCCGAATAACTCGCGTATATTTTAAATAGGTGTTACCCAAACACAACATACGCCTCATTCCAATTCATTAGTCACTGACAGTAAATTAATCAAGAGAATAATTTCCCAAATATTAACCCCGAAGGCCGAAACCAACATCAGATCAATATCCAGAAAACCATTCTGCTTGGCTAACCGACAGTTAGTTTCTAAATTTCACATTCATAGGGAAAGGTTCCCATTAATTTTATCCAAGATAAATTCCTTGAATTTATTTTTCTTTTGAATTTTGATTCAACTAGTCGGGATTAACGAACCTTACCGAAGTAATCATTTGTTTTAATTTCCCAACCCCAACCTATTAATCCCATGAAGTAAAACTGGTCCTACTTCATATCTAACACCACGGTGTTATCGGTAAATTCAATTACCATTTCACGTTCAAATCTAATTAAAGATTTAACTATCGCCTGGAGCAAAACTGGTGATACTCCATTTTCGATCTTTTCAATCTAATTAAAGATTCATTAAAACTCCACTTAGTTTTAATCTTCGATTGGGTTAAAGAATCAGTGTCATTTAAAACACGGTTCACGATAAACCCAAAATCACATTCCATTAATTGTCGGGTTAAAGAACGAGTGTTATTTAAAACACTGTCCACGATAAACCCAAAAATCAATATCGATTCAATTCCAATTAAATATTATTTAATTGGTACACTTCATTAAATCTAAATAAAAAGATTTAATCTTTTCTCAACTGGGTTCAAGAACAGTGTTAGTGAAGACACCATTCACGACAAACCCAAATCACATTCGATATTCAATACAAGGCTCTGAATAGAAAATATATCGGCTTATATTCAATATCAAATTCTACGACTAACAAATGTCGTATTGAAAATAACGATATAAATATATATCTTTCAAATTTCCATAACAACATCTGTATAATCACGAATTCCAACATCGAAATATTCCGAAGACAATTTCGATTCAAATCCATTCCAATGCAATCATTGGAAATTTTGGTTATTTTCAAAACCCTTTTCGAATTCAATTTATTTATTTAAAAATAAATAGAATTATAATTCTAGTTCAAAACTAGTTCATTTCGATAAAAATCTATTTTTATCTTTTCAAATATGGAGTTTTTCATCCCAATTCTTTCTAAATCATTTCTTATGATTTTACACAAATTATTACTATTTTTAATAATTTTATCAAGGCCCGTACAGTCGATTTCCAACAATGGCCATCGAACTGCACTTACAGCGACCTTTTTCGAATTTGATTTGGACGTATCTCCAAATCCAACCGTTAGATTTCCAATTTTTAACATTCATTAGAAAGCTCTTTTCGATACGAACCCAACGGTTCCGGTTTTAGGAGAATCCGACGGTCGGATCTCCCGCAATGTCCGTTTGAAATAAATGGTCGAAATTCACGAACTGCCGCGGCGCGGCGCGTTCTGTTCAGGCCATTATATTATATATATAATATATATAATATATATTTCGTCGATTTCTATTTAAAACGAATTATATAAATAGTTTTAAAATCGTTTCAAAAGCTATTTCAACTTTCTTTTCAATTCAAATCAAAATTGAATTCTTCTTTATAAATTCGTTTTAAAATTCATTTCTATTCAATTCGAATTCCAATTCAATTTGAATTCATTTCAATTCCATTTGAATTCGTTTTCAATTCAATTCATTTTGAAATCGTTTTCAATTCATTTCATTTCGAAAATGTTTTCAATTCATTTCATTTCGAAATCGTTTTCAATTCATTTCATTTCGAAATCGTTTTCAATTCATTACATTTCGAAATCGTTTTCAATTCATTTCATTTCGAAATCGTTTTCAATTCATTTCATTTCGAAATCGTTTTCAATCCATTTTATTTCGAAATCGTTTTCAATCCATTTTATTTCGAAATCGTTTTCAATTCATTTCATTTCGAAATCGTTTTCAATCCATTTTATTTCGAAATCGTTTTCAATCCATTTTATTTCGAAATCGTTTTAAAATCGATATAAATATCGTTCACGTCAAAATGGCGTCAATCTAATCAACACGGCTTCATAAATTTCTATTTTCAAATATTCTATTTCAAATATTCCTTTTTCAAAATAGTTGTTATTATCAAAATATTTCGTTCAACACATGACCAATCTCAATGAATGAGTACTGTCAACACATGAACTTTTATTTTATATCGATAAAGATGTAAATTTTAATATTAAAATATTTCGTTCAACACATGACCAATCTCAATGAATGAGTATTGTCAACACATGAACTTTTATTTTATATCATTCTTTATTTTCTAAATTGGAATGAGGCCCAATCAATTACCATATAACGTTAATTATATGGATTTGCATACATCACATGTATATAATAGCATTGAAAAATAATCAACCATCAACCAAAGTGCGCTACACTGTATAAGCATCAAATATAGATATCTAACGCTTATAACAGCCTGTCAATCAATCGATCGACATATTTAATCAATCAGGATGAGTGAACTTCAAATTTCATCCCAACACCCGTGTGGGGTTTCAAACAATCAAACACATACTTTATTTGTGCAGTTGGGCGATGTGTAAAATTTATCGACCCAATCAACGTCATTCAAATAGGTGTACATAAACAAACCGCCCGGTTTGTAAATGAATATTTTATTTATTCACATTCACTATATTCATATTCACGTTAAAAATTATATTTTTAACGATAAAACATTTTATTCCAACATATGAATTTCTATTATTCATTTACACAATAAAATGATATTTTTATTTTCTAACATATTTTAGAAAAATTTCGGCGGCATAACGGCACGATACTAGAAACGGGACAAGGCCTAGCCTTATCCCCGGTCTAGTGAAGGCCCACGCCATTCACACATCAATCAAATCAATTTCGTTATGCAAACCACAAAATTTGGAGTAAGAGTCTAACCTAGCCTTACTCCTTCGCCTTATAACGGCGCACGTCTAATCCTAACCAATTTATCGATTCGATTCTTCACATCACAAACCACATTCAAACCAATATCGCAATCAATCACCAAACAATCAAACAAACA
This sequence comes from Allium sativum, assembly GCA_030737875.1. Taxonomy (NCBI): domain Eukaryota; kingdom Viridiplantae; phylum Streptophyta; class Magnoliopsida; order Asparagales; family Amaryllidaceae; genus Allium; species Allium sativum. Next base: position 372,893,241 of record CM060920.1, read on the forward strand.
AGTCCATGGTCTGTGGACGATTGTGTCGGGTGCTACTAAGCACCGTCTGCATCCTAGTATATATATATATAACTAGAAAAATAAATTGAAAGGTGAGAAATTCTCACTTATAGCTATCCAAACATCTTGACTCTTCTTTGATAGAAATCTTCATTGTTTTCGCATTTTCGTCAGCTTCGTCGTCCGTAGCCACTACATATATAAAAATCGAATTTTTACTTCGCTATTCAATATATAAAAATCCATTTTTCTATCGAAGTTCAATTTATAAAAATTCTATTTTTCTATCGAAGTTCAATATATAAAAATTCTATTTTTCTATCGAAGTTCAATATATAAAAATTCTATTTTTCTATCGAAGTTCAATATATAAAAATTCTATTTTTCTATCGAAGTTCAATATATAAAAATTCTATTTTTCTATCGAAGTTCAATATATAAAAATTCTATTTTTCTATCGAAGTTCAATATATAAAAATTCTATTTTTCTATTTAAACCCCAAGCATAAAAATCTCATTTTTATATTTCTAAAAGTCTCCTCTTCGTTCTTTAAAAATCAAACTTCTCTTGTTTGAAAAAATCAAAGCTTTTCTCATTAGAAAAAAACAATGCTTTCTCGTTTGAAAAATAAATGCTTTTCTTTCGACAATATAAAAGATTATATTTTTCTAACTTTACAACATAAATAAAAACCGGTTTTTAAAGTAAATAAAATTCCGTTTTTAAACAAAACAAAATTCAGATTTTAAATAAAATAAAATTCAGTTTTAAAATAACATAAAATTCAGTTTTAAAATAAAATAAAATTCAGTTTTAAACAAAATAAAATTCAGTTTTTTTTGTTTTTTTAATATAAATCAAATTCAGTTCAGTTTTTTTTTCTAATATAAATCAAATTCAGTTTTTATATAAATCAATTCAGTTTTTATATAAATCAATTCAGTTTTTTTTTTATAAATCAAATATAAAATAAATAAATTAAAAAAAGGAAGACTTACAGAGGGGGGCTCCGATGGTGGACTGCGGCAAAGGGGGGGTGTCGCGATCGTCGCGCCGCCGGGGGGGGGGCTCTCGCGCATCGCCTCAGGCGCCCTGGGGGGGGTCTTCGCGTGGCGGCGGCGTTTTAAGGGGAGGGGCGGCTGTCACCTGGAGGCGCATCGATTAGGTTTAGTTTTTTTTTTTTTTTTCGTTTTGATTCTGAATCGAGAATGGGGGGCCAGAAGATAAAGGAGAGGAGAATTATATTTATTTATTATTATTATTTTTTTCTTTTTAATTATTAAAAAGTTGACTTTCACATACGACCTCTAAACGAGGTCCCCCACCTGCCGCCCATAGCGTTTAACCCCCATTCCGAACACAATGGGATATGTATCGCAAGCTGTTTTGATCGTTTGAATCAGTTTCCGTTAAATTTACATTTAAATCACTATATTGAATTTTAAACGTACATTTCAAATTACCGGGGTCACATACTAACTAGAAAAATTCCAGAAAAATATTTTCTAGCTTCGTATTGACGACACGGTCCTAACAAAACTAGTTTCGTCGAATTCTGAGACCGTTAGAAAAATGGCCAATTTCCAGTCGATTAAAATCAACTGAAACTGGTCAAACGCGTTTTCCTTTGCCACGCTCACATATTGATTCGAAAAATTATGAAATTTGGAATCTAGCAATAACTTAACATCACGGACCCAACAAAACTGGTTTCGTCGAAATCCGAGGTCGTTTGCAAAATGTCCATTTTTAAGGGCCTGAATTCCATAGCGACTATTCAGAATTTTCAACTGGACATATCTTTTGATTCCCGCGATGAAATTTCGATTATTCGGATTCGTTGGAAAGATATTATCAATTAGATCCCATTATTTTTGGTTTTACTAAAATCCGGATTGCTTTGCATCCGGTACATTCAATTGAAGTTTGAAATCGAATTATCGAACTACCGCGCCATTTTCAATTCTATTTATAATTATATATAAATATTTATATTCTAACGACGACGCGCATAATATATACGTTCGAATTATATTCAAAATAAATTTCACGTCGATATTATTTAAAATAATCTATTTTAAATAATCAAAATTCGCTAAAATGGCAAAAATAAAAATTTTAAACTGGCCCAGATTTTCGGGTTGTTACAAGCGATAAGCATCTAAACAGAACAATAACAGGTAGACTAAAACATACCTGAACCTGGACCTGCAACCAAAGAGTTAGCTCTACATACTGTACAACACTCTAAGGTGCCATTTCAAATGGTGTAAAGATAACGGGGGTGGGGTGTGCATGTCGTAGTGATGGCAAACAATCAAACATAGCAACCATCCTCACATCTTTCACTCAGTGCATAAAGCATACGATATTCACCACTTCGATCACCCAACATACCTTGCTACGATCACTTTGCCCCATGAAGTCATAAATGGCTTCACTGCACTGATAACATAGCCACTAATCCTTTTGCTATGTCCACTTTGCCCCATGGAGTCGCAATGACCCCACTGCACTGGCTCATAGCCTCACTAATCCTTTACTATGTCCACTCTGCCCCATGGAGTCACAATGACCCCACTGCACTGGCTCATAGTCTTACTACGCATCACTTTTCCCCTCAAGTCATAATAACTCTACTGCACTGATAACGTAGTCTTGCTACCATCACCTTGCCCCTCGAGTCATAATGACTCTACTGCACTGATAAGTAGCTTATCATCCATTTTCAGTGGTGAATCGAAGTTATGAACATCGACAACTCCTTAGCACACGTCTCGCAGCAAAGCCCAACCATGAAGTGAACTCATTGGTTCCCAACTGGATCATGAGCTCTAACTTCCATTTGGACTACCTTTGCATCTTGGGTTATTGGTCATCACCGGATCGGTTCGGATCCCCTCTTAGCCATCAGTTCGGTTCGGATCGGAGTGCTCCTCCTTCGCTGGATCGGATCGGGTCATCCTCACTTTAGTGTGTCGGATCGAGTCTTCATGTCCAATCGCCATCATCGGTTCGGGTCGGAGTCCTCCAATGTGCCACAGTTCGGATCGGCTTCTTCTGATCAACTCGGGTCGGGTCGTAGTCTCCAATCCTCGCCGAAGTGCATCGGTTCGGGTCAGGGTACCATGGCGGATCGGGTCGGAGAACACCAGGCGGGTCGGATCGGACGATGCATGCCACGAGAGGAGCGAATAGATCGAAGAGTGAAGTATGGGAACGGATCGGGTCCTCCTACCGTTCCGATCCGGTTCGGATGCCTTCCTGCACTTCTTCCAGCAATTAATTTACGTCACTCGACGGCGTTTTCGACCATTCTACCTATTCTAATCAATCACAAAGCATACCATACAGTCATAGCAACATAGGGAATCAACCACAAACATCAAAACAACAATATAATAGGTTAAAATGGATCAAACCTAGCTAAAACCCCTTATTTCCCCTTAAGCATGTTTAGGTGAAACTAATGATATGATTAGCAAAACTTAACCAAATTAACCCTAATTCATATCAGAGGTCTAAAACATCATTTCGAATTTTATAAATATTTTTCCAGAATTTTATCATGTTTAAATTCGCTAATTAACACTAATTACCCTTAATTAGCCATAATTAGTGAGGAACTATGCAAATCACTCACCTTAGCCACAAATAAACTAAGATCTGAAATAAATCTCTGATTTGATGCGAATCCCAATGCTAAACAGCAGCTCCAATGTTGATTTGGTGTAGATCTCCCTTGATTTGATGTTGCTAAGCTTAATCCTTGATTAGAAGATGATTTGGAGGTGATTTAGAGGTTGGAGGCCATTTTTAGGGTTTCTAAGAGGTAAGTGGTGGCTAGAAAACTGAAATGGAATGATTCTCTAACTCCTTTCAGCCTCTCCATAACCCTAATCCCGAAATGGGTTATGGGCCTATTCAACAATCACCCTATTTGGTCCGGTTAAGCAGTTTTTCACCTTCCAAACCTTATTTCAGCCATATCTCCCAAACGGTAAGTCCGTTTTTCACATGTGACCACTCTACGGAAAGGTAGACCATCAAACGAATCTAATGGAAGTGGTTTCAGGTCAAAATTCCTTTCCAATCAAAAGTTATGGCCGAAACAAGATCAGTTAGGGGCAAAACGGTCATTTAAAAATTGACAAAAATCATGAACATGGGAAATGGCCCTAATGGTTGTTTCCCAAAGTTACATGACCATATGACTTCATATGGGAAAGAAATAAATATTCTATGATCCTCTGATGCGTAGAATGCGGGTTGTTACATCCCCCCCCCCCCCTTAAGAAATTTCGCCCCCGAAATTCCCTAACCACAACACACAAAAGGGTCCCGCATGCCTATCAACCGTAAAACAACAATCAAACATGCAAAACAAGCGAAACAAGTCTATCCTAGCATGCGGAATAACTAAATTACAAGGTAAATCTTACCAGACAAAGAGTTCTGGATATGTCTTTCTAATGCTCTCCTCTGTCTCCCAAGTACAGTCATTCTCGTCCTCGCCCCACTGAACCTTGACTAGCCTCACCGCCTTCCTTCGAATGTTGCTTCGTATCGTGCTCGACAATACGGATCGGCTTGCGGTTCCCAACCGCCTCGGGTTCTACTTCGAAGTCCTCTAACTGATCAGGTGAAATAGTCAAATCTGGGTCGTGAACGAACTTCCTTAGTTGGGAAACATGAAATACGTTGTGAACTCCCGCCATCTTCTCTGGTAAGTCAACTCTATACGCCAAATTCCCGACTAGTTCAAGGACAGGGAATGGGCCAACAAATCTTGGTGCCAATTTGCCACTCCTGCCAAATCGTATCACGCTTTTCAACGGAGAAATCTTGACAAACACCAAGTCACCAACGGAGAATTTTAAGTCTCTTCTCCTCTTATCAGCATAGCTTTTCTGCCTATCCTGGGCAGCCTTCATTCGTTGCTGAATGATCATAATCTTATCTGAAGTTTCCCTCACCACATCCGGTCCAAGCATAAACTTCTCGCCAGTCTCTATCCAACATGATGGTGAGTTGCACGGTCTTCCGTACAAAGCCTCATATGGAGCCATACCGATACTGGATTGGTAGCTATTATTATATGCAAACTCTACTAGATGCAAATGGTCATCCCATGATCCACCAAAATCCAATATACAAGCTCTCAAGAGATCTTCCAATATACGATCCACAATTACCCAAATGCTATCATGTCCCGATCTAGTCCTTGGTAAACCATCGATGAAATCCATCGAGACTTGCTCCCATTTCCATTCGGGAATTCTAATGGTTGCAACAACCCACTAGGCTTCTTTTGCTCGGCTTTAACTAGCTGGCAATTCATGCATTTGGATATAAACTTCCCAACGTCTCTTTTCATCCCTTCCCAGTAGTAGGTCTACTTCATATCTCGATACATCTTATTACCACCGGGATGTATAGTCAGTTTTGAGTGATGACATTCTCTAAGCACTTCATCTCTCAAACCATTCACGTTGGGTACAACTAGTCTTCCATTCTTTCTAAGCCATCCATCTCGATCAAGCCCATACAAATTCATCTCCTCACCGTCGATGTTCATCTCTAACTTGGAGATGAATTCCAATAGATTAGGATCGTCCCTCTGGCTGGAACCAATCTGCTCTATCAAAGTGGGTCTGACCGCCAAACTAGCTAGCATGACTGGATCCAATTCGCACTTTGGTCTGAAATCAAACCCTGCGATATACTCCAATTGCTTCCATTCAAGAAACATTGCCCATAAACTGGCATGTCTCCTACTCAAGGCATTGGCTACCGCATTACCTTTTCCAGGTGTGTATGCGATATCAAAATCATACGAAGCCAAGAACTCTAACCATCTCTACTGACGGAGATTCAGATCCTTCTGAGAGAAGAGATACTTTAACGATTTATGATCGGTAAACAACTCAAATCTTTCTCCCAAGAGATAGTGTCTCCACATCTTTAGCACAAACACGATCGCTGCTAGTTCCAAATCATGGGTAGGATACTTCTTCTCATGCGGCTTTAGCTGCCGACTAGCATAAGCTACAACCCTACCTCCTTGCATCAATACAGCACCTAGTTCGGTACCATAAGTATCCGTGTATACCGTCATCTCTTCATTCCCTTTAGGAATGACTAATACTGGCGCACGCGTCAACTTTTCCTTTAGACTCTTTAATACATTCTCACACACTCCGTCCCAGACGAAGGACTGATTCTTCTTACATCTGTTGCATTCTTGGGCGTAGTCCAATCCTGTACCGTAGCCACCTTCGCAGGGTCCACGGCAATACCATTTTCTGAAACAACATGGCCCAAGAATCTCACTTCCCTTCTCCAAAAGTGACACTTAGAGAATTTCGCTTTCAATTGGTGTTTTCTCAACACCTCCATCACTATCCTCAAGTGTCCCTTGTGTTCCTCCTCTGTCCTTGAATAAACAAGGATATCGTCTACGAACATAAGAACAAACTTATTCAACTGATCTCTGAATACTCGATTCATAAGATCCACAAAGTAGGCTGGTGCATTGGTCAACCCAAATGGCATGACCAACCACTCATAGAATCCAGACGGCATCCTAAATGCCGTTTTCGGAACACTCTCATCCGCTACTCGGAGCTGATGAAATCCTGTCGCGAGGTCCAACTGGGAGAACACTCTTGCTCCTTCCAGTTGAACAAACAAATCATCTATCCGCGGTAGAGGATACTTATTCTTCCTCGTCACCTTATTCAACTCGCGATAGTCCACACACAAACGAAGGGAACCATCTGCCTTAGTGGCAAACACAACTGGTGCTCCCCACTCGGAGACACTTCTTCTAATAAATCCCTTCTTCAAAAGATTGCTGACTTGCACCCCGAGCTCTCGCTGCTCCCTTGGTGCCATACGATGAAGTGGCATCACTATAGGTCTGGCATCTTTCACTAAATCAATACGGAACTCAATCTCTCGGTGTGGTGGAAGCCCGGTCACCTCCTCGAAGACGTCCGGATACTGGCCAACCACGGGCACATCTGACAACTCATCCTGCTGGATGTCGAGGGAATTTATAAAACTAGCCATTACCCCATCACTAGGTAGACTACCAAACACTACCCTCCGCCCATCATCCGCCCTAACTGTCACCAAAAAGCCTTCACAGTCTACCACCATCCCGTATCTTTGGAGCCAATCGACTCCCAATATAATGCCATACCCAGTAAAGCCCAAAACAAAGCAATCACAAACAAACATACATCCATGACTCGATAAGTGTAACAACCCGAAAATCTGGGCCAGTTTAAAAAAATTTATTTTTGGCAATTTTAGCTAATTTTGAATATTTAAAATAGATTATTTTAAATAATATCGACGAGAAAAATTTATTTTGAATAGAATTCGACGTATATATTATATATGTCGTCGTTAGAATATAAATATTTATATATAATTATAAATAGAATTGAAAATGGCGCGGTAGTTCGATAATTTGATTTCAAACTTCAAATGAATGTACCGGGTGCAAAACAATCCGGATTTAAGTGAAACCAAAAACATTGGAATCTAATTGAGAATACCTTTCCAACGAATCCGAAGAAATCGAAATTTCATAACGGGAATCAAAAGATATGTCCAGTTGAAAATTCTGAATAGTCGCTATGGAATTCAGGCCCTTAAAAATGGAAATTTTGCAAATGACCTCGGATTTCGACGAAACCAGTTTTGTTGGATCCGCAGTGTCAAATTATTGCTAGGTTTCAAATTTCATAATTTTCCCAATCAATATGTGAGCGTGGCAAAGGAAAACGCGTTTGACCAGTTTTAGTTGATTTTAATCGACTGGAAATTGGCCATTTTTCATACGGTCTCAGAATTCGATGAAACTAGTTTTGTTAGGACCGTATCGTCAATACGAAGCTAGAAAATATTTTTCGAGAATTTTTAGAGTTAGTATGTAACCCCAGTAATTTAAAATGTATGTTTAAAATTCAATATAATGATTTAAATGCAAATTTAACGGAAACTGATTGTAACAGCCGAATCAGCTTGCATGGCATATCCCATTGTGTTCGGAATGGGGGTAAAACGTTGGGAGCGACAGTCGGTGGGTTCGATTCTGAGTGCAAATGAAAAGTTAACAATTAGGGTTTGGAAAAATATAAAATAATAAAATAAATAATTATATATATATAAGCCCCCTTTTATACCTCGTTCAGTCAAAACCCGATAAGACCCAAATCGAGAAAATCCGGCCCTAGCCCGCGTCGCTTTCCCCTTGTCCCATCGCGACCGCCGCAGGTGCGCCGCCAGTGCCGACGATGCTGCCGGAGCTCCCCCTTCCACCGTTGATTCATCTCCGCCACAACCCCCTCTCTCTCCTCGATCCACGAAACCCGCCGTTGAAGCCCCAAATCGACGACAACCAGCCAACCCCCGCCACTTCCGACCACCCACGTCGAGGCGCGCCCCTCTGTCGCTTCACCACCAGGAGATCAGCCGAACTTCTGCAGCCGCGTCAAACCCTCCCTCCGACACCACCTCAGGTGGTCTACCACCAACGAGAGCAGCTGAAACCCCCTTTTTGTGCAGTAAGTGTTTTCGTTTTTATTTCTTTTTATTCATTTATATATAAAGCAGTTTTAAAGTAATAAAAATAGAATTTTTATATTTTTAATGTATGAAACGAGCTGATTTTTGTAAGGAAAAAAAATGATTTTTATAAAAAAAGAAAAAAAAAAATTGGACATTTGTTTATATGTTAATCATATAAAGAAAGGATTTTTAATTATATAAAAATACGATGTTTATATATATGATTTTGATTCATATGAAGCTATGATTTTTATTAATAAAAATATAATTTTTATACAAGTAGGAAGTCAAAAATATAATTCTTACATAATGTAGATAATAAAAATATGATTTTTATATTTTTAAAGTAATAAAAATATGATTTTTATATTTTTAAAGTATTAAAAATATAATCTTTACTATATAGAAGATGTAAAAATATGATTTTTGGTTAGGTAGAGAATTAAAAATATAATTTTTTACATGATAGGAATATTAAAAATATCATCTTTATATATGTAGAAAAATAAAAATGAGATTTTTATAAAGATGAAATCTTTAAATTTGAAAGGGCGAAGTCTATGTTTTTATAAAGGCGAAATCTTTATATGGAAAATAGCGTGATAAAAATATAATTTTTATCTATATAACATAGTAGTAAAAATTCGATTTTTATATATTGAATAACGAAGTAAAAATTCAATTTTTACATATGTAGTGGCTACGGGTAACGAAGATGACGAAGAGGCGATAACGATGAAGATTTCTATCAAAGAAGAGTCAAGATGATTGGATAGCTATCTGTGAGAATTTCTCACCTTTCAATTTCTTTTCTAATTATATATATATATACTAGGATGCAGACGGTGCTTAGTAGCACCCGACACAATCGTCCACAGACCATGGACTTGTTTGTTTGGTTGCATAAATTAATTAGATGATTTGATTTGAAATTGAATTGTTTGGTGAAATGAATGGATTGATTGATGTGTGAATGGCGTGGGCCTTCACTAGACCGGGGATAAGGCTAGGCCTCGTCCCGTTTCTAGTATCGTGCCGTTATGCCGCCGAAATTTTCTAAAATATGTTAGAAAAATAAAAATATCAATTTTATTGAATAAATGAACTGAATAGAAATTCATATGTTAAAATAAAATATTTTATCGTTAAAAATATAATTTTTAACGTGAAAGTGAATAAATAGATATTTATAGACAAATCGGCCGATTTGTTTATATGCACTGATTTGACTGATATTGATTGGGTCGATAAATTTTACACATCGCCCAACTGCACGAATAAAAATCTGTGTTTGATTGTTTGAAACCCCACACGGGTGTTGGGATGAAATTTGAAGTTCACTCATCCTGATTGATTAAATATGTCGATCGATTGATTGACAGGCTGTTATAAGCGTTAGATATATATATTTGATGCTTATACAGTGTAGTGCACTTTGGTTGATGGTTGATTATTTTGTAATGCTATTATATACGTGTGATGTATGAAAATCCATATAATTAACATTATATGGTAATTGATTGGGCCTCATTCTAATTTGAAAAATAAAGAACAATATAAAATAAAGGTTCATGTGTTGACAGTACTCATCCATTGAGATTGGTCATGTGTTGAACGAAATATTTTAGTAATAAAATTTACATCTTTATCAATATAAAATAAAGGTTCATGTGTTGACAGTACTCATCCCTTGAGATTGGTCATGTGTTGAACGAAATATTTTAGTAATAAAATTTACATCTTTATCAATATAAAATAAAGGTTCATGTGTTGACAGTACTCATCCATTGAGATTGGTCATGTGTTGAACGAAATATTTTAGTAATAAAATTTACATCTTTATCAATATAAAATAAAGGTTCATGTGTTGACAGTACTCATCCCTTGAGATTGGTCATGTGTTGAACGAAATATTTTAGTAATAAAATTTACATCTTTATCAATATAAAATAAAGGTTCATGTGTTGACAGTACTCATCCATTGAGATTGGTCATGTGTTGAACGAAATATTTTGATAATAACAACTATTTTGAAAAAGAAATATTTGAAATAGAATATTTGAAAATAGAAATTTATGAAGCCGTGTTGATTAGATTGACGCCATTTTGACGTGAACGATATTTATATCGATTTTATTCATTTCGAAATGAATTGAGTTGAAAACGATTTCGAAATGAATTGAATTGAAAACGATTTCGAAATGAATTGAACTGAAAACGATTTCGAAATGAATTGAACTGAAAACGATTTCGAAATGAATTGGATTGAAAACGATTTCGAAATGAATTGAATTGAAAACGATTTCGAAATGAATTGAATTGAAAACGATTTCGAAATGAATTGAACTGAAAACGATTTCGAAATGAATTGAATTGAAAACGATTTCGAAATAAATTGAATTGAAAACGATTTCGAAATGAATTGAATTGAAAACGATTTCGAAATGAATTGAATTGAAAACGATTTCGAAATGAATTGAATTGAAAACGATTTCGAAATGAATTGAATTGAAAACGATTTCGAAATGAATTGAACTGAAAACGATTTCAAAATGAATTGAATTGAAAACGATTTCGAAATGAATTGAATTGAAAACGATTTCGAAATGAATTGAATTGAAAACGATTTCGAAATGAATTGAATTGAAAACGATTTCGAAATGAATTGAATATAGAACGAATTCGAATTGAATTTAAAACGAATTGAAATGAATTCAAATTGAATTGAAATTTGAATTGAATAGAAATGAATTTTAAAACGAATTTATAAAGAAGAATTCAATTTTGATTTGAATTGAAATGGATGTGGAAATTGCTTTTGAAACGAATTTAAAACTATTTATAAAATTCGTTTTAAATAGAAATCGACGATATATATATTATATATATTATATATATAATATAATGGCCTGAATAGAACGCGCCGCGCCGCGGCAGTTCGTGAATTTCGACCATTTATTTCAAACGGACATTACGGGAGATCCGACCGTCGGATTCTCCTAAAACCGGAACCGTTGGGTTCGTATCGAAAAGAGCTTTCTAAAGAATATTAGAAATTAGAAATCTAATGGTTGGATTTGGAATTATGTCCAAATCAAATTCGAAAAAGGTCGCTGTAAGTGCAGTTCGATGGCCATTGATGGAAATCGACTGTACGGGCCTTGATAAAATTATTAAAAATAGTAATAATTTATGTAAAATCATAGGAAATGATTTAGAAAGAATTGGGGTGAAAAACTCCATATTTGAAAAGATAAAAATAGATTTTTATCGAAATGAACTGGTTTTGAACCAGAATTATAATTCTATTTATTTTTAAATAAATAAATTGAATTTAAAAAGGGTTTTAAAAATAACCAGAATATCCAATGATTGCATTGGAGTGGATTTGAATCGAAATTGTCTTCGGAATATTTCGATGTTGGAATTCGTGATTATACAGGTGTTGTTATGGAAATTTGAAAGATATCTATTTATATCGTTATTTCCAATACGACATTTGTTAGTCGTAGAATTTGATATTGAATATAAGCCGATATATTTTCTATTCAGAGCCTTGTATTGAATATCGAATGTGATTTGGGTTTGTCGTGAATGGTGTCTTCACTAACACTGTTCTTGAACCCAGTTGAGAAATGATTAAATCTTTTTATTTAGATTTAATGAAAGGTACCAATTAAATAATATTTAATTGGAATTGAATTGATATTGATTTTTGGGTTTATCGTGGACAGTGTTTTAAATAACACTTGTTCTTTAACCCGATAATTAATGGAATGATATTTTGGGTTTACCGTGAACCGTGTTTTAAATGACACTGATTCTTTAACCCAGTTAACGATTAAAACTAAGTGGAGTTTAAATGAATCTTTAATTAGATTGAAATAATCGAGAATGGAGTATCACCAGTTTTACTCCAGGCGATAGTTAAATCTTTAATTAGATTTGAACGTGAAATGGTAATTGAATTTACCGATAACACTGTGGTGTTAGATATGAAGTATTACCAGTTTTACTTCATGGGATAAATAGGTTAGGATTGGGAAATTAAAACAAATGATTACTTCGGTAAGTTTCGTTAATCCCGACTAGTTGAATCGAAATTCAAAAGGATAGATTAAAGAATAAATATAAAGAATTTATCTTGGATAAAATTAATGGGAACCTTTCCCTATGAATGTGAAATTTTAGAAACTAACTGTCGGTTAGCCAAGCAGAATGGTTTTCTGGATATTGATCTGATGTTGGTTTCGGCCTTCGGGGTTAATATTTGGAGAACTATTCTCTTGATTAATTTACGGTTAGTGACTGATGAATTGGAATGAGGCGTATGTTGTGTTTGTGTAACACTTATTTAAAATATACGTGAGTTATTCGGAAAGACCGGGTTTATCCCATTCTGAATAACTGATACGACGATAAGTCGAAGATGAAGACGGTGGTCGAAGACCGGAAGTCTTCACGTTGTTTGGGTGATTACTGATGATCTTGATTGGGCTGTACACCCAAGAAGATGGAAACAGTTGGTGATCGTCCAGACGTACTTGGAGATGGATGGATATGCGAGGAAAGTGCCTCCGGTTTCGTTCAGACCCAGAACGGACTTGTAAATGGACTGTGTGTCTGACATTGGATTTTAGTCCGTGTGATTGATCTCTATTAAATATATATCTGTTTGGCGGCGGAGAATTTATTCTCTTGCTTAACGCCCTTCTCTGAGACGTACGAGCTCAGGGGTTATATATTGATGGATATCAATCGCATGGAGTGAATTTCCTGTGTGGCATGCTAAGATGCAAATGATCGAGGCTTCTGTTGAAAAGCAAAGCCTTTTGGTGATGATCAAAGCACGGCCTTGTGTGGCGTAGCTTTGTGTAACGTTGATTCGCGAGTATCACACCCGGTATGAACCAAAAACGGGAGACGGACCTCAGGGAGGACATGCGTTTCTTTCTAGTTAGGAGTGGCGTCAGTGCTTGAACTGGCTGACGAGTTTGACTCATGTGGATATTTCTTATTATTACTTGCTGAAAAGCGAGGCGCCTCGTGATATCGGTTTCGGCCGATGCTTCTGGTCGGCTGACGGGCCAGGCTTACGCCCCAAAGGGCGGGGAAACGCAGTGTTCAGGCATAATAATCCACATCGGTGGACCGGCCCTGACGATCCATGGGGCAGTTGCGGCTGTTCCTGAGACACGGGCTAGAGCGTCTCGAATCGGTAGAGGATCTTGCCCCTAGCCTCGGTTCATACCATAAATGATAACCCAATTTCCAATACGTGTATTGCGGTTTTAATTGTAGAACTAGTATGGCGACATGATATATGGTACCCATGCCGTCTATGATTGATATTTATGATTGAAATTGTTTTGACACTATACACTTATAGTAGTATCAAATAATCTGTTTTTAAACGTATCAAGCATTCTTTGGCTGTTATAAGGGAAAACCCTATCCTCGGCTGCGTTGCATTGTGTGATGGGACCTGGGTCTTATAACAGCTTCATTTTTCTTTATTTGGCATTGCGCTGTTTGTTTTATGCACAGGTATTCTTGGGAGAAAACCCGTTCCGTGTTATACGGCGTGGTCCCTTGATTTACCTAACTTTAAAAATAAAGATTAACTGTTTTAGTTCTCACACCAGTCACATGACTTACCTGGAGTTTATTGCTTTAACCTAAACTCTGGGTGCCCTTATTTTGACACGGGCAGCTAGTAGTTTTGGGTTTTGCAGATTTTATTCACAGGATCCTGGTTTTCAGCTGGAATGATATCCGGAAAGCTTTGTATCCGTATATCTCTTCTAGTTGTGTATTGTATTATTTTCCGCTGCTATGTATTTAAATGTAATTTAAATCTCTGATATTTCTGTGTAATATTCATTTATACTCTGTATATTCTTGTAATCTGACGCATTGTTGTAATATACAATGAAATGTTCTTTTATATGCGTTCTGTTGTGGCTTGTTCTCGAACTATCCGCCGCTTTCCTTTACGGGGAAGTTGCGGGTTTTCACAGTTGGTATCAGAGCTTTGGTTTACAAAGCTCAGAGAACAAGGCACATTAGAACCATACGAAAGAATTCATCAGATATTGGATTAGTAATATCCAATGAGAATGACTCGTTAGAGATGGGATCAGTAGTATCCTAGAACGAGTGTGAAGGGTATATTTTTAAAATGAAAAAGAATTTTGTTTTGAAAATTTAAATCAACTATTCGTATTTGATTATTTATTTAAATTGATTTTGGACAATTCAGTATATAAAGAATTTGCATATACGCCTTGCAAACGTATATTCAAAGTTTTAATATACTGGATAGATATAGATTCACACTCTAGTCGCCCGAAGATGATTCTGATGATTGTAGCTACATCATCAGAATTAGTGTTCGAGAGTCGAAGGTGTGATATTTATATATTTCCAATTGACTGGTGTGAGAACCAAAATTAGATAGGGCCTATTGTTGTGATTTGGCATCAAAACATGATTTTCTTTATATATATCAAAATTATGAATTTGAAACGTTAATCCACTAATTGATTGATGTTTGTGTTGTTTGTTTAGTTGTTTGATAATTTTGAACCATTATACCTAATTTGATCGAATATTGAATTGTATTGAAAATTGGTCGCATTTGCATGCATATACATATATCATTGAACAGGTCATAGCAAGGAGGCTAGAGCAGAGAATAAAATTTGTTTGCCCGACAAATAGGTACATGTTTACTACATAATTTACTGTTTTGTTTGGGTGATGATGATTTTATAAGCCTATTGGCTAGCCGCTTGGCTTTTTCTTTCTTTCTTTTTTTTTTTTGAGATCTGAAGGACCGGGGAAGCTATTTGAAATTCCCCGATGCTCCCGGTGCAGGGGAGGTTATGGCGAAATTTTTCAAAAATTTAGGGTGTTAGCCAAATTTTTGAAATTTTTGAAAATTCTCAGAAACTGAAAAGTTGGAGAATGAAAGCCAGATCGAACGTAGAGTTGGGTGATCAAACCACTTTCGACTTTGTTCCTTTTCGGGGACGAAAAGTTTTAAGTGGGGGAGATTGTAACAACCCGAAAATCTGGGCCAGTTTAAATTTTTTTATTTTTGGCAATTTTAGCGAATTTTGAATATTTAAAATAGATTATTTTAAATAATATCGACGAGAAAATTTATTTTGAATAGAATTCGATGTATATATTATATATGTCGTCGTTAGAATATAAATATTTATATATAATTATAAATAGAATTGAAAATGGCGCGGTAGTTCGATAATTTGATTTCAAACTTCAAATGAATGTACCGGGTGCAAAACAATCCGGATTTTAGTGAAACCAAAAACATTGGAATCTAATTGAGAATACCTTTCCAACGAATCCGAAAAAATCGAAATTTCATAACGGGAATCAAAAGATATGTCCAGTTGAAAATTCTGAATAGTCGCTATGGAATTCAGGCCCTTAAAAATGGAAATTTTGCAAATGACCTCGGATTTCGACGAAACCAGTTTTGTTGGATCCGCAGTGTCAAATTATTGCTAGGTTTCAAATTTCATAATTTTCCGAATCAATAAGTGAGCGTGGCAAAGGAAAACGCGTTTGACCAGTTTCAGTTGATTTTAATCGACTGGAAATTGGCCATTTTTCATACGGTCTCAGAATTCGACGAAACTAGTTTTGTTAGGACCGTATCGTCAATACGAAGCTAGAAAATATTTTTCGAGAATTTTTAGAGTTAGTATGTAACCCCAGTAATTTAAAATGTACGTTTAAAATTCAATATAATAATTTAAATGCAAATTTAACGGAAACTGATTGTAACAGCCGAATCAGCTTGCGTGGCATATCCCATTGTGTTCGGAATGGGGGTAAAACGCTGGAAGCGACAGTCGGTGGGTTCGATTCTGAGTGCAAATGAAAAGTTAACAATTAGGGTTTGGAAAAATATAAAATAATAAAATAAATAATTATATATATAAGCCCCCTTTTATACCTCGTTCAGTCAAAACCCGATAAGACCCAAATCGAGAAAATCCGGCCCTAGCCCGCGTCGCTTTCCCCCTTGTCCCATCGCGACCGCCGCAGGTGCGCCGCTAGTGCCGACGATGCTGCCGGAGCTCCCCCTTCCACCGTTGATTCATCTCCGCCACAACCCCCTCTCTCTCCTCGATCCACGAAACCCGTCGTTGAAGCCCCAAATCGACGACAACCAGCCAACCCCTGCCACTTCCGACCACCCACGTCGAGGCGTGCCCCTCTGTCGCTTCACCACCAGGAGATCTGCCGAACTTCTGCAGCCGCGTCAAACCCTCCCTCCGACACCACCTCAGGTGGTCTACCACCAACGAGAGCAGCTGAAACCCCCTTTTTGTGCAGTAAGTGTTTTCGTTTTTATTTCTTTTTATTCATTTATATATAAAGCAGTTTTAAAGTAATAAAAATAGAATTTTTATATTTTTAATGTATGAAACGAGCTGATTTTTGTAAGGAAAAAAAACTGATTTTTATAAAAAAAGAAAAAAAAAAGATTGGACATTTGTTTATATGTTAATCATATAAAGAAAGGATTTTTAATTATATAAAAATACGATGTTTATATATATGATTTTGATTCATATGAAGCTATGATTTTTATTAATAAAAATATAATTTTTATACAAGTAGGAAGTCAAAAATATAATTCTTGCATAATGTAGATAATAAAAATATGATTTTTATATTTTTAAAGTAATAAAAATATGATTTTTATATTTTTAAAGTATTAAAAATATAATCTTTACTATATAGAAGATGTAAAAATATGATTTTTGGTTAGGTAGAGAATTAAAAATATAATTTTTTACATGATAGGAATATTAAAAATATCATCTTTATATGTGTAGAAAAATAAAAATGAGATTTTTATAAAGATGAAATCTTTAAATTTGAAAGGGCGAAGTCTATGTTTTTATAAAGGCGAAATCTTTATATGGAAAATAGCGTGATAAAAATATAATTTTTATCTATATAACATAGTAGTAAAAATTCGATTTTTATATATTGAATAACGAAGTAAAAATTCGATTTTTACATATGTAGTGGCTACGGGTAACGAAGATGACGAAGAGGCGATAACGATGAAGATTTCTATCAAAGAAGAGTCAAGATGATTGGATAGCTATCTGTGAGAATTTCTCACCTTTCAATTTCTTTTCTAATTATATATATATACTAGGATGCAGACGGTGCTTAGTAGCACCCGACACAATCGTCCACAGACCATGGACTTGTTTGTTTGGTTGCATAAATTAATTAGATGATTTGATTTGAAATTGAATTGTTTGGTGAAATGAATGGATTGATTGATGTGTGAATGGCGTGGGCCTTCACTAGACCGGGGATAAGGCTAGGCCTCGTCCCGTTTCTAGTATCGTGCCGTTATGCCGCCGAAATTTTCTAAAATATGTTAGAAAAATAAAAATATCAATTTTATTGAATAAATGAACTGAATAGAAATTCATATGTTAAAATAAAATATTTTATCGTTAAAAATATAATTTTTAACGTGAAAGTGAATAAATAGATATTTATAGACAAATCGGCCGATTTGTTTATATGCACTGATTTGACTGATATTGATTGGGTCGATAAATTTTACACATCGCCCAACTACACGAATAAAAATCTGTGTTTGATTGTTTGAAATCCCACACGGGTGTTGGGATGAAATTTGAAGTTCACTCATCCTGATTGATTAGATATGTCGATCGATTGATTGACAGGCTGTTATAAGCGTTAGATATCTATATTTGATGCTTATATAGTGTAGTGCACTTTGGTTGATGGTTGATTATTTTGTAATGCTATTATATACGTGTGATGTATGAAAATCCATATAATTAACATTATATGGTAGTTGATTTGGCCTCATTCTAATTTGAAAAATAAAGAACAATATAAAATAAAGGTTCATGTGTTGACAGTACTCATCCATTGAGATTGGTCATGTGTTGAACGAAATATTTTAGTAATAAAATTTACATCTTTATCAATATAAAATAAAGGTTCATGTGTTGACAGTACTCATCCCTTGAGATTGGTCATGTGTTGAACGAAATATTTTAGTAATAAAATTTACATCTTTATCAATATAAAATAAAGGTTCATGTGTTGACAGTACTCATCCATTGAGATTGGTCATGTGTTGAACGAAATATTTTAGTAATAAAATTTACATCTTTATCAATATAAAATAAAGGTTCATGTGTTGACAGTACTCATCCCTTGAGATTGGTCATGTGTTGAACGAAATATTTTAGTAATAAAATTTACATCTTTATCAATATAAAATAAAGGTTCATGTGTTGACAGTACTCATCCATTGAGATTGGTCATGTGTTGAACGAAATATTTTGATAATAACAACTATTTTGAAAAAGAAATATTTGAAATAGAATATTTGAAAATAGAAATTTATGAAGCCGTGTTGATTAGATTGACGCCATTTTGACGTGAACGATATTTATATCGATTTTATTCATTTCGAAATGAATTGAATTGAAAACGATTTCGAAATGAATTGAATTGAAAACGATTACGAAATGAATTGAATTGAAAACGATTTCAAAATGAATTGAACTGAAAACGATTTCGAAATGAATTGGATTGAAAACGATTTCGAAATGAATTGAATTGAAAACGATTTCGAAATGAATTGAATTGAAAACGATTTCGAAATGAATTGAATTGAAAACGATTTCGAAATGAATTGAACTGAAAACGATTTCGAAATGAATTGAATTGAAAACGATTTCGAAATGAATTGAATTGAAAACGATTTCGAAATGAATTGAATTGAAAACGATTTCGAAATGAATTGAATTGAAAACGATTTCGAAATGAATTGAACTGAAAACGATTTCGAAATGAATTGAATTGAAAACGATTTCGAAATGAATTGAATTGAAAACGATTTCGAAATGAATTGAATTGAAAACGATTTCGAAATGAATTGAATTGAAAACGATTTCGAAATGAATTGAATATAGAACGAATTCGAATTGAATTTAAAACGAATTGAAATGAATTCAAATTGAATTGAAATTTGAATTGAATAGAAATGAATTTTAAAACGAATTTATAAAGAAGAATTCAATTTTGATTTGAATTGAAATGGAAGTGGAAATTGCTTTTGAAACGAATTTAAAACTATTTATAAAATTCGTTTTAAATAGAAATCGACGATATATATATTATATATATTATATATATATAATATAATGGCCTGAATAGAACGCGCCGCGCCGCGGCAGTTCGTGAATTTCGACCATTTATTTCAAACGGACATTACGGGAGATCCGACCGTCGGATTCTCCTAAAACCGAAACCGTTGGGTTCGTATCGAAAAGAGCTTTCTAAAGAATATTAGAAATTAGAAATCTAACGGTTGGATTTGGATTTATGTCCAAATCAAATTCGAAAAAGGTCGCTGTAAGTGCAGTTCGATGGCCATTGATGGAAATCGACTGTACGGGCCTTGATAAAATTATTAAAAGTAGTAATAATTTATGTAAAATCATAGGAAATGATTTAGAAAGAATTGGGGTGAAAAACTCCATATTTGAAAAGATAAAAATAGATTTTTATCGAAATGAACTGGTTTTGAACTAGAATTATAATTCTATTTATTTTTAAATAAATAAATTGAATTTAAAAAGGGTTTTAAAAATAACCAGAATATCCAATGATTGCATTGGAGTGGATTTGAATCGAAATTGTCTTCGGAATATTTCGATGTTGGAATTCGTGATTATACAGGTGTTGTTATGGAAATTTGAAAGATATCTATTTATATCGTTATTTCCAATACGACATTTGTTAGTCGTAGAATTTGATATTGAATATAAGCCGATATATTTTCTATTCAGAGCCTTGTATTGAATATCGAATGTGATTTGGGTTTGTCGTGAATGATGTCTTCACTAACACTGTTCTTGAACCCAGTTGAGAAATGATTAAATCTTTTTATTTAGATTTAATGAAAGGTACCAATTAAATAATATTTAATTGGAATTGAATTGATATTGATTTTTGGGTTTATCGTGGACAGTGTTTTAAATAACACTTGTTCTTTAACCCGATAATTAATAGAATAATATTTTGGGTTTACCGTGAACCGTGTTTTAAATGACACTGATTCTTTAACCCAGTTAACGATTAAAACTAAGTGGAGTTTTAATGAATCTTTAATTAGATTGAAATAATCGAGAATGGAGTATCACCAGTTTTACTCCGGGCGATAGTTAAATCTTTAATTAGATTTGAACGTGAAATGGTAATTGAATTTACCGATAACACTGTGGTGTTAGATATGAAGTATTACCAGTTTTACTTCATGGGATAAATAGGTTGGGATTGGGAAATTAAAACAAATGATTACTTCGGTAAGTTTCGTTAATCCCGACTAGTTGAATCGAAATTCAAAAGGATAGATTAAAGAATAAATATAAAGAATTTATCTTGGATAAAATTAATGGGAACCTTTCCCTATGAATGTGAAATTTTAGAAACTAACTGTCGGTTAGCCAAGCAGAATGGTTTTCTGGATATTGATCTGATATTGGTTTCGGCCTTCGGGGTTAATATTTGGAGAACTATTCTCTTGATTAATTTACGGTTAGTGACTGATGAATTGGAATGAGGCGTATGTTGTGTTTGTGTAACACTTATTTAAAATATACGTGAGTTATTCGGAAAGACCGGGTTTATCCCATTCTGAATAACTGATACGACGATAAGTCGAAGATGAAGACGGTGGTCGAAGACCGGAAGTCTTCACGTTGTTTGGGTGATTACTGATGATCTTGATTGGGCTGTACACCCAAGAAGATGGAAACAGTTGGTGATCGTCCAGACGTTCTTGGAGATGGATGGATATGCGAGGAAAGTGCCTCCGGTTTCGTTCAGACCCAGAACGGACTTGTAAATGGACTGTGTGTCTGACATTGGATTTTAGTCCGTGTGATTGATCTCTATTAAATATATATCTGTTTGGCGGCGGAGAATTTATTCTCTTGCTTAACGCCCTTCTCTGAGACGTACGAGCTCAGGGGTTATATATTGATGGATATCAATCGCATGGAGTGAATTGCCTGTGTGGCATGCTAAGATGCAAATGATCGAGGCTTCTGTTGAAAAGCAAAGCCTTGTGGTGATGATCAAAGCACGGCCTTGTGTGGCGTAGCTTTGTGTAACGTTGATTCGCGAGTATCACACCCGGTATGAACCAAAAACGGGAGACGGACCTCAGGGAGGACATGCGTTTCTTTCTAGTTAGGAGTGGCGTCAGTGCTTGAACTGGCTGACGAGTTTGACTCATGTGGATATTTCTTATTATTACTTGCTGAAAAGCGAGGCGACTCGTGATATCGGTTTCGGCCGATGCTTCTGGTCGGCTGACGGGCCAGGCTTACGCCCCAAAGGGCGGGGAAACGCAGTGTTCAGGCATAATAATCCACATCGGTGGACCGGCCCTGACGATCCATGGGGCAGTTGCGGCTGTTCCTGAGACACGGGCTAGAGCGTCTCGAATCGGTAGAGGATCTTGCCCCTAGCCTCGGTTCATACCATAAATGATAACCCAATTTCCAATACGTGTATTGCGGTTTTAATTGTAGAACTAGTATGGCGACATGATATATGGTACCCATGTCGTCTATGATTGATATTTATGATTGAAATTGTTTTGACACTATACACTTATAGTAGTATCAAATAATCTGTTTTTAAACGTATCAAGCATTCTTTGGCTGTTATAAGGGAAAACCCTATCCTCGGCTGCGTTGCATTGTGTGATGGGACCTGGGTCTTATAACAGCTTCATTTTTCTTTATTTGGCATTGCGCTGTTTGTTTTATGCACTGGTATTCTTGGGAGAAAACCCGTTCCGTGTTATACGGCGTGGTCCCTTGATTTACCTAACTTTAAAAATAAAGATTAACTGTTTTAGTTCTCACACCAGTCACATGACTTACCTGGAGTTTATTGTTTTAACCTTAACTCTGGGTGCCCTTACTTTCCGCACGGGCAGCTAGTAGTTTTGGTTTTGCAGATTTATATTCACAGGATCCTGGTTTTCAGCTGGAATGATATCCGGAAAGCTTTGTATCCGTATATCTCTTCTAGTTGTGTATTGTATTATTTTCCGCTGCTATGTATTTAAATGTAATTTAAATCTCTGATATTTCTGTGTAATATTCATTTATACTCTGTATATTCTTGTAATCTGACACATTGTTGTAATATACAATGAAATGTTCTTTCATATGCGTTCTGTTGTGGCTTGTTCTCGAACTATCCGCCGCTTTCCTTTACGGGGAAGTTGCGGGTTTTCACAATAAGACCACATTTCGGCAAATCATACTAAGGCTAGTCGAACCACCAATCGGGTTCGTCACAACCAATGGTCTATCGACTATCTCGGGTTCCAGTCCCAACCTATCTACCAGGTCACTAGATATGAAGGAACGGGAAGCCCCTGTATCAAACAAAACTCGAACTGGTACATCATTAATAGAAAGCATACCTTGAATAACGACATTCTTTCCTTTCTCCGCCGCAGTTGGGGCATTCGACGAAAAAGGAACAGCATCAATAGCATATGCTTTCACAATCTGCTTCTCCTTAAGAGGTTGCGGACACTTATCCTTATGATGTCCCACTTGGCCACAGTTGTAGCACTTCCTTTCCGCTGGCTTGGCCCGACATTCTTTAGCATAATGGCCCTTCTTACCACAGCTGAAGCACTCAACATCTTTCTTGCTCTTTTTCTAGCCACCCTTAGTTTGGTCCTGCTTCCTCTTATTCTGAGAGTTACTCTTGCCTCCACCGCCTGCTTGCGGCTTCAGCCCTTCTGCAGATGCAGCCTCAGTCTTTGACTTAGGGTAAAGACACTCTGATCTCAAAGCTTTCCCCACAATCGATTCAAAAGTCTCATCAATGTGGTTGATAAGCCTTTCCCCCAAGTATCCATCCAACCCAGTAATGAACTTCTCATTCTTCTTCTCAGGAGTATCGATAAGAGAGAGTCCATACTTCGACAAAGTGTCGAACTCAGCAATATAGTCAGAGACCGCCCCATTCTGCTTGAGTTCCAAGAATCTCTTAAATAACACTGACTTCTGGGCAGCTGAATGAACTTCTCGCTAAAGCGAGCCTTGAACTGATCCCAAGTAACCTGATCTTCTGGAGTAGCAGTTCTAATGGCATTCCACCAATTCATCGCTCGCCCTTGCAGCTGACGAGACGCTAGCCTTCTCTTCATCGCATCCTCGATGCCCAAGTCGTCGAAGATACGATCACAGCTATCCAACCAATCCTGAACATCTATGGCCGACTCCGTTCCATGGAACGGCTTCCCACCAAGGTTATTGTAATCCTTGCACAACTTGGCGAAATGGACCCTAGGGGCCTGCACTACTGGACCACCACCATTTCCGGGATTGGGAACTGCCCCTTGCACCTCCCTAAGCATGTCTCTCATGAGGTCAGTAAACATCGCCCTCATGTCAGCAGCATTCCCATTATTGGCTCCACTACCAGCACCTCTAGCATATCGGCTCATCGTCAATCTGTAAAGAGGAAACGATTAACGACCCCATAGTGGTGCTAGTGCAGTACGACTTCATTCTTATACTACTAATAGTATATACATATATAGCTTTTGAAAACCAAAGTAATCACAAATACGCTCTCTCCTATACGTACTATCTCTCCCTAGTGTCTTTCCCTAGGTTAACTACGCAACCTAGAGCTCTGATACCAAATGTGACGGCCCGCCCCGCAGTAACCGACATTTACTCCAAAAGTGCGTTGTACACATGTCCGGTTAGCACGGGACGGATCGTCAGAAGGAAAGGGAAGAAGGAATGAACTAACAAGGAACCTGTAGAATGTCTCACAGCGCATAGAACAAAATATAATAATAACATACTTGACATAAAACAGGTGAGACAGTGCATAAGCTGAAACAACTAACATAGCAGCGGAAAATCCAAGTACAGCTTATGATCCAAAGCTAACATTGTTACAACATTTCAAACTATCTCAAAAAGCAAAAGTAAGATAAAGGAGGTACGCTACTAATGCCCAAGTAGCGACCACCAACGACACAGGGAGAATATCTATATATCATACGTGGAAGCCTCCTGCTCGCCTCTGAATCAGCTACTCGCGCATCACCAGCTAACCTGTCTCTAGTCTGCTCATGTGAGCACCCAGAGTAATAAGAGGAGACAAAAAACTCTGGGTCAGACATAAAGCCTGGTATGAGCGATAAGCATCTAAACAGAACAATAACAGGTAGACTAAAACATACCTGAACCTGGACCTGCAACCAAAGAGTTTAGCACTACATACTGTACAACACTCTAAGGTGCCATTTCAAATGGTGTAAAAATAACGGGGGTGGGGTGTGCATGTCATAGTGATGGCAAACAATCAAACATAGCAACCATCCTCACATCTTTCACTCAGTGCATAAAGCATACGATATTCACCACTTCGATCACCCAACATACCTTGCTACGATCACTTTGCCCCATGAAGTCATAAATGGCTTCACTGCACTGATAACGTAGCCACTAATCCTTTTGCTATGTCCACTTTGCCCCATGGAGTCGCAATGACCCCACTGCACTGGCTCATAGCCTCACTAATCCTTTACTATGTCCACTCTGCCCCATGGAGTCACAATGACCCCACTGCAGTGGCTCATAGTCTTACTACGCATCACTTTGCCCCTCAAGTCATAATGACTCTACTGCACTGATAATGTAGTCTTGCTACCGTCACCTTGCCCCTCGAGTCATAATGACTCTACTGCACTGATAAGTAGCCCATCATCCATTTTCAGTGGTGAATCGAAGTTATGAACGTCGACAACTCCTTAGCACACGTCCCGCAGCAAAGCCCAACCATGAAGTGAACTCATTGGTTCCCAACTGGATCCTGAGCTCTAACTTCCATTTGGACTACCTTTGCATCTCGGGTTATTAGTCATCACCGGATCGGTTCGGATCCCCTCTTAGCCATCAGTTCGGTTCGGATCGGAGTGCTCCTCCTTCGCTGGATCGGATCGGGTCATCCTCACTTTAGCGGGTCGGATCGAGTCTTCATGTCCAATCGCCATCATCGGTTCGGGTCGGAGTCCTCCAATGTGCCACAGTTCAGATCGGCTTCTTCTGATCAACTCGGGTTGGGTCGTAGTCTCCAAGCCTCGCCGAAGTGCATCGGTTCGGGTCGGGGTACCATGGCGGATCGGGTCGGAGAACACCAGGCGGGTCGGATCGGACGATGCGTGCCACGAGAGGAGCGAATAGATCGAAGAGTGAAGTATGGGAACGGATCGCACTACACCAAAACAGGGGATTCCCAACGAGTATAAGTGTCGCTAGTAATTTCCGTGACACTTATATGCGTCGCTGTTAGGGGGTCGGGAATATTCGCAACGCTTATAAGCGTTGGTAAATATTCATTTACAACGCTTATAAGCGTTGGTAAATATTCATTCATAACGCTTATAAGCGTTGGCAAATATTTGTTCCCAACACTTACACGCGTTGGTAACATTATATTGGCAACGCTTATATAAGAGTTGGTAACATGTAACATTTATATTTGCATACAGCATAGCGTAAGCGCTATTTAATATTCATTCAGCTACGATATTATCTCAACATAGCAACATGTAACCAAATCAATAAGAAACAAAAATCCATATTCGTGACGATAACAAAGTATGAACTAAAAAAAATTCAACACATAAAAATACTAAATTCAATACATATGCAAATTATAACCAAATAATCATCAAGAAAAAGTATCGAATTGCATAGTAACAACAATACATAATTAACAAAATACAAGACATTTTTCATATTTGAAGTCCAAATACCTAATGTGAAACTCCAGCCACATAACGAACCCTACATCCAAAAATTTGCGTAGTTTATTCCACCAATTTTTCTCTTTTTCTCTGCTTCTTCTACTGCTTCCTGCGTGCATTTAATTAAATAGCATCATTTAAGTTTCAACTAGTAGTAAATGTCATAAATTCAAAGTCATGCCTTTTTAATATTGACATGCCTTTTGTCTATTGAACTCGATGAAATCTTGCAATTTAAGCTCCTTTTTAAGCCTTTTGTTTTCTTCAAGAACCTCCAATGCAAATTCCACACTACGATCACATAATGGTTTGTCAATCCAGTGGATGAATCCACAACCTCTAAGAGTTCCAGTGTTTGCACAAATAAAATATCGACGTCCGACGATTTTATTCAAATAGCATGTTCTGAATATTGGTTCAATGTTACAACGACATAACAACCTTCGAGATTGTACTTCTCCAACATCGAATGTTGGCAGGAGTGGAAATCTTGTTGGTGTTGTCGGCCTAGTAGGCGGTGCCACATTCTGAACACTTAATAATGCCAAATCTCTTTGTAAGCTTGACTCTATTCTCTCATAAACGCTAAGCGGAGTTGGTGTATGAGATTCAACTGAACAAACAATTTGAGGAGTATCACCCTAATCGTCTGAATAGACAGACGGATAATGCCATAAGAAGTAATCACTATAATCGGTCGAAGGCCTCGAGTAGGAGGACATCTGCAGAAAATAAATAAACAGCAACAATATCAAGATGGATGTATGTTTAAAGCATACATATTTTAAACTAGTTGTTAACTTAGCTTTAATGCCTCATTAAATAGTTTCTAATGATAACTTCTCTGGATTAAGCACATGAATAAAAAATAAATATGTACATTTCTTCTATGGAAGTGATACTTACTGGAAGTTAAACAAAACATTATCAAACTTCTCCACGCACTGAAACTGAAGAACAAATAAGGGTGCTTGTATCTCCTCAGTTGTGAGATGGAACATAAAAGTTTATGCATGCTCGACTGTTTGAAGATATTTGTCAAACATATAGTTATATATGGTGATGTTACTAAAAAGAAGCGGTATGGAGACGCACCATATATCTTACTAAAAAGAGCTATGTAAATGTTTATTGAACTTTACTGTGAGGTTACTCATCTAATTGTATTACAGTATCATGGCATGTCACTTGTGGTAGCTATGTAAATGTGATTATCTTTGTCATAAAACATGACAGCATTTTCATACAGCATACCATGACGCTTTACACATAATATGTACATAAGAAATGTACTAAAACAGCAGAAGAAAATGATAATGAATTATCTGATCGTGACCCAATTTTAAAAGGTTTGTCCCAAAATTTATGGCAATGCTCCCAATTATATTAATCACTGCTCCTACAACCCAATCGCCCATAATTTGGTTTGTTGCAAAAAGATACAGTGTTGTTTATGACCAAAATAATAGTTCTAATCCAAATGCTTAATGAGTTTGCATAAGAGCATGTTATACAAAGCTTATATTCATATCATTCCCTCCTCAAGCATATTTCGACACAAGCTGTCTTCTAAGATCTTACTTCTTTAAGTACCTGCCAATAACTATTCTAACAATTAGAATATAACTATTCTATACAGTTCTTTAACTAAAGTTGCAAACCAGCCAATAACTTCTAACAATTGAATCCTAGAGTTTCACCCCTATAGTTTTGATTTTTGGATCCTCCAATTAGTTTCATATCAATCACATAAAAAAGAACGGATAATCCGAACTTTTCAACAATATAGATAATATAAATGAACAAAAATAAGCACAAACCTGAAAAACATCAATAAATATTTATTTGTAAAAAAAAGGAGAAAAAAAATACCTCCAGAATTAGTAATCTGAATTACCGTGAGCTGGAACAAAAATACTGAAATATGGATGAACAAAACCAAGACTTTTGCCGTATATTTGCTTAGATCATCGCCAAAGGAGCTGTTGAACTCGAATCTGACCTTGACCTCCTTGCCTCGAAATCGAAATCCTTGTTCCTGTTTTGTAATCAAAATCGAAATCCTGGTTAACGCTGCGAAATCGAAATCGAAACCGAAATATTTCCCTAAATCGAAATCGAAATTTTCCCTAAATCGAAATTGAAATAATTCCCGCTTTGTAATTCATGTTAAGCGGCCGAAATAGTGAAAAGCGTATGGGATGGAAGAGTATAGGGTTACAGAAGAAAACTGATGGGTGTTTACCTTTTTGCCCCCGCGTACCAAGCCTACCAACCCATATAAGCGTTGCCAATAAAAAAAAAAAATTGTATTTTTGGTAACACTTTTTTAGCATAGCAACGCTTATTATTGTTATTACCCGGCAACATAAATAAGTGTTGGCGATTGACAAAAAAAAGGGTTGCCAAATGGTCATTATGGTGTAGTGTCGGGTCCTCCTACCGTTCCGATCCGGTTCGGATGCCTTCCTGCACTTCTTCTAGCAAGCAATTTACGCCACTCGACGACGTTTTCGACCATTCTACCTATTCTAATCAATCACAAAGCATACCATACAGTCATAGCAACATAGGGAATCAACCACAAACATCAAAACAACAATATAATAGGTTAAAATGGATCAAACCTAGCTAAAACCCCTTATTTCCCCTTAAGCATATTTAGGTGAAACTAATGATATGATTAGCAAAACTTAACCAAATCAACCCAAATTCTTATCAGAGGTCTAAAACATCATTTTGAATTTTATAAATATTTTTCCAGAATTTTATCATGTTTAAATTCGCTAATTAACACTAATTAGCCATAATTAGCCATAATTAGTGAGGAACTATGCAAATCACTCACCTTAGCCACAAATAAACTAAGATCTGAAATAAATCTCTGATTTGATGCGAATCCCAATGCTAAACAGCAGCTCCATGTTGATTTGGTGTAGATCTCCCTTGATTTGATGTTGCTAAGCTTAGTCCTTGATTAGAAGATGATTTGGAGGTGATTTAGAGGTTGGAGGCCATTTTTAGGGTTTCTAAGAGGTAAGTGGAGGCTAGAAAACTGAAATAGAATGATTCTCTAACTCCTTTCAGCCTCCCCATAACCCTAATCCCGAAATGGGTTATGGGCCTATTCACTAATCACCCTATTTGGCCCGGTTAAGTAGTTTTTCACCTTCCAAACCTTATTTCAGCCATATCTCCCAAACGGTAAGTCCGTTTTTCACATGTGACCACTATACGGAAAGGTAAACCATCAAACGAATCTAATGGAAGTGGTTTCAGGTCAAAATTCCTTTCCAATCAAAAGTTATGGCCGAAACAAGATCAGCTAGGGGCAAAACGGTCATTTAAAAATTAACAAAAATCATGAACATGGGAAATGGCCCTAATGGTTGTTTCCCAAAGTTACATGACCATATGACTTCATATGGGAAAGAAATAAATATTCTACGATCCTCTGATGCGTAGAATGCGGGTTGTTACACAACGTTTGACATTATGAATATCATAACAAGGAAAAGAGTGCAAATTTATTTCATCTTTAAGTAACATGTTTTACAATGTTACCGTACGGGTTGATACTTCAGGATCAAGATAATGCCTCATTAAAAACCTTACTAACAAAAACTCAGTGGGAAAAATATTAGCGAAGGAAAAGAGTACATTATAGCATATTTTTATATGCCCCTCCTTATTTATAACTCATTATTCAATTAGTCTATTGATGTTAGTCGACGCATGCCAATTTTGTACATCATCTTCTGGAATGTTGATTTGGAAATTGCCTTTGAGAACAGATCTACCACTTTTCTTGAATTGAAAATGTTTCTCTTCTTTCTTGTTATCCTTTCATTCATGTGTGAAGAGAAATTTAGAAAAAATGTGCTTCATCCTATCACCCTCAATATAATTCACTTGAATCTGAGCCATGCAAACTGCCTTGTCTTCTCCATAAATAATAGTTTACTGCATCAAAAGATGTTTGATACTTCTGAATCAAAATGTTGCCTCGTCAAAACCTTACTAAGAAAAACCCGATGGGAAAAATCTTAGTGAAGGAAAAAGAGTACAATATACAATGTATTTACTACGTCAAAAGTAGTATGATACTTCTGGATTAATGTAATGCCTCGTTAAAACCTTAATAAGAAAAACCCAGTGGGAAAAATCTTAAATAAGGAAAAAGATTACATTATAACTTATTTTTGTATGTTACTTTTGGATTGATACTTCTGGATCAAGGCTCATGCCTCATTAAAACCTTACTAAGAAAACCCATTGGAGAAAAACTTAGTTAAGGAAAAAGAGTACATTATAACATACTTATGGATGCTCCCCCTGATTTATTAATTTCCTCTGAATTTGTATTCTTCTTTCAATAACTCAAATTGCTTACATATACTTCTTAATGAAGTTTTTCTTTTAAAACTTCATGTGTATTTCCATGCTTTAGGCATGTTTTCTTATTTAAAATGCCTTCCTTTTGTGATTTTTATGTTACTAATATTCATTTATGAATACACTTTAGGTGCTTATAATTTTCTGTTTCAATCGGACTTGCATGTTGCAATACATATTTGATGAATAAGACACCTTTCATTACTAAGCAGGAAGTAATCTACTCATCTTGAAGTATATCAAGATTTTCATTACAACAATACTTAGAAGAATGAAGTATATCAAGATTTTTATTACAACAACACTAAGCAGGAAGTAATCTACTCACCTTGAAGTATATCAAGATTTTCATTACAATAATACTTAGAAGAATATTGTAATCTATCATCCATGTTCTTGGTATTCTTTATAATAACAAATGTTATTTATGTTCTTCAAGAACTTATATATTATAATAATTTTTGCATATTGCAACTACCACTTCAATGGATATTAAGAGTTTCATTACAACAATTCTTGAAAGCAGAAAGTGATTTACTCATCATGAATTATTTCAAGATTTTCATTACAACAATACTTAAAAGAATGTTGTAATCTACATTTCTTGCTCTTTATCACTACCAAAGTTATTTAAATTCTTCTGAAATTTGTATACTTTCATTGTTTATACCTTCAGAGTATTGTATGCGTTTTAAACATTTTAATCAATTCAATTATCTCTGAAAATACAATGCTCATGACACTTAACATGTTGTTGACACTCTATGGTGCTTCAGTAACTTCTGTGTTCTTTCGTCGTTATATATATATTTCTATTTTTATCTTATGAACTACAAGTTCATATCTTATGGACCACAGGTTCATATATCTTATTTAGGAGAATTTCATGATGGTCAATCATGTTTCTCTCTAATATGGGATTTTTAATCCATTTATAAATATAAGCGCTTTATTATTTATTAATTTATCATCGATGAATATTTCATGTCAGTTCTATACATAATTTATTGAAATCTCAAAACTTATCATGCTTTAGGTACCTAAACCACTTCTGGGGTTATTTTGACAATCATGTCACGGGTTTCTTTCAAAGCACTTTTAAGTGTTTCTTCAGGAACACTCACCTTCTTTATTTTGCATCTTTATGACTTACTCCAAAAATATTTTGAGCTTACTTTTATACCACATTTTCAGCTGTGATTTACACCTTTTGATCGTTCGGGAATTCAAATGTATATTGGAGAAAGTCTATTAGGAACATAATTGATAATTTATGCAAGTTACTTAATACTTTACATAATTCTATATGTTAGCAAATATTTAACATCGATGATTCCTTTATCCTCCCCCTCAATGTTGACAAACATTGTCACTTCAAATAATAAACCTTCTTTGGATTCTCATTTTTGATCCATTATCGCATTATAGCTAGCAAATACATTAGATGTATTTCAATTGTAGGAGGATAATGCTCTTATTAGTTGATAATATGCATTCATATTGCATTGTTTATTCCCTTTTATTGATCTGATGACTTGGAGGAATTTTCTATCATTTGAATATGCACACGACTTCAGGTCAATCAATATTGATGTCAATCGACTTTCTGAAATATTAAATAATATATGCATAATTTATAATATGAGCTCATGACAACTTCAGGTTGTTAATTAAATATTCGCATATATGAGTATATATGTGCGTCCACGTATTCCATATGTAATTGATTTGCATATTCTTTCTCATTCGAGTTACCTATTTTAGAACAAATTGTTCATAAGGTTCCAATCATTAATTTTTTGTAACAACCCGAAAATCTGGGCCAGTTTAAATTTTTTTTTATTTTGGCAATTTTAGCGAATTTTGATTATTTAAAATGAATTATTTTAAATAATATCGACGAGAAATTTATTTTCAATAGCATTCGAACGTATATATTATACGCGTCGTCGTTAGAATATAAATATTTATATATAATTATAAAATAGAATTGAAAATGGCGCGGTAGTTCGATAATTCGATTTCAAACTTCAATTGAAAGTACCGGGTGCAAAACAATCCGGATTTTAGTGAAACCAAAAACATTAGGATCTAATTGGTAATATCTTTCCAACGAATTTGAAAAATCGAAATTTCATAGCGGGAATCAAAAGATAGGTCCAGTTGAAAATTCTGAATAGTCGCTATGGAATTCAGGCCCTTAAAAATGGACATTTTGCAAATGACCTCAGATTTCGACGAAACCACTTTTGTTGGGTCCGTGATGTAAAGTTATTGCTAGATTCCAAATTTCATAATTTTTCGAATCAGTATGTGAGTGTGGTAAAGGAAAACGCGTTTGACCAGTTTCAGTTGATTTTAATCGACTGGAAAATGGCCATTTTTCTAACGGTCTCAGAATTCAACGAAACTAGTTTTGTTAGGACCGTATCGTCAATACGAAACTAGAAAATATTTTTATGGAATTTATAGAGTTGTCATGTGACCCCAGTAATTTGAAATGTACGTTTAAAATTCAATAAAGTAGTTTAAATGTAAATTTAACGGAAACTGATCGAAACGTTCGAATCAGCGTACGATACATATCCCATTGTGGTCGGAATGGGGGTGAAACGCTATGGACGACAGGCGGTGGACCTCGTTTAGAGGTCGTATGTAAAAGTCAACTTTTTATAAATAAAATAATAAATAAAATAAAAAGAAACATCATTTCTCTCTCCCCCCCTTATAACCGATGCCCCCCCCTTCCCTTCATAATCGATTTCAACAGATCAAAATAAAAAAAAAGAGAAAGATCGAGGAAGGCGGAAGCCGCCGCCTAGCCTCCGGCGCGAGCCCCTACCAGCGCCACCTCCGGCGAGGAACCGCCCCCTCCGCCCATCGCTCCCCCCTCTGAGCCCCCTTCTATCCTCCTTCGCCTCCTTTAAGAAAAATGCGACGTCCTGAATGCTTGAAGACCAGCGCCGCCACCCTGGTGCCATCCGCCCCACCTTCGACTGGCCGACGCCTCCTCAATCCCCTCCACCTCGCGAGCAAACCTCGTTCAACCCCTAGGTCCGAAAAGATGTGAGTTTTCTATTTATTTGCTTTAATTTTAGGTTTAAATTATAAATCGCCAAGTAGAAAAATCTGATTTTATATATGTTTTTAAAAATGATTTTTATATATTGAATATAAATAAAAATATGATTTTTATATATTGAACTTCGAAATAAAAATATGATTTTTATATATTGAACTTCGAAATAAAAATATGATTTTTATATATTGAACTTCGAAATAAAAATATGATTTTTATATATTGAACTTCGAAATAAAAATATGATTTTTATATATTGAACTTCGAAATAAAAATATGATTTTTATATATTGAACTTCGAAATAAAAATATGATTTTTATATATGGAATAGCGAAGTAAAAATTCGATTTTTACATAGGTAGTGAAAGCGGACAACGAAGGTAACAAAAAGGCGAGAACGAAGAAGATTTATATCAAAGAAGGGTCAAGATGTTTGGATAGCTTTCGGTGAGAATTTCTCACCTTTCAATTTCATTTTCTAGTTACATATATATATATATATATATATATATATATACTAGGATGCAGACGGTGCTTAGTAGCACCCGACACAATCGTCCACAGACCATGGACTTGTTTGTTTTGATTGCATAGATTAGTTAGATGATTTGATTTGAATTTGGTTGTTTGGTGAATTTGATTGATGTGTGAATGGCGTGGGCCTTCACTAGACCGGGGATAAGGCTAGGCCTCGTCCCGTTTCTAGTATCGTGCCGTTATGCTGCCGAAATTTTCTAAAATAAGTTAGAAAAATAAAAATATCATTTTATTTAAAGAATGAACTGAATAGAAATTCATATGTTGGAATAAAATGTTTTTTATCGTTAAAAATATAATTTTTAACGGGAATGTGAATAAATAAAATATTCATTTACAAACCAAATGGTTTGTTTATGTACACCTATTTGAAGGACATTGATTGGGTCGATAAATTTTACACATCGCCCAACTGCACAAATAAAATATGCGTTTGATTATTTGAAACCCCACACGGGTGTTAGGATGAAATTTGAAGTTCACTCATCCTGATTGATTAAATATGTCGATCGATTGATTGACAGGCTGTTATAAGCGTTGGATATCTATATTTGATGCTTATACAGTGTAGTGCACTTTGGTTGATGGTTGATTATTTTTCAATGCTAGTATACATGTGTTGTATGAAAATCCATATAATTAACTTTATATGGTAATTGATTGGGCCTCATTCCAATTTGAAAAATAAAGAAGATTATAAAATAAAGGTTCATGTGTTGACAGTACTCATCCATTGAGATTGGTCATGTGTTGAACGAAATATTTTAGTAATAAAATTTACATCTTTATCAATATAAAATAAAGGTTCATGTGTTGACAGTACTCATCCATTGAGATTGGTCATGTGTTGAACGAAATATTTTAGTAATAAAATTTACATCTTTATCAATATAAAATAAAGGTTCATGTGTTGACAGTACTCATCCATTGAGATTGGTCATGTGTTGAACGAAATATTTTGATAATAACAACCATCTTGAAAAAAAGAATATTTGAAATAGAATATTTGAAAATAGAAATTTATGAAGCCGTGTTGATTAGATTGACGCCATTTTGACGTGAACGATATTTATATCGATTTTATTCATTTTGAAATGAATTGAATTAAAAACGATTTCGAAATGAATTGAATTGAAAATGATTTCGAAATGAATTGAATTGAAAACGATTTCGAAATGAATTGAATTGAAAACGATTTCGAAATGAATTGAATTGAAAACGATTTCGAAATGAAATGAATTGAAAACGATTTCGAAATTAATTGAATTGAAAACGATTTCGAAATGAATTGAATTGAAAACGAATTCAAATTGAATTGAAAGCGAATTGAAATGAATTCAAATTGAATTGAAATTTGAATTGAATTGAAATGAATTTTAAAACGAATTTATAAAGAAGAATTCAATTTTGATTTGAATTGAAATGGAAGTTGAAATTGCTTTTGAAACGAATTTAAAACTATTTATATAATTCGTTTTAAATAGAAATCAACGAAGTATATATTATATATATTATATATATAATATAATGGCCTGAATAGAACGCGCCGCGCCGCGGCAGTTCGTGAATTTCGACCATTTATTTCAAACGGACATTACGGGAGATCCGACCGTCGGATTCTCCTAAAACCGGAACCGTTGGGTTCGTATCGAAAAGAGCTTTCTAACGAATGTGATAAATTAGAAATCTAACGGTTGGATTTGGAATTATGTCCAAATCAAATTTGGGAAAGGTCGCTGTAAGTGCAGTTCGATAGCCGTTGATGGAAATCGACTGTACAGGCCTTGATAAAATTATTAAAAATAGTAATAATTTGTGTAAAATCATAAGAAATGATTTAGAAAGAATTGGGATGAAAAACTCCATACTTGAAAAGATAAAAATAGATTTTTATCGAAATGAACTAGTTTTGAACTAGAACTATAATTCTATTTATTTTTTAATAAATAAATTGAATTCGAAAAAGGGTTTTAAAAATAACCAGAATTTCCAATAATTATATTGGAATGGATTTGAATCGAAATTGTCTTCGGAATATTTCAAGATTGGATTTCGTGATGATACAGATATTGTTATGGGAATTTGAAAGATATATATATATATCGTTATTTCCAATGCGATATTTGTTAGTCGTAGAATTTGATATTGAATATAAGCCGGTATATTTTCTATTCAGAGCCTTGTATTGAATATCAAATGTAATTTGGGTTCGTCGTGAATGGTGTCTTCACTAACACTGTTCTTGAACCCAGTTGAGAAAAGATTAAATCTTTTTATTTAGATTTAATGAAGTGTGCCAATTCAATAATGTTTAATTGGAATTGAATTGATATTGATTTTTGGGTTTATCGTGAACAGTGTTTTAAATAACACTCGTTCTTTAACCCGATAATTAATGAATGTGATTTTGGGTTTACCGTGAACCGTGTTTTAAATGACACTGATTCTTTAACCCAGTCGAAGATTAAAACTAAGTGGAGTTTTAATGAATCTTTAATTAGATTGAAAAGATCGAAAATGGAGTACCACCAGTTTTGCTCCAGGCGATAGATGAATCTTTAATTAGATTTGAACGTGAAATGGTAATTGAATTTACCGATAACACGGTGGTGTTAGATATGAAGTATTACCAGTTTTACTTCATGGGATGAATAGGTTGGGATGGGGAAATTAAAATAAATGATTACTTCGGTAAGGTTCGCTAATCCCGACTAGTTTGAATTGATATTCAAAAATAGATTAAAGAATAAATTCAAGAAATTTATCTTGGATGAAATTAATGGGAACCTTTCCCTATGAATGTGAAATTTAGGAACTAACTGTCGGTTAGCCAAGCAGAATGGTTTTCTGGATATTGATCTGATGTTGGTTTCGGCCTTCGGGGTTAATATTTGGGAAATTATTCTCTTGATTAATTTACGGTTAGTGACTGATGAATTGGAATGAGGCGTATGTTGTGTTTGTGTAACACTTATTTAAAATATACGCGAGTTATTCGGAAAGACCGGGTTTATCCCATTCTGAATAACTGATACGACGATAAGTCGAAGATGAAGACGATGGTCGAATACCGGAAGTCTTCACGTTGTTTGGGTGATTACTGATGATCTTGATTGGGCTGTACACCCAAGAAGATGGAAACAGTTGGTGATCGTCCAGACGTACTTGGGGATGGATGGATATGCGAGGAAAGTGCCTCCGGTTTCGTTCAGACCCAGAACGGACTTGTAAATGGATAGTGTGTCTGACGTTGTATTCCTTTATACTGTATTGGTGATCTCTGGTAAATATATATCTGTTTGGTGGCAGAGAATTTATTCTCTTGCTATACACCCTTCTCTGAGACGTACGAGCCTAGAGGTTATATATTGGCAGAAATCAGTGGTACGGTATGGACTGACAATGTGGCATGCTGAGTTGCATGGATCAAGGCTTTTGTTGAAAAGCAAAGTCTTGTGGTTGATGATCAAAGAACGGCCTTGTGTGGCGTAGCTTTGTGTAACGTTGATTCGCGAGTATCACACCCGGTATGAACTAAAAACGGGAGACGGACCTCAGGGACGACATGCGTTTCTTTCTAGTTAGGAGTGGCGTCAGTGCTTGAACTGGCTGACGAGTTTGACTCATGTGGATATTGCTTATTATTACTTGCTGAAAAGCGAGGCGCCTCGTGATATCGGTTTCGGCCGATGCTTCTGGTCGGCTGACGGGCCAGGCTTACACCCCATAGGGTGGGGAAACGTAGTGTTCAGGCATAATAATCCACATCGGTGGACCGGCCCTGTCGCTCCAAGGCTTGCCTGCGCGCTTGCCTGAGACACGGACTAGAGCGTCTCGAATCGGTGAGGATCTTGCCCTTAGCCTCGGTTCATACCATAAATGATAACCCAACTTCCAATACGACGTCTTGCGGTTTTGATTGTAAACTTATATATATGGCGACATAGTGTTATGGGGCATTCATGCCGCCTATGATTGATACTTATGATTTGAAGTTGTTGTATACACTATGCACTTATTATAGTATCAAATAATCTGTTTTAAATGTATCAAGCATTCTTTGGCTGTTATAAGGGAAAACCCTATCCCCCGGCTTGCGTTGCATTGTGTGATAGGACCTGGGTCTTATAACAGCTTCATTTTTCTTTATTTAGCATTGTGTTGTTGTTTTATGCACTGGTATTCTTGGGAGGAAACCCGTTCCGTGTTATACGGCGTGGTCCCTTGATTTACCTAACTTTGAAAATAAAGATTAATAACTGTTTTAGTTCTCACACCAGTCACATGACTGACCTGGAGTTTATTGTTTTAACCTAAACTCTGGGTGCCCTTACTTTCCGCACGGGCAGCTAGTAGTTTTGGTTTTGCAGATTTATATTCACAGGATCCTGGTTTACAGCTGGAATGATATCCGGAAAGCTTTGTATCCGTATATCTCTTCTAGTTGTGTATTGTATTATTTTCCGCTGCTATGTATTTAAATGTAATTTAAATCTCTGATATTTCTGTGTAATATTCTTTTATACTCTGTATATTCTAGATAATCTGATGCATTGTTGTAATAAGCAATGAAATGTTCTTTCGTCTGCGTTCTGTTGTGGCTTGTTCTCGAACTATCCGACACTTTCCTTTACGGGGAAGTTACGGGTTTTCACATTTTTGCTTATCAAGCAATGTCAATGCGAATCTTAAAGATCGTATTATAATATCCAAAATATCTGATTTGAAACTGTATTATTGAACTTCTGGTTCAAATGAAATATATGAACAACTTCAATTTGTTAATCTATATTGAACTTCTGGTTCAAATAATATATAAACAATTTCAAGTTTGTTAAAATGTATTGAACTTCTGGTTCAACTGTACTGAACTTCTGGTTCCACCGTATTGAACTTATGATTCCACTGTATTGAACTTCTGGTTCCACTATATTGAACTTCTGGTTCTACTATATTGAACTTCTGGTTCAAATAAAATATATAACAACTTCGACTTGTTAAAATTTATTCTTCAATACAATATATAAATATAAATATATAAGCAAGATACAACTCATTTTGAAAATTGTGCAATCCTTGGATGCATTATTATTGTCGCATATGATTTAACTTCTTTATGAAGTGTAATGTTATTATTTCATACAGTTTGAATAAAGCTTCAGACTTTTAAATTATGAAGTATTTCAAGTTCATTGATAAGGAACTTCATGTTCCTATGCATATATATATACACATACATATGTATATCAATTTCATAAATTTATGATGAACTTATGGTTCTCAATCTTTTAACATACTTCTATTTCAGAAGCTTTTACATTCTTGCTAATTGTCAAGAATTCAGACTTGTAAACTTTATCAAAAAGTTTTTTTTCATAATTCAAGACTTCAGGTCTCAGATCCGAGTTATACAACTTTTCCATTTCATTAGATATTAGTTGCCAAATACATTGACTAATAATACATATGTCTAATCTTTTTCCAAATACAAACATACATCATTTAACTTGTAATAACTAATGCATTTAACACATTTATAATAATATGGCAATACAATATATATTACCATAACGATACATTTAATGCGTTATTATAAAAATAACGGAAATGACCATTATACGATCTAAATATATGAATCAAATAAATAAATTTTACTTAAATCAACATAATAAAATTGGATCTAGCTACAGTATTGATCAACGACAAAACCGAAATAAACAACTTATAGTTGTACTACATTCCCAATAATCATATTTTCTAAAATACCATATATATGCATAATGTCTAATCGAGAATTGAGTAAAAGTGCATAATTATAGAACCAATATTTTACATTCTTTAATATGAATAATTCCATAAACTTGCAGATCCATACATAAAATTCACAACATAAAAATTACATGTTTTAGGCTCAAATTATACAATCCATATAAAAATCTTTTAGATTTTTCTTTTTATATCAAAATTATCTCTTACCATTATAGAAACTGCAGGTTCTAAATTTTTCATTTTTATAACAAAAAATTGCGTTTGCATACACTTCAGGTGTGCTAAATTAAGATCAATATTTAAATCTTAGCTTATGATCTTCGAGACGCATATTTTCTTTAGTCATTAAATTTGCATTATCATTTTTGATATTTGAAAATATTTCAATGAAAATTCTTCTATAGACATCAAAATATAATATTGCTTCTGGGATATTCCCTAAACACCATATAGGAAAAATTTATGAATTTTTTCTATAAATATTTTATCCTCTTTAATTGTAGAAATCTCTTCTAGAGATATTTTATTATTTTCAAATATACAAATATCCTCTAAAGATATTTTGTTATCACCGCTTCTAGGATGAATTGATCTCCTCCAGAGATAAATATATGCAAACTATTGAAATGTCATATCAATATACAATACATATCAAACCTTAATGCATTAACAAAATTAGGGGCATTAAATAAAAATAAGATTCAAGAGAGAAAAGAAATCACTACTTCCGGAGTGTATGATATTCCTTCAGGGAACATATCTTTTACTCATGTAATTGCAATGCAACAAAAAAAATCTCTAACATCTCTTCTAGGATGTTGGATTTGCTACATAAAATTAATTCTCTAAAACATCTCTTCAAGAGATTAATATGCCTACTATATCTTCAGGGTATTCAGTTAATATAAACTGTACATGAAAGATGTCAGTTATATGAAACTAGTTTAGAGATTTTCTATTGAATCCAATGTTGTTGTCACATATTATAATGTGTGTGTCTCTTCAGGTTCATATTATTTCAGATATATGAAAGATGTCAGTTATATGAAACTAATTTATTCAACATATGAACTTCAGGTTCATATTATTTCAGATTCCAAAGAATTAATATACTTTATGATTTTTCATTTGTTTGTGAACTTCAGATTCATCATTTGCATATGAACTTCAGGTTCCTCATTTGAAAAAATTTGTATATGAACT
The DNA here is from genome assembly GCA_030737875.1 of Allium sativum. Classification (NCBI taxonomy): domain Eukaryota; kingdom Viridiplantae; phylum Streptophyta; class Magnoliopsida; order Asparagales; family Amaryllidaceae; genus Allium; species Allium sativum. Next base: position 372,934,729 of record CM060920.1, read on the forward strand.
TCAGGTTCCTCATTTGAAAGAATCTGTTTACATCATGAGTTTTCAATCTCACTTCCAGTGATAAATGTTGCTATTGAATTTAAATGCTACATCATTGTATTTTATGTCCATAATTATGTTGGATATACATAAAAAAAATCATTTTGTTTTCAAGAAATATTCTGTCTTTAGTCTATCCAAAAGAATTACACATGAAAAATAATAGTAGATCTAAAAGGATAAAACTAGATCTACCTCTACATCATCAATAATGTAAACAATACATATATAATTAATTCTCCATTTGCATTTGAAAAACTCAAAATTAGATCTGCAAATAATTTAAAGAATAGATCTAGATACATATTTAGGATCAATACAAATAATTAGATCTAAAAAATAGATCCATTAGAACCCAATCTAGATCTACACCAGCAACAACAAAATAGAAAAACAGATCTAGAAGTTTGAATCAGATCTAGAAGAATAGAAGATATAACAAATTGATAGAACCATTAATTAATGATTCTCAAATAGAAAACAAGTGTAGAACAAATCTTGAAATACATGAAAGTCTTTAAATGAAAATTACTTACATGACAGATCCATAAATGTAGATCTTGAAATTTTCAAACAATAGCTCTAATAGAATTTCGTGCTGATAACGTGTTATAAAATAAAACAGAACATATGTTAAACAAGAAACCATTAGAGAGAACAGAAAAGATAGGGGAGAGACTTTTATTTATATTACTTCAAGTGTGTACATTTCTATTACATTGGCTCCTATATATATAGGTTTTGGAGCTGATGTTAAACTTATCCCCATGATGTGGGACTAAATAAAATATCACAAAAACATATCCACTCTTATATATTACAACACACACAATAATTCTAGCTCATGCACCATAATTCCTGCTGCTTTTCCGTCAGCCAAAAATTTCACAATTTTCATCTTTATGAATTCTCTATGAAAAAATTGTTAGTCGTAAGTTTACAAAAACCATATAATATGCAACATAAACTGTTGCCGAAAAGGTATTTGCAAAGACTTTGCAAAAACAACCATGTCAATTATACCATAGAAAATGGTCTGCAAATAGTTTGCAACACAGTGCTAATTTATATTTCAGAAGATTGTTTGCAAATAGTTTGCATAAACCTGTTTGCAACGGTTTTGCAGAAAACATAAATGAAACTAAAATCAACCATACTGTAAATGCAGTCCCTATCAAGATGATGATGTCCGAGTCTAGTAACTTCTGATGATCCCTTAAAGCAGTATTGATTCCCTAATGGCGCTCAGGGGTTGATCAATAACCACTTCCCAAGATAAAACAGACCAACTCTACAAGGCAGCGCTAGCAATGTAGAGGAACAACATACTCAAGAGAAGATGATTAAGAACAGAGCGTGAGGTCGAAAATTATCAGAGAAATATATTTGAATGTGTATATCTAAACTGATTTTCGACTGCCTTACTTATTGGATCTGTACGCGCTTGTTTGAAAAGGTTGCGTCCCTTTATCAAATGGCACATCCGTTTGAATGGTTTTGACCGTTGAATCTTAATCTTTTTTCATCTAAAAATAGTATCTGATTTTAGCTGCGAGCCAATTCATGTAGCCTAATGTCTAATGCACATTGCATGGTGCTAAGTGCCTACAAAACGCCTCAAACGCCTATGCTGCGGATGCGGGTGTGGGTGCGAGTTCAGGCTCAGGCACCGACGCGTGCGGGGTAGTGCATTGCACCACCCGCCAAGATGGTGTTAGAACTTTGGTAATTATACAATTGTATTACAAACAGACAACAACAATCAACGTTAATCAATTATGCCACAATTTTCACGTCAAACTATGATTACAATAATCACAGAAAGCATAACCGATTTGTGCACAAGATTGAATAGAAACAGAAAGTATTCTATTTTAGTAATGTCCGAGTCCAGAAATTTTCTGTTTCCTTGAGACAATATTACCGTCGTATGCACCAATCGACGTAGTTGCAATTTGTTTCCCAGGATAAAATGGACCAACTCCGTTGCGTAGTGCCAGCAAACGTAGCTCTGTCGAACTGAAGTTGATTACAGAAACTGGATCGGAGGATTACTTTGAAGAAGAAGAAGAAGCAATGCAAGCAGAAAAGTGAATTCTGTCTTGTTTTGGACAGTGTACATATAGGCAAGGAGGAGTGCCTGTTCGCATGCATTAGTAACCGTCAGAATAGGAAAGGTTGCGACCCTTTAACCACCCGGTTATTAATATGCGTATGTTGAGAATTCAAATGGTTGTACTCATTCAGCTAACAGACATTCCTTTCGAATTCTGGACTGAACGGACACACCTTTAAAATTTTGAGAAAAAATATTCTCATGTCAGTGCACTAGCCCAATCAGCAACCGTCGGCCATATCCAATCAAGAGACCCCAAGAGTCTCAAGGCCCTTATCTATGACATTTTAATGTATTATTATGTCATGGCCAAGCCCACATCCTCATATCATCCCTCTCCTTTCTATTTTACATAAGCCTATTTGGCTTCTAATATATTAGGAGAGATTGTGCTAATATTTCTATGATGTGAGACTTTAAATGTTGCTATCTCTTCTTCTTCCCTATCTCTTCTTCTTCCCACTTTCCTCTTTCTTTGCTCATTCATTTCCAACAATCCTCCACATGAATGAGCAGTCGATCTTAGTTTCACGAATCATTTATTGCATCGGTTAAAGTAGCACATAGGCCTTGAACTTTCCTAGTGATTACCTATTTGAATCACAGGTGAATCAGTAGACATAGACTGTCCTTGAACTGTAAGAATTTTGTGCAATTCCAAAGCAGACAACACACGATAAATGTTTCTTATAACCCTTCGTTCTCTATATGTGTTCATTTTTGCCTTGAACACCTGCCTGTTCTCATAAGTGCTTAGAGAATTAGGCCTCATAATTCTCTTTGAAGCGGCGCCTTCGCACTTACGCAGGTGATTCTGTAGAGGGTATTATCTAATTCCTCAAATACAGACATCATTAAAAGTACTAATACTTATCCTTATTCAACATATAATGCACTGACTTATCATAGGAATGGTTTGTGTATAACAGTGCCATCAAGTTTCTCTTAAACTTCGTTGTCCCTTTGAACCTAGATCTTGGGATCTCCAGTCAACTAGGTAGGGTTTCCATTTTCGAAAAACCTTTAGTCTATAGGCCTTAGCCCCATTCCTTTCGATAAGGTTTGAACTTTCTCTCTTGGCAAGCCTTTTGTAAGTGGATCCGCTAAGTTGTCTTTAGATCGAATGTAATCTATTGTGATAACCCCATTAGAGAGAAGTTATCTTATCGTTTTATGTCTACGATGAATATGCCTAGATTTACCATTGTATAGTGTACTATTAGCTCTTCCAATAGCTGATTGACTATCACAGTGTATACATATTGGAGGCATAGGTTTGCTCCAATTAGGAATGTCTTCCAAGAAGCTTTGAATCCATTCTGCTTCTTCTGTAGTTTATCTAGTGCAATAAACTCTGATTTCATCGTAGATCTAGCGATACAAGTCTGTTTGGATGATTTCCATGAAATTGCTCCATTTCCTAATGTGAACACGTATCCACTTGTAGACTTTGTATCATTTGATCCAGTGATCCAATTTGCATCACTGTATCCTTCCACTATTAAAGGATAGTTTGTATAGTATAGACCATAACTCTGTGTATACTTTAAATATCCTAGAACTCTGATTATCGCTTTCCAATGATGCTTACCAGGATTGCTGGTAAATCTACTTAGTTTTCTTATAGCATATGTGATATCAGGCCTAGTACAGTTCATAACATACATGATACTTCCTAGTATACGAGGGTATTCCAATTGGTAAATACCATCACTAGTGTTCTTTACCCAATTTTGGTTCATATCTACTGGTGATTTTGCAATAGTTACATTATATTGCTTGAATTTCTTAAGTATTTTGGTGATGTAATGTGATTGGGATAATGCATATCCCTGTGATGTTCTCAGAATTTTTACATCCAATATCACATCAGCCAGTCCTAGGTCTTTCATATCGAATCTAGAAGATAACATATCCTTTGTAGATGTTATTATGGCCTTGTTATTGCCTAGGATCAATAGGTCATCAACATAAAGACAAACAATGACATATCCAATATGTGTATGTTTTATGTACACACATTTATCTGATTCATTTATCGTGAATCCATTTGATAACATAGTATTATCAAACTTCTCATGCCACTGTTTTGGAGCTTGCTTAAGGCCATAAAGTGATTTTACCAGTTTGCAAACTTTATGCTCATTTTCTGAGCATAGAAATCCTTCAGGTTGTTTCATATAGATTTCCTCCTCTAGTTCACCATTCAAGAATGCAGTTTTAACATCCATTTGATGTATTTCCAAGTCATGTATGGATGCAATTTGTGACGGCCCGCCCCGCACCAGCTGACTTTTCCAACGAAAGTACGTTGTGCCAATGCCCGACTAGCACGGGACGGTCGCCAAAGAAAGGAATTTGAACTAACAAGGAACCTTTAGTATATCTCACAGCGCATGGAATAAAATATAATAATAACATAACTTTGACATAAAACAGGTGAGACAGTGCATAAGCTGAAAACTAAACCATCGTAGCAGCGGAAAATCCAAAATACAGCTTATATTCCACATCATCGTTATTATAACATTTAAAACTGTCTCTAAAGTAAAGTATAGGAAAGGTACACCACTAATGCCGAAAGTAGTGACCAGTAGCGACACAGGGAGAATATATATATATATAGAGAGAGAGAATAATACGTGTAAGCCTCCTTCTCGCCTCCAGTACAGCAACTCGTGCATAACCGCCTGACCTGTCTCTAGTCTGCCCGTTTAAGAGCACGTAGAGTAATAAGAAGAGACATAAAACTTTGGGTCAGACAAAAGTCTGGTATGAGCGATAAGCAGCAAAACAGAACAATAACAGATATACTAAACCATACCTGAACCTGGACCTGCAACCAAAGAGTCAGCACAACAAGATGCACAATACTCTAACGTAACATAAACAGATGGTGTAAAGAAAACGGGGGAGGGGTGTGCATGTCATAGTAATGGAAAACAATCAAGCATAGCAACCATCCTCACATCTCTCACTCAGTGCGTAAAGTATACGATATCCGCCACTTTGATCACCCAAATCCTTGCTATGATCACTCTGCCCCCATGGAGTCATGGCGAATCCACTGCACTGATCCATAGCCACTAGTCCTTGCTATGTCCACTCTGCCCCATGAAGTCTTGACGACTTCACTGCACTGGCTCATAGCCATGCTACGATCACTCTACCCCATAGGGTAATAACTACCCCACTGCACTGATCCGTAGCCTAACATCCGTCTTGGTGGTGAATCAAAGTTATGGACGTCGATAACCCCTTAGCACACGTCCCGCGCAAAGCCCAACTCATGAAGTTAACTCGTTGGTTCTCATCTGGATCCTGAGTTCTACTTCCCATTTAGACTACCTTTGCATCTCGGGTTCTGGTCTCCTCCTTGTCGTGATCTCCAATCGGTTCGGTTCGCGGCATACTTTGGTTCGTGACCCCCATTCGTGGTGCCAACAGTTCGGAGGAGCGGTCCGGTTCGGTCGTGATCACCCATCGGGTCGGGTCATGGCCATAGTATCGGATCGGTTCGTGGCACACTCCAAGTCGAGTCGAGTATCGTGGCACTCCGGTTCGTGGCACACTCCAGGAGAGCGGGTCGGTTCATGGGCTCTCCAGGTGAGCGGGACGGTTTGTGGGACCTTGTCTAGGTCGGGTTGGAGAACTTCAGATACGAGAGGATCGGCTCGTGAGGGGGTGTCTTGATCGGGTCGAGCGATCCGATCCGGTCCATTTTCCTGCACTGTTTCCTGCAACTTTTCCAGCAACTGTTTACGCCTCACGACGGCGTTTTCGACCAATCTAACTCCACTAGACAATCATAAAACATTCCAAACAGTAATAGCAACATGTATGATCAACCACAAACACTAAAACAACAATCTAATATGTTAAAATGGATCAAACTTACCCAAAAACCCTTATTTTCCCCTTAATCATGTTTAAGCATAACTAATGATAGAATTAGGAAAACATTACCAAATTAACCCAAATTTTTGTCTGAGCCCTAAAATAATATTTTAGAATTTTACAAATTTTTCCTGATTTTTCTGAGTTATAATTTCGCTAATTAACACTAATCAACCCCTAATTAGCCGTAATTAGTGAGAAACAAAGCAAATCACTCACCTTGGCCACAAATAAAATACTAAATCTAAACTATCCTCTGATTTGGTTCGAATACCAAGACAACACAACAGCTCTTCTTCTAATTTGATGTTATTTCTCCTTGATTTGGCGTAGATTAGCTTAATCCTTATTAGAGAGAGATTTGGGATGAAATTAGAAGGTGGAGGTCATTGCTAGTTTTTGTTAGAGGTAAATGGCGGCTAGAAAACTGAAATAGAATGAAAACCTAACTCATTTCAGTCTCCCCATAACCCTAATCCCGAAATGGGTTATGGGCCCATTTGCTAATTACCCTAATCAGCCTACTTAAGTAGTTTTTCACCTTCTAAACCTTGTTTCAGCCATATCTCCCAAACGGTGAGTCCGTTTGGCTAATGTGACCACTCTACGGAAATGTAAACCATCATCCGAATCCAATGGAAGTGGTTTTAGGTCAAAACTCCTTACCAATCAAAAGTTATGGCCGAAACAAGATCAGCTAGGGGCAAAACGGTCATTTAAAAATCGGTAAAAATCGTGAACATGGAAAATGACCCGAATAGTCATTCCCTAAAGTTACACGACCATGCGACCTCATACGAAAAAGAGATAAATATTCTACGATCCTCCGATGCGTAGAATGCGGGTCGTTACACAATTGCAATGAGCATTCTAATTGACGTTATCCTCGTTACAGGTGAATATGTATTGAAATAGTCCAGGTCTTCCTTTTGTCTAAATCCTTGGACTACCAAACGAGCTTTATACTTGTCTATTGAACCATCAGGTTTCAATTTTCTTTTAAATATCCATTTATTACCTAAGGCCTTACTTCCTTGAGGTAAATCAACTAATTCTCATGTATGATTGGACATAATGGATTCAATCTCATTGTTAATTGCCTCCTTACAATAAGGGGAATCGCTGGAAGACATAGCTTGTTTGTATGTCAATGGATCATCTTCTAACATAAATGTGTAGAAGTCCGGTCCAAAGGTTTTTAAAGTCCTTGACCTTTTACTTTTTCTTGGTTCCTCCACTTGCTTCTCAATACTACTTTGCTGAGTGTTATTTTGTTCAGCATCCTCAATAGAGTATGAAACTTCATTTTCCATTGGCCTCTTAGGTGCATGATTTTCAGTACCATGTTTCAAGGGAAATACATGTTCGAAAAATCTATCATTTCTCGACTCAATGATGGTATTTTCATGAATATCATCAATTTCATATTTGTGTACCAAAAATCGATATGCGGCACTATTTTGTGCATATCCAATGAATACACAATCAATTGTTTTTGGTCCAATTTTGACCTTCTTTGGTTTTGGTAGCTCTACTTTGGCAAGACACCCCCACACTTTTAGGTATTTGTAGGATGGTGGTATGTTTTTCCAAAGTTCATGAGAAGATTTAGATATTTTCTTTCGGGGTATTTTATTTAAAATATGATTTGCCGAAAGAATAGCTTCTCCCCAAAAGTTATCTGGCAAGCCAGAGCTAATTAGTAAGGCATTCATCATTTCTTTAAGAGTTCTATTTTTCCGTTCGGCTATACCGTTGGATTGAGGTGAATACGGGGTTGTAGTTTGATGCATAATTCCATGCTCAACACATAATTCCTCAAATGGAGACTCGTATTCTTCACCTCTATCACTTCTTAAAGATTTTATTTTCTTGTTGAGTTGATTCTCAACTTCTGTCTTATATTGTTTAAACATTTCGAACGCTTCGTCCTTACTTCTAAGGAGATATACATGACAGTATCTGGTACAATCATCAATGAATGTAATAAAGTACCTTTTCCCACCTCTAGTTTGACACATTTTCAAATTGCATACATCAGTTTGTATTAAGTCTAGAGGTTCTGTTTCTCGTTCAACATGATGAAACGAGGTTCTTGTCAATTTTGCTGCTGCACAAACTTGACATTTATAGTTGGAATCTATATTGCATTTTGGTTTAAATTCTAGATTAATTAACTTTCGCAATGTATCAAAGTTTACATGCCCTAATCTAGAATGCCATATGTCAGAAGATTTAACAATGTAAGTAGAAGATTCACTTTTATTCACATCAGTGCGTGATACAATAGTGGTTACATTTACTTTAAATAAACCATCGCACACATATCCTCTTCTAACATACACTCCATTTTTGGAAAGAACAAATTTATCAGCTTCAAAGATCAATTTGAAGCCATGCTTGCTCAGCAACAATCCTGAAATCAGGTTCTTGCGAATTTCTGGAACATGGAGAACATCATTTAAAGTCAGTTTCTTTCCAAAAGTCATTTTCAACACAACTTTTCCTTTGCCTTTGACCTTTGAAGTGGAAGAATTGCCCATAAAAAATTATTCAACATCAGTTGCAGTTTTATAGGTTGTAAACATCCACTTGTTAGCACATATGTGTTGAGTGGCTCCAGTGTCTACAAACCATTCCTTTGAGTTACCAACAAGGTTGCATTCTGATATTACTGCACATAAATCAAGATCAGAAATGCCTTTCTAAACATCAGCCGTATCTGCTTCTAACTTCTTCTTTTTAGGTGCACGACATTCGGTTGCTTTGTGCCCCTTCTTTCCACAGTTGTGGCAAGAACCCAGAAATTTCTTTGAATTCTTAGGAGCATTCTCCCTTTTTCTTTTGTTAGTCTTGTCTGACTCAACAACATTTGCTTTGGCAGCAATATTCTGAGAAATCTTTTTCTCAGAATTTCTGTTATCTTCCTCAATGCGTAACCAAACTATGAGATCTTCCATTGTCATTTCCTTACGCTTGTGCTTAAGGTAATTTTTGAAGTTCTTCCAAGAAGGAAGCAATTTCTTAATAGTTGCAGCAACTTGAAAAGTCTCGCTAAGAGTCATCTTTTCATCTTCTAATTGACGGATGATAAGTTGTAGTTCTTGAGCTTGACTTATCACCGTCTTTGAGTCAACCATTTTGAAGTCTAGAAATTTTCCAGTAATGAATTTCTCCATGCATGCATCTTCTGTTTTGTACTTCTTTTCCAGAGCCAACCAGAGTTGTTTGGACGTTGCAAAAGTACAATAGATATTGTAGAGGCTATCATCCAGACCATTCAGAATATAGTTTTTGCACATGAAATCTGAGTTTGTCCAGAAATTAAGTTCGTCTACCACAAAAGCCTCTTTAGTCAGAAACTTGTCAAGAATTAATGTTGTTTAATAAAACAACATTTTCTGTTGCCAGTGCTTGAAATTGATTCCATTGAACTTCTCTAGTCTTTCGCTATGAGACAGAGCCATTGTTGGAAGCACAGGCGCTAGTTGAGCAGTTGTCACCGTCTGAATCGGTGCAGAATCAATGCCGCTATTTTTCATCATATGCAAAAAATATTGTTTCAAGATTGTTAGAACTTTTGTAAGTACACAATTGTTGTAACAATCCGTAATTTTAATATTAATGTTCACAAATTAAAGAATAATTAATCTCAGATGTGAGAATTAAGGGAAACGGGTTGCGTCATTGTGTTCGTCTCAGAATTCTGGTTGAGATAGAGTCCGAGTTTGCGTAAAACGGATACCGTATGAAGGAGATATAAACGAACGAAGCTAAGCAGAAAACCGGAAGTAGACCGGAATGCACTGGCGCACTTGTGAAGTGCACCAGTACAAAAATGCACTGGCGCACTTGGGAAGTGCGCCCAGGTCGGGCTAAAAGCCTGCACTGCTTTCTGGTGTGTTCTGATCCATATCGTGACTCATTGCTGAGTCCTTTCTGACTCCTTGCTGAGTCATTAGGGCTGAGGTGTCACCCTATCCTGATTGAATGGTTGTGGTTAACTCTAGGTTCATCCGACGGCTATAATTAAATTGAAATTCTATATAAACATGTGTAGACTCAAACCCTAAAATCAAATAAAAATTGGAACCATGGCCGTCATGCTGTCATCTTGCAACCTAGAGTAGCCACCACCAACTAGAGGGAAAACGAAGTTAATCAACTCAATTCTATTCAACTCTAATCTAAACAATAACGAATCTACTACAAAGGCGAGCTAAATCAATTTCAGAATTCAGATTCCAGAACTCAAGACCTTCTTTGAGTTGTGAGTTCGATTTCTTTAATAAGATAATTAACAATTTAATTAGGTTGAGATATGATTTGGGTTATATGGTTATGTTGTGAATCATTGACCGTTATGTTATTATCTATGTTGTAAATCTATGATGTTATTATCTATGTTGTAAATCTATGATGTTATTATCTATGTTGTAAATCTATGTTAATTGTTTGCTTATGTACAATTAATTCATAATGATGCTTCATATGCTAGTTTGGTTATGTTTGTGGAACTAATTCATAAGTTAAATCATATGTATGTATGCAAGTTTAGATGTTAATTTAGATATGAATCATATGTAAGTTAGTGAGAATCATATACAACCTTACATGTTTCATGACATCTATTTTATGTGTAAATTGGATCTAAAGTTAGGCTATGACATTTGTGAGTTAGATGCAAGTTTACATCATATTTTCTATTGCATAAATCACATATGAAAGTATATATATATATATATATTTGGAGTATGAATCTTTGTGACTATTGCCTATACAAGTTTACACCTTTAGATTTAGATCTATGACATATGTAGTTTTATGCAAAGTTTGTGACTTTAGCCTATGCAAGTTTTAGGTGAAAAACTATATTATATGCAAGTTCACACCTTTAGGCCTATGCTTAGATTCTTGACAATAACAAGTTCATGCTAGATATGTGGTAATCCTTATTTGTATGATTAGATCCAATTTGTATGTTATGCAAATTTGTGGCGTCTCTTCTTTTATGTGTGTTAGACTATTGTTTAGTCTAATATACATATATGTCATGTTAAGCGAACAAACAACGTGGGGACGATGGGGGGGGGGGGTAATATTGAATATACATATATTGATAATTGGTATGATATGGCCTGAAAAAGGCATATAATTAATTTATTTTAATTTAAGACATTAATTGGAAAAAATGGCATTTATGGACATAATTGAGTCAATTATGGACATAAGTATATTTGGAATTAATTGACAACTTTAATAGGGATATTAATTCAAATTGGGGGTAATTAATCATGTGTAATTAATCGCCTAAGACACGAGGTTAAGCTCTTTTGTGGTGTAAGACTGTCCGGACCCGCCCGGCAAATCCAGCAGCCATAAATGTCAGTCTAATGTGAGAGGTCAAGGGCATGAATTAAATGCGTAATAGTTGTAGAGACACGACGTTAGGCTCGTTTGTGGTGTAAGACTGCCCGGACCCGCTCGGCAAATCCAGCTCCCACAAATGCCAGTCTAATGTGGGAGGTCTTTACAAGGTTACGGTGTTAATGAATTAAGAAACACTTAACCAGATAAACATGTGGTGGGACATGGGGGTTAAGTGGGTGCCTTGGGTGGCTTGTGAAATACGATTAGAAACACTTAACCAAAATTGAAACATGTAAGTGGACATGAATAAGAAGAGGGTTAAGTGGGTTGTACTAGAGGGGACCAAGCTTAGGTGGATAGCTTGTGTCAAGTAATGGGGGCCCATTTCAACCAGTAACCCATAAGTATCTTTGTGGGCTCGACCCAAGTCGAGGACGGGACACGCATACTGGGCTTGACTGTAAGAGGCCAAAATGGGTTAGCGGTGGCAACGCAAGTCCAACGGGTTCATGTGCGTGTGTGGGCCCGGGCTGGTAGGTAAGACGTTGTTGCATCATGTAGATATAAGCCGTGCATCATAGGTGGTATCGAGTTGCCACTTTGGGGAGTGATACACCCCACTGTGGGGCCAGCACGGGTATCTACGAGTTAGGGAGCCGATCGCATGGGGGTAGTGGGTACACCTAGTGGAGATAGGGGCAGGCGGCACCTATGAAGGCAGCTAGGGGTACACGAAACTACCATTATCATTAATAAGTTCTGTAGGCGGGATCAACTTTTAGGGTGTTTGGTGTGGTGCAGTGTAGTAATTATCTTATAGTGACTAGGTGCGCCTTTAATGTTATCTTTGTTCATCTTATTTCCTTTTGTTTGCTCTGCCATACCCATTTGTTCACAGTCATTTCCTTATTTTCCAGCTTATGCCTTAGCCTAGTTATTTTGATAATTATATTGTTAAAGTTATCGCACTCGCCAGACTTTATGTCTGACCCCTTTGTTTCCACCTCTTTTCTTCCTTCCCCCCCCCCCCCCCCCGGTGCTCAGGGTGGAACTAGCACTAGTGGAGCTTGATTTGGACAACTGTATCTCTTGCTTTTAGAAGTTGCTTGGATCGCTGAAGTAAAAGTTCAGCCTATCTTATTTATGGCTACTTTATGTCGGGGTTATGTGTTTCAATTTATGTACTTTGATTTAGTCAAGATGGATATTATGTGCTTTGACTCTTGTCTTTGGTTTTTGATGATGTAATCAAACTTATGTGTTTACCGCTGCAACGAATAAAGTTTTAAATTTTTAAGTACTGTTTATATCTGTCTTGTTGTTAAGTTTCTGTTCTATACACACTTAAAACGCTCCATAGAAGTTAATGCATTCCCTTTGTGAGTGACATTAACGGACGTGGGGTGTTACACGTGGTATTAGAGCTGAAGGTTACCAGAACAGATATGAATTTTGAAAAACTGTTTTTCAAAAGCACTTTTATAAAGAAATACTTTCAAAAGTACGTTTTAAGGAAAGTATTTTGAAGAGAAAAACTTATTTTAAAAACATAACCCCAAGAGCCATATATCTTTCCTTCGATTCTTTTGTATTGAATCTTTCCTTTTTCGTTTCAGCATGTCTGAGGGTCTTAACCTTCCGGAGGGTGTAGTGATACCAGGATGGTTTAGGAGGTATTTGGAGGCTAGGGCCACCACCGCAGGTCCAGAAAACGTTCCTCCTCCCCTAGTTGCACCCGTTCCTCCTCCTCCCCCTCCTCGTGTTGATACTTTTGTAAAGATATGTAAGGACTTTCGGGCAATGGGCGAGAAACCTTTTCACGGGTCAGAGACGTTTGTTGAAGCTCGAAATTGGCTAAAGGAAGTGGAAGAATTATTTGGGATCTTTGAGTTAGAAGATGGAAGAAAGGTCCAGTTGGCTGCCTGGTTAATGAAGGATGAGGTCTCGTATTGGGAGCGTCCAGTTGATACATGGCCGGATTTCAGGCGTAGGTTTGAGGCAAAGTTTCTCTCACGGGCTGAAGAGAATCTATACATGGAAAGGTTTTTGGCGTTAAAGCAAGGGAATCTGTCAGTAAAAGAATACGTCAACAAGTTCAATCAGTTGGCGAGATTTGGCTTGGACTTGGTGAATACACCCAAAAAGAAGGCCCTGAGATTTGTTAAGGGTTTAAACGAGCTGCTACATGGGTTAGCTATGACCAACATCCCGATGGAGGCTACCTTTGAGAGACTAGTTGACATGGCGCTTATGCATGAAGAGGAGAAGGGCGCCAATGTTAATAAGGCACCCAAGAAGAAAGGGGATCAAAAGAAACCGCAGCAGCAACAACAGAACAAGAAAGGTGGTAAAGGCAACAATGGTAAGGGAAAGAAAAGATGCTTTAACTGTGGGACACCAGGCCATCTAAACAAAGACTGTAAGAAGAAAAAGAATACTGGCTGTTTCCACTGTTGCGAAGCGGGACATATGATTAAGGACTGACCGAGGAAAGGGAAGAGGGCAGGGTCTACCTCGGGAGGGCAGGTTCAGGCTCTCATGGCACCAGGGCAGGCAAGAGGGCAGGTCCAGGCTCTCGTGGTCCCACCGCTGCAAGAACGAGGTAGAGCGATTTCCGTTGAAAGTTTAGTTTTTCTGTTTGATCATCATGTACGTACTTTATTCGATTCTGGCGCATCACATTCGTTTATCTCTACATCATTAGTTGAAACACTACACTTAAATACTAGTCTCGTTGTGGATCCCATTGTAGTCTCCAATCCTATTGGTGGGTCGGCTCATTTATCCATGGTTTGTAGGGATTTGAGATTGTCTATCTTAGGCATTGGTTTTGAATGTAATGCTTTTGTGCTTGGTTTCATGGGCTATGGGTTGATTCTAGGGATGGATTGGCTAGACAGATATGGTGCCATCCTAGATTGTGAACGAAGGGTAGTAAAATTGTTGACTCGTAGTGGAAAGACCCTTGATATTTCTTGTCACCCTAGAGGATCGGTGATGCTTAGTTATCTTGAGTCACTTGACGCATCCAATGATGATTTACATTCTGTTCGTATAGTCCGTGAATATGTTAATGTCTTCGATGAGGTGAGGGGTCTACTCCCAAAACGTGAGATAGACTTTCGTATTTATCTTGTAGACAATGCAAAACCAGTATCTCTACCAGTATGCCACATGGCTCCTCGTGAGAGGAGGGAACTCAATAAGCAAGTAGGGGAGTTGCTTGAGAAGGGGTTCATAAGACGTAGTATATCGGAGTGGGGTGCTCCAGTAGTATTTGCCACAAAGGAGGATGGGTCCCTTAGACTTTGTGTGGACTATAGAGAACTTAATAAGCTTACTAAGAAGAATAGGCACCCACTGCTGAGGATTGACGATCTCTTCGATCAGTTAGTTGGCGCCTCAGTGTTTTCACAGTTGGACTTAGCCACTGGTTTCCATCAGTTGAGAGTGGCTGAGGATAGCATAGACAAGACTGCCTTTAGGACTCCGGGAGGTTTTTATGAGTGGCTTGTGATGCCCTTCGGTTTGACAAACGCCCCCGCATACTATGTTGACTTGATGAGTAGGGTGTTTAGGGAGTACCTTAATAAATTCGTGGTGGTCTTTGTGGATGACATCTTGGTCTTTTCTAAGAGCGAGGAAGAGCATGCCCTACATCTTAGGGAAGTGTTGGAGACCCTTCGAGCGCATAACCTTAAAGCTAAATTATCTAAATGTCACTTTTGGAGGAAGGAAGTGCGATTCTTAGGGCACGTGGTTTCCAAAGAAGGGATAGCTATGGATCCCACGAAGGTGGTGGCCATCCAAGATTGGAAGGTCCCTAAAAATGCTACCGAGGTGAGGAGTTTCTTGGGTTGGCTGGCTACTATAGGAAGTTTATCAAGGACTTCGCAAAAATATCAGCCCCATTAACACGCTTGGCGAAGAAGAACCTAATTTTCACGTGGGACATAGATTGTGATGATGCATTCCAACATTTAGAGAGAGCTTTGACCACAGCCCCAGTCTTAGTGTTGCCAGATGGGCGTAAGCCATTTACCGTTTATACCGATGCTTGTGGGACAGGACTAGGCGTAGTCTTAATGCAAGAGGGAAGGGTAATAGCCTATGGAGGAAGGCAGTTGAGAGTACATTAGAGAAATTACCCTACGCATGACCTAGAGTTGGCCGCTATTGTTTTCGCGCTTAAGTCTTGACGCCTTTATCTTCTTGGCGAGAAATTCGAATTGTTCATTGACCACAAATCGCTAAAATAGTTGTTCTCTCAGAATGACTTGAACTTAAGGCAGGAAAGGTGGATGGAATTCTTAGTGTTCTACGATTTCGAGATAGCATATACCCCTGGCAAGGGTAACGTGGTGGCAGACGCCTTAAGTAGGAAAAGG
This sequence comes from Allium sativum, assembly GCA_030737875.1. Classification (NCBI taxonomy): domain Eukaryota; kingdom Viridiplantae; phylum Streptophyta; class Magnoliopsida; order Asparagales; family Amaryllidaceae; genus Allium; species Allium sativum. The sequence continues at coordinate 372,950,539 of CM060920.1, forward strand.
TTGTCCTTGAGTCCGTTGTTTGTTGAGCGGCGAAGCTTAGAGTTCATCTCTATGTTTGACTTTATACCCGGTTTGCTAGCATCCTTAGAGGTCAGACCTACGCTTTTGGGACGAATTGGTGAGGCACAACGAGATGACCCACAATTGGTTGAGTTAGTAGAGAAGCTCATAAGGGGGGAGTCATCGAGCCATCTCAGTAGGTATACCCTAGATGATAAGGGTTGGTTACGTAGGGATGGTAGACTTTGTGTACCACGAGACGAGAACTTGAGGAAGACCATTCTTGATGATGCACATCGTTCGAAGATGACCATTCATCCCGACGGGGACAAGATGTACATGGATATGGGACGAGTTTACTTTTGGGCCGGAATGAAGAAGGACGTGGCTGAGTTTGTCGCTAGATGCTTGGTGTGCCAACAAGTAAAAGCAGAGCAAAAGAAGCCCGGTGGGTTGCTTCACCCATTGGAGGTCCCACAATGGAAGTGGGAGAGTGTCCCGATGGACTTTGTTGATGGGTTACCGAGATCGAGGAAGGGTAATACGGGGATTTAGGTCGTGGTAGACAGACTTACTAAGAGCGCCCATTTCATTCTCGTGAAGAGTAAGAGGACTGCTCCATGGTTAGCCTCCGTATACATTCGAGAGATAGTTCGTTTGCACGGTGTTCCTTTTAGCATAGTGAGCGATCGCAATCCTATCTTTACTAGCGAGTTTTGGAATAGCTTGCAAGAGGCGGTAGGGACTCATTTATGTTTGAGCACCGCATATCATCCTCAGACGGACGGCCAGACCGAGAGGGTGAATCGTATTCTAGAGGACCTTTTGAGGCTATGTGTTTTAGACTTCGGAGGTACATGGGAGGAGCATCTTCCTTTGGTGGAGTTTGCATATAATAATAGCTTTCAGTCTAGCATTGGCATGGCACCTTTCGAGGCTCTTTATGGACGGCCGTGTCGTTCGCCTACATGTTGGTGGGAATCTACGGATAAGATCTTGCTTGGGCCCGATATGATTAGAGAGACTTTGGAAAAGATCGATTTGGTTCGAAGGAGGATGAAGACGGCACAAGATAGGAAGAAATCTTATGCGGACAAGAGAAGGACAGATCTTGAGTTTGATATTGGGGACATGGTCTTTATCAAGGTGTCTCCATTACGGAATGTTGTTCGCTTTGGGTCCGTTGGGAAGTTAGCACCAAGGTTCGTAGGGCCGTTTCCTATTAAGGAGAGGATTTGACAGATGGCGTATAGAGTGGAGTTGCCCGAGAGACTTAGTGGTGTACACGACGTATTCCATGTATCACATTTGAGGAAGTGCTTGCATGAGACCGCGGAAGTGGTAGAGCCGAGCTTGCTTAGAGAGGTGGAGATAGAGCATGATGCGATGATTCGACGAGCTCCTACGTGCATTCTTGGGTCGGAGATTAATAAGTTGAGGAATCGAGAGGTCAGGCTAGTCAAAGTGCAATGGGGAGATGATGGGAGCGACGCTACTTGGGAGACGGAAGAGAAGATGCGTTCAGTGTACCCTTTTCTTTTCGAGGGTATGTCTTTTAATTTCTCCTTTATCGCTTAGCTTGTACTCGTTTTATCTTTAGTATGTCCTCTCGCTAGTATCTTTGACCTTTAGATAGGGTAGTCCTATGGTTGAAACATGTGTTTGAGACATGTTATGTATGATGGATGCATGTGGATGCAAGTGTTTGCTAGTGGTTGCTCGTGGATGCATATACACACACTTTAAGCACTAGATCGGCTCAATCACCTTCATGTTGCATATAAATGTGTGTGCATATTTAAGTTAATGGATGTATAATGGTTGTGTTATCATATGGATGCTGCATTTTGATGAATGGTTGTGCAAATATGTAGAAATAATACGTATCAATAGGATTCTTTTGCATACATAATGGACGCATGGCACTATCATGGTTTGCATTAAGGAGGTCAACTGAATCAGTAGACCGCCTGATTTTGCATTAGATAAGGAACATATACACACACTCCTTGCATATGTTCATACAACATTAGAAATTTTGTAAGGACAATGGATGTCTGTGTTTGATGGTTGAGTAGATGGACGATTAGATGGTAGGATATGCATTCTCCTTAACTTGGAGATTTCGGGGGCGAAATCCTTTAAGGAGGGGAGAATGTAACACCCCGTAATTTAAATATTAATGTTCACAAATTAAAGAATAATTAATCTTAGATGTGAGAATTAAGGGAAACGGGTTGCGTCATTGTGTTCGTCTCAGAATTCTGGTTGAGATAGAGTCCGAGTTTGCGTAAAACGGATACCGTATGAAGGAGATATAGACGAACGAAGCTAGGCAGAAAACCGGAAGTAGACCGGAATGCACTGGCGCACTTGTGAAGTGCACCAGTACAAAAATGCACTGGCGCACTTGGGAAGTGCGCCCAGGTCGGGCTAAAAGCCTGCACAGCTTTCTGGTGTGTTCTGATCCATATCGTGACTCATTGCTGAGTCCTTTCTGACTCCTTGCTGAGTCATTAGGGCTGAGGTGTCACCCTATCCTGATTGAATGGTTGTGGTTAACTCTAGGTTCATCCGACGGCTATAATTAAATTGAAATTCTATATAAACATGTGTAGACTCAAACCCTAAAATCAAATAAAAATTGGAACCATGGCCGTCATGCTGTCATCTTGCAACCTAGAGTAGCCACCACCAACTAGAGGGAAAACGAAGTTAATCAACTCAATTCTATTCAACTCTAATCTAAACAATAACGAATCTACTACAAAGGCGAGCTAAATCAATTTCAGAATTCAGATTCCAGAACTCAAGACCTTCTTTGAGTTGTGAGTTCGATTTCTTTAATAAGATAATTAACAATTTAATTAGGTTGAGATATGATTTGGGTTATATGGTTATGTTGTGAATCATTGACCGTTATGTTATTATCTGTGTTGTAAATCTATGATGTTATTATCTATGTTGTAAATCTATGATGTTATTATCTATGTTGTAAATCTATGTTAATTGTTTGCTTATGTACAATTAATTCATAATGATGCTTCATATGCTAGTTTGGTTATGTTTGTGGAACTAATTCATAAGTTAAATCATATGTATGTATGCAAGTTTAGATGTTAATTTAGATATGAATCATATGTAAGTTAGTGAGAATCATATACAACCTTACATGTTTCATGACATCTATTTTATGTGTAAATTGGATCTAAAGTTAGGCTATGACATGTGTGAGTTAGATGCAAGTTTACATCATATTTTCTGTTGCATAAATCACATATGAAAGTGTATATATATATTTGGAGTATGAATCTTTGTGACTATTGCCTATACAAGTTTACACCTTTAGATTTAGATCTATGACATATGTAGTTTTATGCAAAGTTTGTGACTTTAGCCTATGCAAGTTTTAGGTGAAAAACTATATTATATGCAAGTTCACACCTTTAGGCCTATGCTTAGATTCTTGACAATAACAAGTTCATGCTAGATATGTGGTAATCCTTATTTGTATGATTAGATCCAATTTGTATGTTATGCAAATTTGTGGCGTCTCTTCTTTTATGTGTGTTAGACTATTGTTTAGTCTAATATACATATATGTCATGTTAAGCGAACAAACAACGTGGGGCCGATGGGGGGGGTAATATCGAATATACATATATTGATAATTGGTATGATATGGCCTGAAAAAGGCATATAATTAATTTATTTTAATTTAAGACATTAATTGGAAAAAAATGGCATTTATGGACATAATTGAGTCAATTATGGACATAAGTATATTTGGAATTGATTGACAATTTGAATAGGGGTATTAATTCAAATTGGGGATAATTAATTATGTGTAATTAATCGCCCAAGACACGAGGTTAGGCTCTTTTGTGGTGTAAGACTGCCCGGACCCGCCCGACAAATCCAGCTGCCACAAATGCCAGTCTAATGTGGGAGGTCTTTACAAGGTTACGGTGCTAATGAATTAAGAAACACTTAACCAGATAAACATGTGGTGGGACATGGGCGTTAAGTGGGTGCCTTGGGTGGCTTGTGAAATACGATTAGAAACACTTAACCAAAATTGAAACATGTAAGTGGACATGAATAAGAAGAGGGTTAAGTGGGTTGTACTAGAGGGGACCAAGCTTAGGTGGATAGCGTGTGTCAAGTAATGGGGGCTCGTTTCAACCAGTAACCCATAAGTATCTTTGTGGGCTCGACCCAAGTCGAGGACGGGACACACATACTGGGCTTGACTATAAGTGGCCAAAACGGCTTAGCGGTGGCAACGCAAGTCCAACGGGTTCATGTGTGTGTGTGGGCCCGGGCTGGTAGGTAAGACGTTGTTGCATCGTGTAGATATAAGTCGTGCATCATAGGTGGTATCGGGTTGCCACTTTGGGGAGTGATACACCCCACTGTAGGGCCATCACGGGTATCTACGAGTTAGAGAGCCAATCGCATGGGGGTAGTGGGTACACCTAGTGGAGATAGGGGCAGGTGGCACCTATGAAGGCTGCTAGGGGTACACGAAACTACCATTATCATTAATAAGTTCTGTAGGCGGGATCAACTTTTAGGGTGTTTGGTGTGGTGCAGTGTAGTAATTATCTTATAGTGACTAGGTGTGCCTTTAACGTTATCTTTGTTCATCTTATTTCCTTTTGTTTGCTCTTCCCTACCCATTTGTTCACAGTCATTTCCTTATTTTCCAGCTTATGCCTTAGCCTAGTTATTTTGATAATTATATTGTTAAAGTTATCGCACTCGCCAGACTTTATGTCTGACCCCTTTGTTTCCACCTCTTTTCTTCCTCCCCCCCCGGTGCTCAGGGTGGAACTAGCACTAGTGGAGCTAGATTTGGACAGTTGTATCTCTTACTTTTAGAAGTTGCTTGGATCGCTGAAGTAAAAGTTCAGCCTATCTTATTTATGGCTACTTTATGTTGGGGTTATGTGTTTCAATGTATGTACTATGATTTAGTCAAGATGGATATTATGTACTTTGACTCTAGTCTTTGGTTTTTGATGATGTAATCGAACTTATGTGTTTACCGCTGCAATGAATAAAGTTTTAAATTTTTAAGTACTGTTTATATCTGTCTTGTTGTTAAGTTTCTGTTCTATACACACTTAAAACACTCCATAGAAGTTAATGCATTCCCTTTGTGAGTGACATTAATGGACGTGGGATGTTACAATTGTATTACAAACACACAGCAACAACAATCAACGTTAATCAATTATGTCACAATTGTCACGTCAAACTGTGTTTACAATAATCACAGAAAGCGTAACCGATTTGTGCACAAGATTGAAGATAAACAGAAAGTATTCTGTTTTAGTAATGTCCGAGTCCAGAAATTTTCTGTTTCCTTGAAACAATATTGCCGTCGTAGGCACCAATCGACGTAGTTGCAATTTGTTTCTCATGATAAAACGGACCAACTCCGTTGCGTAGTGCCAGCAAACAGAGCTCTGACTAACTGAAGTTGATTACAGAAACTAGATCAGAGGATTACTTTAAAGAAGAAGAAGAAGAAGCAATGTAAGCAGAAAAAGTGAATTCTGTCTTGTTTTGGGTAGTGTATATATAGGCAAGGAGGAGTGCTTGTTCGCATGCATTTGTAATCGTCAGAATAGGAAAGGTTGCGACCCTTCAAACACCCGGTTATTAATATGCGTACGCTGAGAATTCAAATGGTTGTACTCATTCAGCTAACAGACATTCCTTTTGAATTCTGGACTGAACGGACACACCTTTAAAATTCTAAGAAAAGATATTCTCATGTCATGGAACTTCTCTGGCATTTCGCCATGAGACAGAGTCATTGTTGGAAGCATAGACGCTGGCTGAGCAGTTGTCACCGTCTGAATCGGTGTAGAATCAATGCTGCTGTTTTTCGTCATCTGCAACAAATATTGTTTCAAGATTGTTAGAACTTTTGTAACTACACAATTGTATTACAAATAGACAGCAACAACAATCAACGTTAATCAATTATGCCACAATTGTCACGTCAAACTATGTTTACAATAATCACAGAAAGCGTAATCGATTTGTGCACAAGATTGAAGATAAACACAAAGTATTCTGTTTCAGTAATGTCGGAGTCCAGAAATTTTCTGTTTCCTTGAAACAATATTGTCGTCATATGCACTAGTCGACGTAGTTGCAATTTGTTTCTCAGGATAAAACGGACCAACTCCGCTGCGTAGTGCCAGCAAACAGAGCTTTGACGAACTGAAGTTGATTACAGAAACTAGATCAAAGGATTACTTTGAAGAACAAGAAGCAATCCAAGAGCCCCAAGGCCCTTATCTTTGACATTTTAATGTATTATTATGTCATGGCCAAGCCCACATCCTCATATCATCCCTCTCCTTTCTATTTTACATAAGCCTATTTGGCTTCTAATATATTAGGAAAGATTGTACTAATATTTCTATGATGTAGGACTTTAAATGTTGCTATCTCTTCTTCTTCCCTATCTCTTCTTCTTCCACTTTCCTCTTTCTTTGCTCATTCATTTCCAACAGATGGTTATGCTCTAATTTCACATTTTGTTTCATGGTAAAATTAATAGCAACCACATCCTATTAAATAAACACAATATGTTTATTATAATTTAAGATGTAGGGCTAGTCGTATACCAAGACATTTATTGTATCATTCTTCACAATGCAACATTACTATTCATTCATACCAACAAAATTAACATAAATTCCCACCACATGTGGGGTGGAATTTGTTGATTCTCGGATACGAAGATATCAAATGAGATACATCAAACTCGCATGTCCAGTAACTCATATGTGGTATTTGAAACGCCTTCCTAGTTATATCGCGAATCTTTTAAATAAACCCCTTAAGGAATTAGAAGGCCTAGTATAATGTGATGTGCGTTTTGATCGAAATTCGCATTTTACAGATTTGCACTGCTAAACTGTCATCCCATTCAATCTGATTGGGATGCCCCCGACCGCTCTAATCTTTGGCATGGTTCGGGGTAACATGAAGCTCAGAATTCTGGGTATATTCAATATCCCCAACTGCTACAAATAGAACTTCGCTACCACTCTATAAATTTAGGCATATTCCCTAATCCGCTGCGATTGACCATCCCGTATGTAAATGGTGATCGTCTTCGGTAAAAATGATTAATAAAAGAAAGTATAACATAACAACACTGCATGACATCGTTGAAACGAACCGTATGAGCAATCGACCTTCCAATGTTAACAAGCTCGGTATGTTTACTTTATTTAGATGGTGAAATAACTAGTGTCATGGGTTATTCAATTAAATTAATAATCTGTATCAGCACTAGTAAAAGGTTGAATGAGTAGGATTTGAGGTATCATATATCTACAAACCGGTACGGTATAAGGAATCAGATATCTACAAGTCTTTACCTAGCGGTCTCTAAAAATATGATCCAACTCTCTGAATTTCTATAATGACTCTGTTGGGAAACAATGGCTGAGTCGCGGACTAGGACACTTTCTTGAAGACGATTCGGCGATCTGGTCAGAGGTGCAAACCAGTTTGTACTTTCGCCGCCGCCTCTAGGATAAAACAGCCTCTAAAACACAATAACTGATTTGCTTGCACAACAAATTAGTGCAGATTTGCACTTTCGAAAAAATAAGATCACTGCTCGAAAATTTCTGAAAGAAAGTTTTAATGGCGGCGGAGGTAAGAAGATAATATGTAATCGGTATTTTTCTCGTCTATAGCTGAAGAGTATATATAGAACGAGAATTAGGGCTTGGGAGAAAAAGTTAGATCTGCTGAAATTACGGAACAAAGTTTACCGTTGCATAAAAAAAAATTCTATAAAAAAAACGATTCGAAAAAGCAATGTTTTCTGGTCCAAAAATATAAGTGTCTACACCACAAAGCCAAGGCCCATGCCCAAACCGAACCGGTCCAGGCCGGGTCAGGTCGAGTCGAGACGAGTCAATCGGTCGCGCGCGCGTGTGTGGTGGTCATGATGCATGGTCTCCCTCCTCACAACAATGCATGTATTGAGAGCCCCAAGGCCCCGACATGACTTCTTAGAAACAAGTATAAATACTTGCTTCTTCCATATAATCCCATGATGTGAGACTATTCCCATATAGGAGCCATTCATACACTTATTCAACATTTTTAATAATTCACCTAATGTTTATAAAACATTTCCAATAATCCCCCACTTGAATTTTAAAAAATATTTTTGAGCAGTTTCTAAAAACATAAGATTGTGCATAAAAAAAGGTGTCATCCGACTTGAACCTTTGCATAGTGAATAAGATTCAGTTTTTACTAGAGTGACACGTAGTCTTGAACTCTATTCTTGACATCAAACCACACACAACCTTTTCTATAGTGCAATCAAATAAGCCCGTGCATTTATGGCCATGCACATCTATCCTAGTTTAGTGAATGCTCTAGAAGTTTTGCCCAAAACTCCATTGGAAACGGCCACATTTCCACTTTCATAAAGGTGAGTCTATCAAGAGCACTCCTGAAGGTAGGTACTCCACTCCAAATAGAGTATAGATCTCATTAAGAGTTTCTATTAACTCATCCTCTAATCACTTCAGGAATACATTCTTCTTGGTTTATTAAATAGCATGTTCAACTCCTATCACTACACAACTTGTTTTTACCCATTGAACCTAGTTCTTGGGATCTCCAGTCATTTATGTCGGGTTACCATTGTGCGTGACTCAACAATCTAAGGGCAATAGTCCCATTCTTTTAGAAGAATTAAAGACTTTCTCTCTTGACAGTCCTTTCGTCAAAGGATCTGCCAAATTTTCATCACTACGTACGTAATCCACTCTAACGGTAACTGTGGAAAGTAGTTCTCTAAAAGTGATGTGCTTACGACGTATTTTTCGTCTCTTACCGTTATAATAATGGTTCTGAACTTTTGCAATAGCCGCGGTACTATCACAATGTATCAACACAGCTGATATCGGTTTTTCCCATAAGGGAATCTCAGCTAGCAGATTTCTCGAATACTCTACCTCTTCACTAGTTGTAGCTAGTGCTATCATCTCAGTCTCCATAGTAGATTGAGCCAAAATAGTCTGTTTCTTGGATTTCCAAGAAACAGCTCCTCCAGCGATGCTAAATATATAGCCACTGGTCTCTTTAGAATCATCAGATAAAGTATTCCAGTCTGCATCGGAATATCCTTCAAGTACAGCTGGAAACCTTTCATAATGTAATCCAAGGTTCATGGTTCGTTTAAGGTATCATGACCCTTTCAATAGCATGCCAGTGCTCTATACTAGGTCTACTGGTAAACCAGCACAATAATCCCACGACATAGGCAATGTCGGGTCTAGTACAATCAGTGGCATACCGAAGGCTGCCAATGATGCTCGCATAATCAAACTGTCTTACACCTTCACCAGTGTTCTTAAATAACTTTACATTGTGATCATATGGTGTACTTGCAGGTTTACAGTCAAAGTAATTGTATTTCTTTTGTATCTTCTCAGTGTAATGAGATTGATCTAAAGAAAGTTCTTTTTTCTAACCTAGTAATTTTAATACCAAGGATTACACTCGCCTCACCTAGATCTTTCATATCAAAATTGGCACTTAATAAGGATTTGACTGAGTTTATGACATGAATGTTTGACCCAAAAATGAGTAGGTCATCTACATAAAGGCATATAATAGTGCAAATGTCATTCTCAGATTTGTAATAAATGCATTTGTCACTTTCATTAACTTTAAAACCATGTGAAATGATTAAGTTATTAAAATTTTCATGCCATTGTTTAGGTACTTGTTTTAAACTATATAACGATTTATCTAATTTGCATACTTTATGTTCTTGACCATGTACTACAAATCCTTCAGGCTGGTCCATATAAATTTCTTCGTCTAATTAACCGTTCAAAAATGTGGTTTTCACATCCATTTGGTGTATTAATAAATTATGAATAGAGGCAAGTGAGATTAATACCCGAATGGATGTGATTTTAGTAAAGGTGAAAAAGTGTCGAAGAAATCTATATTTTATTTTTGTTTAAAACCTTTAGCTACTAGTCGTGATTTACATTTATCAATAGTACCGTCAAGTTAATTTCTTTTTAAGTACCCATTTATAGCCTATAGATTTACAACCGGGGGTAAATCTACCAAATGCCAAGTCTTATTGGATTCCAAATAATCCATCTCATCATTTATAGCCTCTTGCCAAAAATCGGCATCTAAAGAAGATAAGGACTCTTGGAGGTTCATGGGATCCTCCTCAATAGTAAAAGCGCAGAAATCTAAACCAAAATCTTTTATGATTCTTGCTCTTTTACTTCTTCTAGGTTCAGCTTCAAAATTTTCATTAAGTTCTGTTCTAATAGGCTTACTTGAAGTGCCCGCACTATTCCTTAATTTAAAAGGAAATTTTGTTTCATAAAAATCGGCATCATTTGATTCAATTATATTATGTGCATTTATATCATAGAATCTGTATGCTTTGCTATTAATAACATAGCCTATAAATACACATTCATATGATCTACTTGCCAATTTTATTCTCTTAGAGCCTGGAATGCGAACATATGCTAAACAACCCCAAGTTCTAAAGTATGAGACATTGGGTTTATGATTCTTTATAATTTCATAAGGTGAATTTTATTCTTAGATCTAGGGATCCTATTCAGAACAAAGCATACAGTCAATAAAATTTCCCCCTACCAATGTTTTGCTGCACCAGAATTTAGTAATATGGCAACTACTAGTTCGGTAAAGGTCCTATTTTTCCTTTCAGCTTTACTGTTCATTTCAGGAGAATAGGGTGCAGTTCTCTCATGTACTATACCATGTAATTTATAGAAATCCAGAATTGAAGTAGATTCATATTCTGTTCCTCTATCACTACGAAGTCTCTTAATTTTCCTATTTGCTTGATTCTCAATTTCAGTTTTGAATGTTTTAAACATGTCAAATTCATCACTTTTATTTTTCATAAGGTATACATATGTGAAATCAGAATAGTCATCAATAAAAGTGATAAAATAACGATGTCCATGTTCAGTTAAAGTACCATCAAGTTCACATATGTCAGAATGAATTAAGTCTAAGGTTTCAGAAACTCTATCAACACATATATGAGGTTTCTTTGTGATTTTTGCTTATGTACAGAATTCACATTTATCAAGTTCAGATTCTGTCATTTTAGGAATCATATCTAGGGTGCTCATGTTATGAATTATTCGTTTATTAACATGACATAATCTAGAATGCCAATTATTAAAATCACACAACATATAAGCAGAAGTAGTCACTTTATTAGATTCAATATTCAGTTTAAACATACCCTCACAAGCATAACCCTTTCCCACAAAAGTTCCCATATAAGTTAGGGTATACAAATCATCTCCAATAACTTGAGTAAAGCCGGCCTTATTAAGGAGAAAGCCAGAAACCAGATTCTTTCTTATCTCTGGAGTATGCATAACATCTTTCAGAATAATAGTCTTTCCAGAGGTAAATTTAATTTCCACATTGCCAATCCCTGCGACTTTAGTGGTGTGAGAATCTCACAACAACACTTTCTGATTTTCAGCAGTCGTGTATGTAGAGAACAAGTCACGATCAAAGCAGACATGGAAAGAAGCATCAGTGTCTACCCATCAACCCTCTGATCCACCAATAAGGTGAATCTCAGTAATCATGGCCGTAAGAGGCTCCTCAGTCAGGTTAGCCTGCGATGCAGAGCTTAGCCTGTTCCGACACTTTCGTGCCATATGACCTTGTTTTCCACAGTTGTAACATAGAAACAACTGTCCAGAAGCATTCATTTGGGCTAGTTTCTGCTGTCCTTTTGGGTTTCCTTGCGAATTCTGATTCTGTTTGTTGCGCCTACTCTGATTCTTAAATGATTTCGGGTTAGGTTTCAGAACAGCGGGTTTGATCTTTTTAGTGTTGTTGTTATTGACAATCAACACCTCTTCTTTCTGGTCCTGCTTGCATGCCTCCTCCTTAATACAGAGGCATGTAATCAAGCTTTCTAAGAAAAATTCCTTAGTCTTATGTCGTAAGACATTCTTAAAATCTTTCCAGCTATGGGGTAATTTGTCAATAATAACAGCAATTTGAAATTGTTCGTCCAATGCCATACCTTCGGAGATGATCTCATGAGCTATTTTCTAAAGCTCATGAGATTGCATCTCTACTGACCTATCATTTATCATTTGGTATTTTAGGTAGCGGCTTACAACATATTTCTTTGCCCCTGCCTCCTCTGTATCATACTTCTTCTTCAGTGCTTCCCAGATCTCTTTTGCTGTCTTTTCATCTGAGTTGTAGTAATCATACAGGTCATCGCTCAGTCCATTCAGAATAAAATTCTTGCATTGGTAATCTTGTTCAGTCCAGGTCTGCAGTTGCTTTGACTGTTCAGTCCATGATACCATCTTTGTTGCATCAGCCTTATTAGGTCTATCTAATAGCTGCGGTTTGTCAGTAGTCAGCACAGCCACGACCTTCCTCATCGTCAGGAAGAACTCCATCTTCTGACGCCATCGCTTGAAATGCAAGCCTTCGAATCTGAACGGAGCAGCAGTCACGAGAGGGATCTGGAAGGCAGAGGGTGGAGCAGCGTCGTCTAGGGTTGAGTTGGAAGCCATTGTTTCAGATCGTCTTCAAATTGTTGGGAAACAATGGCTGAGTCGCAGTCTAGGACGCTTTCTTGAAGACGGTTCGGCGATCTGGTCAGAGGTGTAAACCAGTTCATACTTTCGTCGCCGCCTCTAGGATAAAACAGCCTCTAAAACACAATAACCGATTTGCTTGCACAACAAATCAATGTAGATTTGCACTTTCGAAAAAATAAGATCACTGCTCGAAAATTTCTGAAAGAAAGTTTTAATGGCGGCGGTGGTAAGAAGATATAAGTGTTTCGGTATTTTTCTCGTCTATAGCTGAAGAGTATATATAGAACGAATTAGGGTTTGGAAGAAAAAGTCGGATCTGCTGAAATTACGGAACAAAGTTTACTGTTGCAAAACATTACAATTGCATTAAAAAAAAAATTCTATAAAAAAAAGGTTCGAAAAAACAATGTTTTCTGGTCCAAAAATATAAGTGTCTACACCACAAAGCCAAGCCCAAGCCCAAACCGAACCGAACCGGATCAGGCCGGGCCGGGTCGGTCGGTTGGGTGTGTGTGGTGGTCATGATGCATAGTCTCCCTCTTCACAACAATGCATGTATTGGGAGCCTCAAGGCCCCAACATGATTTCTTATAAACAAATATAAATACTTGCTTCTTCCATATAATCCCATGATGTGGGGCTTTTACCATATAGGGGTCATTCATACACTTATTCAACATTTTTAATAATTCTCCTAATGTTTATAAAACATTTCCAATAGAATCTTTTCCACATCTATTGAATATTGGTGTAGCGATATCGCATAATTTCTCAGAACAGTTCATATAACAATCGTGCAGATCCCAAATCCTTCATTATAGTTGTAGCAGCTTATCCTAGTCAGTCCAAGAATATTTTAAGTTGTCTCATTTGTTCATTATTTGTGTATGAAATTGGTAAAGTTCAATCTAATTATCACCAAGCATAGGACAAATAGTAGCATTCCTTTTTTTTATATAAAATTTCTACATACGAAAATTCTCTCTTTTGGACGTCCAGAAAATATTATGCTGCGCATAAAAGGTGTGCGACATGTTGAAAAGTGAAAATTATATTAGCAAAAAATTCGTAGAAAAATACATGCTATATATCGAAATAAAATAAACACAAAAACGAAAAGTAAACAAAACAAAAAATCTGAAAAGAAAACCAGATGGCGGTGTAAAAACCGGAAAAGTTTGGATTTGCTGGTGTGGGTGAAGTGAAGTTTTTTATTATTGATTTTTTATTAGGTTTTGAAGTTTTTTTTAAGAGTGTTGAACAAATAAAAGGGAAAATGAAGTAGCCTTTCGGAGAAAACGGCACCAAATGTTTGACATCAACTTATTGTTTTGTTTCACACATTCATCTCAACGTCTGATGCCATGCTTTAAGGCATCAAATGTTAACACGACATTTTTTGTCTACAAACCATGTCATTGTAAGCATTTTAGTTCAAAACATCAAATGACAAGTTTGTTCTTTATTGAATTAAAGTTAAAAAGAAGGCACTTAGAGCATCTCCAGTGGCTTAAGAGCCCTTAAGCGAGGAGAAAACCCCAGGGGTCTGGCGCCCATAAAGGCGCCAGAACTCTAGCGTCTATAAAATAGGCGTCGGCCCCTACAAATACTAACTCAACGTGCATACTACTAATATTAATTAGTGTTGTAATCCAAATATTATACTAAGTACTGCATCCATCATGTAAATGAACATGTTTATTGTTTAATCCAAAGAACATGTAGTCTACACTCCGTCATTTAAAAATAATTTTCTTATTGGTCATTTATGATAGTTATCATTGTCATTAATGACATTTACGTCCCTTGAATGAGTGACCATTAATTGTTTCTTATTTGAATACATGGTCCGATTATGTAAATAACAGAGTCTGACGTCTATTTTATAGACGCCAGAGTCTAACATCCATAAAATAAACGTCAGAGTCTAACGTCCAGAAAAAAGGCGTCTCGGTTCATAATCCTGAATTGGATCCTGAACGTTACGCGTAATATTATGCTAACGTTCACCACGGGACCCTACCCCCTTAATATTCATGCATTATATTATGCAAACGTTGTTTCTTTATTATGGCGATATCATCACGAAATCCGTAAAATAATCAATAATCGGTTTACATGTGTTATTAAAATTGCTCCAACGCGGTTGAAACATAAAGAAAAGGAGTGGACAATCGATAGATAACAGAGAAGCTTTACCAATGGCCACACTCGTTTCTCCACAGCCACCCCAAATAAAATCTAATTTATTCAAATATCCCCTCCGCCGCATCTCTGTCCATTCGCCTCCCTCTACGAAATTTGCCTTCTCAGCCTGCCCCATTGTTCGACTCCAAACGCGACCACAACACCGTTCCGGAAAGCTCGCCTTTCGCTGCTTCGCGGCGGTAACCACAGTCGACCAATCGGACTTCGAACCTGTCGTTTTGAAATCCGATGTACCAGTTCTTGTCGAGTTCGTTGCTACTTGGTGTGGGCCTTGCCGCTTGATTTCTCCTGTAATTGAATGGGCTTCTCAGGTAATATTATAGTTTTATTTGCATTGTTTTCTTTTCTTTTTACCATGGCTATGAAAATAGTTTTGTTAAAAAACTGTTCAAAATTATAGATATATGTAATTTAAATTTGTTATGCAAATTCTCTTTAAACTCTAGAATTTAGAGAGTTCACCCAACAAATTTGAAAAAATGGGAGGAACTTAGCATTTTGCTGAGTTCACCCGTGTTCAATTAAAAAAAAAAAATTTGCCCTTCCTCGTAAGGGCCCTACGAGGGACATAAAGGAACCTCGTATGAGTCAGTCTTATTAATGGCGCACGGCGCAAAACCTCTCTAGAGCCGTGGTGCATGTCGCGGCAAGTGGCACGCTCCTTCTTAATTTATTGTGCATGTTTATTTTTTTTTAATAAATTTAACATTTACAAAAAATAAAAATAAAATCAATATTTTTTTGCTAAATATATGCAACAATTTTTTTTATGGATTTTACAAAAAAAGCATAAAGCATAGAATTTCAAACACACTAGTTTTCAAATCCAAAATAATAATACATATTGCTGATAAATTAAAAATATGAATCCAACCCAGCAATTATATTTTTCAAATCAATGTTTGTATCAGCAGATTCATAAGCTTCAACATCCTTCTCATCCTTATCATTTTGATTTGTGTCTTCTTTGTGAATATGTAAAGGAACCGAAGTATGTACTGAAAAACATCTCGATGTGGATGTTCCTTTACATGGATATCTAGCTTTCTCCACTCCTGTTGCTCTAGCAGCAACACCCCAAGTCAAGTCATCATCATCGTCAAATACAAGCTCATCTTCAGCATCAGATGTATTATCCATATTTTCCGTTAACCATTCATTACAATCATTAATATCATTAAAAGATATTGGATCAATGGCGTCACAAATATTATACCTTCTTTTTAATGCTAGATTGTTAAAATACCAAATTTTTAAATATTTTTATGTTGTAGACAAACCGTACAAAGATATTGAACACATTCACACAATTGTAATTTTTCTTTTTAATCCAAGGATATGTTTCAAAACTGCTTGAAGGTTTATTTTTTGAGAATGTTTTCTCTTCCTCCAAAGCCGCTTCTTTTGATTTATTGTTCACAGGTTCTCAATCTCGTTCATTTGCTTTTGCATCTATGCTAGGCAGTATTTTATGATCTTTTGTACATTACATTATATACTTCTGGCGATAATAAAATGAATCTAAACTATTTGGATAATAAAACATACGTCAGTTCTAATGCTGGCTTGCTGTGGTCAGCTGATTACATAATGTAGGGTTATTAACTCGCTGATGATAACCGAATAGGACATAACAATGATTTAATCATGTTTCCATATAACTGAAAAACAGATATTAACAAAGTGATTTACATTTTATGTCACTATGATAATTATAGTAATGGTAGTACCGATGGTGGTTGTAGTGATGGTAACAATATATGTCGTAAGAGTTATTGCCGTTTGAATTGAAAAGAAAAAAAGAACAACAAAAAAGGAAAAAGGCACGCCATTTTGCGCCGTGTGTCATTTGCGCCGTGCGCCATTTTTGCGTTGTGTGCCGTTTGCGCCATTTAGTGTGCCTTTTCATATGTGCCGCGCCACAAGGAAAAATGATGCAAACGCCACGCCGCGCCATGCGCGCCTTTCACAACTATGCCTTTGTGCAGTTTAAATGCACCCAAACTGATCGTCAGATGTAAACGCTACATTGTATGATGTGCTTATCATTATGTTAAACATAAGGCATCCACGGAATTAGTGGGCTTATATGCGATAATGACATCGAAAGGTTGAGGATTAATGTCCTGATGTACCCAATTACTGTGATTGATTGAAAATAAAAAGATGGTTTAGGTATACGGAGTAAACGAGACATGTAAATGTAAGGTTGGAGGGTTTGCCTCGATGTTTGGTATCTAATATATGCTAATTAGTTGGACATCTCACGTTGTGGGCATATAGTAAAATGATGTTATATGCATCACAACGTGTCTTGAATATGTAATTTTACCATGAGCTTTACCTACGCTTAAATCTCGGATTTCAATCACATTTCCTCTAAGAATTTTTATAGTCATCATCTAGTATCAAGTGAGATCTCGGTTGAGATAGATGTATATCCGGTGTTAATTTCAAAATCAATTCTCGAACCCTAAATTACATCTTGAAACAATCTTAGATTATTAGATATTTTCAAAATTGGTTTACATTCAAGTTTGTAACTAAAGTTATAAATGGTAATTACAGAAATGATTTAACTCCTTGATTTCCAATATTGGAATATTTGATATTTTCAAGGTTGATTTACATTTAAGCATGCAAGCGCACTCTTTTAAACATGCATATAAAAATCTGAAATGTTGAATTCATTACTTACTTTCTTTTAGTAGAGAATATATATAAATAAAAAATTATACTTAAATGGTAGTACATATCAATACGACCATAGTTATCAAGGCGTGCGCTTAGGCGCGCCTAAACGCAAAAAAGCCCAAGGCTCAAGGCTTGCGTCTTTTTGCAGTTTGAGTGCGCTTTTTTGCAGTTTGAGGCGCTTTTTTTTGCTAAATTCAAAATTTTGTTCGTAAATACTTAAATAAAAAATTTGATTATTCAACAAATTATAAAATGTGGTTTAAAATTTAAATCTTATTAATGAAATATGTAAATAATTGAATGAATTATAAAATATGGTTTAAAAATTAATCCGTAGTTAGTAAAATAGCAGATCAAACTCATATAAAAGCCCAAGGCTCAAAAAAGCCCCAGGTTCAATGCTTGCGCCTTAGCGCCTTAACTACTATGAATACTACAAATCTTAGGTAATGAACTATTTTAAGCAGACTGACATTACGTCATTCTTTCAAGTTTCAAACAAGAATATATATTTCAGTAAATACACGATATATTGGCTGACAAATTATGTTGAATAAGAATAAAAAATAACACAACCATAAGGCCTTTTAATGTCTTTTAAGCAAGAATGATTTGAATCAGCAAGAGGCGTCGACATTTCGGGTTAACTGTGAAAAAAAAAACCATTTCACAGTTAAACATCATAAAATTAAGTAAAAAAAAAAAAAAAACAATTCCAACACAAAAATTTAGATAAAGTGCAAAATTTTGAATTTGGTTGTGAAACTAAAAGTTAAGAGTAGTGAATTTATGTTGATATAACCGAAAATGAATTAAACAATATGGCAATTTGAACAAAAGAGAAACTAGCGAAGAAAATAGAATAAAAGAATTAGAGTTTAGACTAACATAAAAGCTTACCAAATATGAGGTTGAAAAGCCACATTTCAGGAAGAACTTTGATTTTTCCAACGAGAAAGAAAAACCTAAAACACTTATTCATGACTTGAGAGTAAAGAATTAAAAAATGAATGATTGGAAATGAAATAGACAGTCAAACTTGTTTATTGAAATAAAACATTAATTTTTGGCTATTAACCCGAAAATGGTTTAACAACCCACATTGCTTTGACGTTGTTGACCATGAATCGACTCAACGTGCACAAGGTCGATACAAGGTAGTACGTTCGAAGAAATGACTGAAATACTCCATGACTTTGCAAGTAACCATAAAATAAATCAAAAGGCCAACGGGTAAAATAGGCAAGTCATAAAGTTCACAAGTCACATAGGCCAAATATGCAAGGTCCAAATGTCATATATGCAAAATAGACAAGACAAGTTTTTTATTTCATCATGAATATGTTGCATATATGCAACTGTCCAATTAGTTAATTGTCCACATCCTTATGTGCAATGACAACTTATCTTTTCCCCGTTGGTCATCATGTCATTAATCATTCTCAAGCTCTTTAAATGAAGGAGGCATGGAGGAGATTATTAAATAAGATTAGTATGGCAAGAGAGAAAATGAAGTTAATAGCTCCTTTCCATGAAGGTGTCTGTCTAGTTATAACGGTTGGTGAAATGTGGCATTTCTTTCATTAGCGGTGTGTGACTAATGATACGTTTTTTTCATATTGGTGGTGGCTTCAACATGGAGCATGTAAAAGGATATGAAGGTTAATGTAGCTTTTATGAAGGAAAAAATCATATAGACAAAATAGGCAAGATCCAAGTCGTATATGCAAAATAGACAAGACAAGTCTTTTGTTTCATCATAAATATGTTTTATATATGCAAGTATGCATTGTCCACATCCTTATGTGCAATGACAACTTATCTTTTCCCTAACCGATCATCATGTCATTAATCATTCTCAAGCTACGAAGGAGGCATAGAGGAGATTATTAAATAAGGTTAGTATGTTAAGAGAGAAAATGGAGTTAATAACTCCTTTCCATGAAGGAGGTGCATGTCTATTTATAATGGTTGGTGAGATGTGGCATTTCTTTCATTAGCAGTGTGTGACTACTGACTAATGATGCATTTTTCTCCCATATTGGTGGTGGCTTCAATCTGGAGCATGTAGAAGGATATGAAGGTTAAGGTAGCTTTTATGACGGAAAATACACTATTCTTTCCTATTCTTGCTTTATAAATGATCTTTGTCATTCCTTTTTAGTGTATTTTATCATATATCGGCTCAAATGTTGTATACCATCGATTATTGTTAGAACTTGCCTTCATCATAAGCTTTCGACATGCCTCTGGTTGATATTTCATGCAGAATTGGTAAGATGTAACAATTGTGCGAATGACATATTACGTGGAGTTGAAATGAAACTCCTTGATGATTAGTATTGAATTGAGGTGATAAAGCATTATCTGCTTCATCCTTTCCTGCTTCGCTTGCTTTTGACTTCATATTATCGGTTTTGATGTGGCTTCGGCTTCATTTTTTTTAGAGGTGAAACAACCGTTGATGCATGAAGTGCTTGCTTTGCCTTTAGGATGAACAAAAGTGATATGTCGCTGCTATTCAAGTGATGCAATGCAATTTCATGACGATACGAGTCAACTTGACAAGTAGGGATATAATTGCATGCTTTTGAAGATGTCGATACGCCTTCAAAAACGATGCAGATGTTGTGTTGGACTAAAGATTCCTCTCTTTATAAAGCAAAGCACTTCCCTGGATGATATACCTGTTGAGGGATACGCCTTTCGTATCCCTTGAAGGTAAAGAACATATGATCCAACATCGGCCTAACCAACGAGGCATATATTCGAGGCCTATTCCATCAAAAAATAAGATTAAAATTAAAAAACATCATTTCAGGATCTCATAAGTTGATCTTGGTCGAGATCTTGATCGAGATTTGAATATCTTGTTCAAGATTCAATTGTAGAAGATGTGTTTCATTTTTCTTATTTCGAATTGCTTGACCTTGAAAACGAGAATTTAATCGAGATTACCGAGATTTAAAACCTTGCCGCATAATTGGATTTAGGTTTTGGATGTTTGATCATGTTTTAAAAATGATCTCTCGAATATTACGGGTAAGATTTGTTAGATCATACCAGTGTATTAATGGTGCACGACGTAAAAAAGCGTAAACACTCTTTGAAGCCTTGGCGCACAACGCGACAAATGGCTCGTGCCTTTTAATTTACTGCGCTTTTTAATAAATTTAATATTTTAAGACAAAAATTAAAAAAATTCAATATTTTTTGCTAAAACACACGCAACAAATTTTTTTATGCATTTAAAAAAAAAACATAAAGCATAAAATTTTAAGCATAATAGTTTTCAAATCCAAAATAATAATACACATTGCTAATAAACTAGAAATCTGAATCTGATCCAGCAATTATATTTTTCAAATCAATGTATGTATCATCAGATTCATAAGCTTCAGCATCTTTCTCATCCATATCATTTAATTTCTTTTCGTAAATATGTAAAGAAGTTGAAGTAGGTGCTGAAAAATCTCTTGTGGATGTTCTTCTACTTGGATATCTAGCTTCCTCTACTCTTGCTACTCTAGCAGCAACACCCCAAGTCAGGTCATCCTTATCGACAAATACAAGTTCATCTTCAACATCAGATGCATCATCCATATTTCTCCAGTTAACCATTCATTACAGTCACCAATATCATTCAAAGATATTGGATCAACGATTTCACGAATATTATATCTTCTTTTTATTGCTCGATTGTATTTAGCAAATACCAAATCATGAAATATTTTTATGTTGCAGACAAATCGTACAAAGTTATTGGACATATTCATATATATGCAAATATTTTTCTATTCAAGGGTATGTTTTAGAGTTGCTTGAATATTTATTTTTCGAGAATGTTTTCTCTTCCTCCAAAGTTTCTTCTCTTGATATATCGTTCACGGATTCCCAATCCCATTCATTTGCTTTTGCATCTATATTAGGAAATATTTTAGGATCTTTTATATACTACACTGTATACTTCTGACAATATCAAAATGAGTATAAACTATGTTGGATAATAAAACATACGTCAGTTTTAAATGCCGACATGCTAAGATCAGTCAATTACATAATTGTAAAGTTATTAATTCGCTAATGATAATCAAATAAAAAATGGTGTAATTATGTTTCCATATAACTGAAAAAAGATATTAACAAAGTTACACAATTCAAGTCATTGTGATAATAATAGTAATTGTAGTAGTGATGGTAAGAGTATTTGTAGTAATAGTTATTGCAGTTTGAAATGCAGAAAAAAACCATAAAATAAAGAAAAGGCGTGTCATTTCGTATCGTGCGCCATTTGCGTCATTTGGCGTGTCTTTTCATATGTGGCACACCGCAAGCAAAAGTAACGCAAACGCCGCGCCGTGTGCCATGGCGCGTCTTTCACAACTATGGATCAGACGCATTTGGTTGTAGGGTAAAAGGAGAAATTTCCCAAAAAATGTATTTTATTAGTGTTGCGCTAGATATTTTGTTTTACGTGAATAATTATTTGCTCGAAATCATATTTAGTGAATATTAATAAAAAGTAGCTTTTTTATTATTTGAATTTTATGTTTATTTTTGCTTAATGTTTTGTTCATTTAATATATATGTGAATTTAATTTAGTTCTATTTCATTAAAGATTTATATCCACCATATGAATATCAATATATTATTTATATATACTAGAAGGTATATGGAATGAACAATGAAAGATACTTGTGATCATTGGGATTTAAGATCACGTAGTATAAATAAATACACGTTATAACTAGTATAATATCTTCTTAGTATATTTTGCAAGTTTATAGAGATATGTATGTGCGCGATTGTTTGTTACTTACATAATACAATTATGCACTTTTGGCCATATGTACATAAAACGAGATGAAAAGTAATTTTTTGGATATATATAACTCCAGATATATATAGCTCCAACACCACTGCCCTAGTGGTCAGATGCTCCGGCTTAGGTCCATGGGGTCATAGATTTGAGAATCTTACATAGCGTGATCTGAAACACTGAGCATATGTGAATATGTTGTATTATATATACTATATAAGACTTATACTATCATATACTACCATTTAACGGAGTTTCAATTTATGTGTGTGTTTTTGTATATGTAAGTTTTTTATTGATTGCATGTATTTGTATATGTAAGTTTTTTATTGTACGAAGTCGTAAGTAAAACCTTCTCGCCTCTATGTTTTGGTCGTCCCCTTTTGTACATGGACTATCCATGAGTTTAAGCTTAATTAACATCATACATTAGTTAAAATATTTATTAATTAATATATTTAATTAAAAGGAATGACTATTTAAACACAAAATCTTGACCGTTAGATTATTTTGTCCTTTTATGGAGGTGGAATTCATGGGGTGATCCAATGGTGTAGACTAATTGCGTCATCAATTGTGTCAAAATTTTGTGTTCAAATAAACTTTCCCTTAGTTAAATTAATGTATAACAATTATATAGTGTTTTAATTTAAGTCTTTAAACAATAAAAAGACACAAAAAATTAACGCAATATTCGAGTTAATTTTTATAATAAATTATAAGATTTATAAATTTATTTAAACATATTGAACTTGGAAATTGCTAACAACGTTGTTGTGCTGGCTCCCTAACATGAACTAGGTCTTCGATAATACACAAACAATTTGAATAAAATAATTTGTATGGATTTTGATGAAGTACGATATTAGACACTAGTTCAACTAATAAATCAGTTAAGCTAAATTCGATGTCTAATCTTAAGTTACTCCTTTATAACGATTATGCACTTTTCATCTTTGGGTTTTCGGATAAAATATCTCGTATCGAGTGAGATCTTGGATGATATGAGTATATGTCAAACATGCATGACAGATTGACATCTCAGATCTTAAAACATGTCTATCTCTAAGTAACTTATGTGTACGAAACTGCAATTAAATGATTTTATTTTTTAAATTATTGTTACCTAAAAAGTAGAAGTAAAGATGGTAACATATTTTTGATTTGCATAGAAAGAATTTGAGATGAATGTGTTTTTGAAGAAGAGAAGCAACTCCAATGGCTTGATTAATTTGATGGTGACTGAATTGATATAATTTTATCAAGCTTGTAAAAATCACTCGGCGCATGCTATGCAATAAGCATGGATTAATAGCCAAAGTAAACTAATGGAGGATTAGTTATAACTAGGTATTGATAACCTCATGCATTTTTTATTAAATTTTAGTACTTTGTTCAGTATTAACTGGTCCACAATGGAATCATGGATTTAGCTGGATTTGAAAGCAACCATAAAGACAAAATCGCTAGAAGCAAACATTTTGATGCTTATAAGATGCATCAAGCCTAAATTTGTGCATAGATGGTGCATGTAAACTTACTTACAAACATAGATAATGCAGCAAGTCTCATTAGATGAATATCATGAATTAGACAAAAACTTTGTAAGGCTAGCATAGCGCCTAGATGGGAGCATGGAATATTTTTTACAACAGAGCCTTTTATACATTTTTTTGAAAAATAAGTCTTTTTATATGATTCATCGAGATAAAAAGTAAACAGATGATCATGTTTTAGTACATAGTCATTTCTTTTGGATCAATTTCACATTTAAAAGAAAAATATTACATAAATGAAGGAAAATAATACGATTAAGTGTGAGATCTTGGATTGAAATTTTCACTCATACTTGGGGGAGGTTTGAATATTTTGAATGAGTTGAGTGTCAAATGAAACTTGATTTTTCGTTTCGTAATTCGTATAAATGCAAAAATGAGATCTCATGTGAGATGTAGAGATTTGAAACTATAAAAATGATAATATCAATGTTTCTTTTTGTATGAGAGTGATAGCGTGATGGATTTGGCATTGGTTGAAATTTTTTCACTCGTTTGAATTTATAAAGAAATTGCTTACTCATTAAACATTTTCTCATAGGTGGTTTTGTAGTATTCTAGAAAACATTATAAAGGAAAAAAGAAAAAAAAAACCTAACACTAATGTTGTTACTCTTTGCACTTCACAGAGAAACTATACAGCTTGAAATCAGTTTTTATATTTTAGAATATTAACATATACACACCAAATATACATCTTTCACCTGTTTATTTTCTCTGTCACTAGATTATTACACACCTACCTACACCTGCCAATTTGAATTTTATTTTTTGCTGTCATGTTTGCTTTTCCGAGGAATAAACCACCTTTTCTATTTCCTCCCTCAAATCAAATTTCATCTAAAATTAAATATTGCGAATGATTGCCAAACCACTACGACATAAGCAAAAAAAAAAAAAAAAACAGTTATGTTAATTTATTCAATTCTGAAACCTTTTTGGACTAAAAATAAAATTCGCATAACGATATTGTTTTGATGAATTTGAATTTGAAATACATATTATATCAAAATAAAACTACAGTGAATTCAACATTAAATTTAATGAGATTACAACAAAAATAAATACCTTGCATACTTTGAATAGAAGTAGAAAAAAAAATCAATTCATAGAATAGTTTATTCGGAAACAAACATTTGCTCTCACATTATTAATTTCAGTATGCTATACCATTAGTTGATAATAAAAGAAATTATTACTGTGTTTCATAGTTGAGGCTTTTGTTTTTATACTCCCATTATTTAGCTATGGAAACTGTGTTAATTATTTCTTTGCTCAGTTTTACATAACTAGCCAAAGTGGGTGTTCGTAGTATTTTCTTTGAATTAATTTTAATTTCCATTTGAGTGGCGTTAGTGTTACGAATAGGCTAAGTGTGTAGACAGTAATACCCATATTTAATTGTTGAGACATATTCTAAAATAGAGTTCAAAACTTCAAATGCAACAAAACCATTTAAAATCAGTTAATATCTGACAAGCTCTGTATAAAATGCAACAAAATCCTTGTCAACTCCAATAAGTTCTTTCCCAGTGCTCCAATTTAGTGTATGTTATGGCGGTCTAATGATAAATTTTATTTTAAAAGGCATTCAGTGCAATATGATGTGTAGGTTGTTGGAGATAGAATCACAGCTGAAATAAGTTTACATTATTCAACTTGGAGTTTATACCCTAAAAGGGCAATGGACCCAGAACTTATGAAATGAAGAAGACGGAACACCTTCAAGGGTGTTGTAGGAGCACCTTAGAAAGGTTGAAAAATAGAGCCAGTAACTGTGATTTGTTCTTAGTGGCAACCAGATGATCATGTAATTACGATATCATTTTAAATTGGCCAAGGCTGTCAGAATTTCAGTGTGTTGTTGGCATCCCAAAATGACGAGAACTCCATTTTAACTCCATTTTATTGACTTTAACAAGAAAGCCTCCAAAAATCATCATCTTCAATTCTTTACTGCATCATCTTCTTCCATTACATTTTAATGTTTTGTTCTTCAAACAAACATCTTCACTTTTATACCTTCATTCTACAATTCAATAATATCTTAATATATCAATACGAGACTTAATAATTTTAAGAATTTTTTTAAGTGAAAATTAGCCACACTCCCTTATTTCTAAGTTTGCTGTAAACAGCATCCCCCTAAAGTTTAATACAAAGTGGGTCCCTGTTTTGTGGAGCTTCATGTTTTTCACAATTTTTTGGTGGTGCACTATAAAAAAAATCAA
The DNA here is from genome assembly GCA_030737875.1 of Allium sativum. Classification (NCBI taxonomy): domain Eukaryota; kingdom Viridiplantae; phylum Streptophyta; class Magnoliopsida; order Asparagales; family Amaryllidaceae; genus Allium; species Allium sativum. The sequence continues at coordinate 372,976,710 of CM060920.1, forward strand.
AAAATTGCAAATAATCATGGAAGCACTCTGCAAAAATAAAAAAACCCTGAAATGTCAGCAATTATAGTGAATAATTGTTGATATGTCAGCAATTATTCACGGTTGTATGAATAATTGCTGACATATCAACAATTATTCAATATATTTGTTGATATGTTAGCAACTATATTAAAAATTGCTGCAATCTGAATTATTGCTGATGTATCAGCAATTATTGTATATAATTGCTGGTATATGAGCAACTATGTTAAGCTTGATGAAGGCTTACGAATACTTGCTGATATATCAACAAGTATTGCATATAATTGCTGATATATCAGCAAGTATAATATACTCGATGTAAAACTGAGTTAATGAAGGACGAATGAAAGATTGTAGCAAGTTCTGCAATTATTGCTTTAAATTGCTGATATATCAACAATTGTTGTACAGGTGATGCAAATAATTGCATTGTTTGTTGTAATATGCTGGAGCTTCGTGATTTTTTTTTTTTGTAGTTTTAATGCATGAATTCGATGATGATTACGTGTTGAGTTTAATTTTGAATTTTCGTAAAAATGTTTTTGATGATTTTCAAAAAATAGGGACCTAATTTATAAAGTTTTAAGACAAGGAGTTTCTTGAATTTCGAAATATATTAGGGACCTGAGACAACTGTCCCATTTTTTAAATCAGGAAACTTATTAAGCTTATAACTAGAATTTGGAATCCAATTGACAACTAAAAGAGATTCTATAAAACAAATTATCTAAGCATATGTTACAATTATGAAAAGCATATTGGTTCTTTCATACCAAATAAACCAACAAGTAGTTAGGAAAATAATATCACATTAATACATGTTATTAATGTTACAACGAAATATATAATTATTCCAATTAAAATCACAATCAAAATGACCAAAATTAAAATGAAAATAAAAACATATAGGATAACATATTTAGTAATATAACAGTCAAAATAAGGATAAAACATATTTAGTAATATAACAGTCAAAATAAAGATGAGCAGCAGTTTCCAAACTATTATTCCAAAAATATTAATTTCTATTAGTAACAAAAAAAAATATTTTTAAGAATTCGATATATTAAGTTTACCATGTAAAACAATCCACATATGAAATTTAGTTTTGGGAGGACCATTGGCTTTCTAAAGATAATAATATTTTTTTATTAACATCTGAGAAACTAAGAAAATTATAAAAAGATTGAGAAGTAAAAGATTTACTTTTATCCCAACGCTAAGTATTAATATCTTTCTCATTATCAATTTCATATAAATCAAATTTGGTACATAATACGGCAAATTGCTTAAGAGTAAAACCTTCAAGAATACAATTGAAACTAAAATTCCACGAAAAATTCTGGTTGTGATTGTAAATATCAGATATTAAAACCCTTTTAAAATTACAAATATCATATAATTTTTTAAATTCAATTCGTAAAGGCATAGCAGAAATCCAACATTCATCTCAAAAAGAGGTATTATTACTAGAGTAAACAATAGAATTAACACCTAACTTATAAATATCAAAATTAAACATAATAGATTTTCAAAAATGGGAAAGATTATTAAAATTATTACTAGTACAAAGATTTTAATTATAGTTATCACTATACCGTTAATTAGAAATTAATTCTTTTCATAATAAGTTAACACTATAATCGTTAAACTTCCAAATCCATTTCTTAACAATGAAATATTTAAATTGTACAAATCAATAAACCATCCTCTTTTTTAGGTTTACAAACAGTTTCTCATTGAACCAAACATTTGAAGCAAGAAAAAAACTATCACCTCACCATAAGAGATTCCTCCTAATCTTATCTATTTTCATAGTAGCCCACTTTGGAAGAGGTAAAAAGATATCCAATAAACGACAAAGTTGATAAGGTAGAGATAATTAACACCACCCAATCCGCTCTAGATAAAAATCTATCATTCCAATTGACAATTTATTATTAATTTTATCAATAATGATGTTCCAATCATTGTGTTTTAATTTTTTAGGCCTAATTACAAAACCAAAGTGTTTAATAGGAAATTTCATTAACTTACAGTTTAAAGTATTCACAACTTAAGCTTCACGGTTATATATATCATTTAACAGTAGAACAAAATTCTTATCAAAATTAATTTTTAATCCAGAAAGAAGCTCAAAACTATATAAGATAAATTTCAAGACAATGATAAACTTGGGTAAATGAGAAGAGAAAATCATAGTGTCATCAACAAATTGGAGAACAGAGATACCATCACTACTAGTAACCTCCCTACCAATAACATCTAACACACCATTCCTAATGGCAAACTTAACAATTTTGAAAAATTCATCAGCAACAAGATTAAATAATAAAGGAGATAAATGATCACCTTGTCTAAGATCACACTTCGATTGAATTTTACCGTCATAAGTATAATGAATATACTAGAATTACTAGATTTTAGCAGAGGCCAAATCCAATCAATCCACCTAACACTAAAACCTTCAGCAAAAAGAAGGTTCTTAAGAAAATACCAATCAATTGAATCAAAAGCTTTAACAAAATCAAGCTTAAGCGTAGGTCAAAATACGTTATTCAACAATAAATAATATATTCTTAAGCAACCGCAACATCACCGGTAATATTTCTATCTTTGATAAAAAACAGTTTGAGAACCATCAATTAATTCATCCATTTTAGAACTTAATATATTGGATTAAACTTTAGAAGTAATTTTAGTAGAACAGTTTAATAAGGTAATAGATTTGAAATTCTTTAAAAGCTTAGCCTCAGTTTTCTTGTGTATAAAATCACATTAGCAAAATTAAATCTTCCTAATTGGCTAATTATAATATACCCTCAAAAATTTCATTAAAATATTAATTAAATCATTTTTTAAAATATTCCAAAAAGTAATATAAAATAAAATAGGAAAGCCATTTGGATCAGGGGCTTTGTCCATAGACACATCTTTTATAGCTTTTAGAAGCTCAGATCCAGTAAAAAAAGACTAAGGGCTTTGTCCATAGACGCATCTTTTATAGCTTTTAGAAGCTCAGATTCAGTAAAAAAAAAAAAAGACTATTTAAATTGTTTAAATCAACTCTATTGTTCACCTTACATAGTAAACTCCTATTGTTCTTAATTCTATGATTATTTGAATCACAACCTCTAAAGTAATTAATAAATTCTCTATTAAGATCATCTTACTCAAAATTTATAGTATTGCACATTTTCCTACAATTAGCAACTTATGAAAAAGAAAATGATATATTTGTCTCCCTCATCCATTCAATTAACCCTGGATGTTTGCTTCCACATAATTTCTTCTTGCAAAAGAATTGTATTAAGATCCTCTTTAAGATTAGGAAACACCATCTTTTCAGCAATACTAAGAATTCTACTTCCTTCAAAAGTGTTTAAAATTAAGATTTCCTTTAAAATCCTATCTTTCTTTAAGTTTAATGTTACCGAACGCATCTTTATTCCATTTTTAAGAAAACTTCTAAGCTCTTTGAATTTGCAGACTAAAACTTCAGCAATGTTATTAGAAAATTTGAAATTGTAAATATTCATTGAGAGCCATTTTTCGAAAATAAATCTTTAGATTTTGTAGCACTTGATGTTTAAATTTGTAGTACAATTCGATAACATCTTTTTAAATGAAATTTGTAGTACTTGATGTTTAAATTTTTGTCATTGTTTTATAGTTTTGCAAAATGCATGTTTTGATGCTACAACTTAATGGAATTAGGTGTATAAAGTTGGTTTTGGAAATTCTGTTTAATGGAACCAGGGTAGAGAACTTCCACACTATGGTATAGCGTGGTTGCAACAATTCCAATGTCTGGCTCTGGTGTAGTTTATCTTAGAACCTAGTCTAAGCCTAGACAAAGTCACCCTAACTTCATATTTGTTTTTTTTTTAAAGGAAACCGCTTTCAGATTTTGGAAATATCGCCCGAAATCTTGTTTTGGGCTCCTTCCGAAACGAAACAACAAATCTCATTGTAAATCTTTTTTCGGATACATCACCCGAGATATTGTAATATCAAACGATATATCATCCGAGACGAGATACTGGAATATCGTTCGAGATCTTTGTTTTTCTGGTTAAAATTTAAATTGTGCATGAGCTAGAACAATAATTAAAAAAACTCAAATAGTGCTACGATAATCTCGCGCTTTTTAACATTTCGCATGTTAAATGACCATATCATATGCTCATATATGTTCTATGATGCTTATAATTTTCAGATTCGTCTTTTTTAACATAAGTGTTACCCATGAAATTATGTATTTTATGTTTTACTTATGTTGAATTTTTTAATGTTTTGGATCTTTTTTATGTTTTATGTCTAACAATAATTCATGTTCATAGATCATATGTTGTAAGCACTAATCTATTTGCATTGTGTTATATTTCTATTATAAGCATATTACGATTTAGAGTATGGATGATCTTTCATAAAATAAGAATAATGAAGTGATTTGCAATTTCAAGTTTAAGTTACAATGTCTGTAATAACATTTATAAAAATCGTTGTGTAAGATTATCAATTTTTAACATATCATGTACCCCCAAATTGTTCCGATATGAACTTTCAGACCCTAAGATGGAAATCCGAGACGAATCCCTGAATTAGACTCATCTCATCTGATATCTTCTCGGTACGAGATCAAATTTCTAAAATTCCTGAGACGAAACTCAACCGATATCTGAGATTTAAAACCTTAAAGGAAACCACGCTGATGGTTAAGTAGGGTTGTTCGTCCAAATGATGCAATCAGCCAGAAATCTGCTAACCCCAGGCATGGTAAATCTAGCGAAAATGGGATGATTTTGCTTCTTCCCTAGCAAGGTGTGAGCATAGTTACCATTCCTTATCCAAATTTTATATGGAAGAAGAAAAAAAGCGAAAATCACACTTTTTTCGAACTAAATTTACTCAACTTGATATAGGTGCCTTATACTCCTTGCAGAAAATTAGTATCCGAGAGTTATAGGTGCTATCAGATGAAACGGACATGCACAACTTAATTTTTCTCGAGAGTTTTTTGGTTCGTCATGTTGTCCTGAGTATATTCAAAATAATAATAACAATAATAATTATAAATAGAAAGTACTGAAGAAAGGAATGAAGGAAGAGGGGTGTTTTCTTCCTTTTTTCCAGAAGGGTGTGTGTCCAGAGTGATTTTTGAGGGGTGTCTTTAACAAACTAAGGGTGCGTTCTTTTTTGAATTGAAATGGGCAAATGAAAGGGATAAGTACGCGAAAGAGGAATGCGTTCTTTTAACACACGAAAGGGGAAGGAAAGGGCCAAAACGTTCAGGTTGAATAGGCAGTTCAGCCGGTCGCAACGGACGTTTCCGACGCGTACGCGGACGCAAACTGCCCATTTAAAAAAAAAAATGCTACCTAAACCAAAGTTTGTTATAGGAAATTTAAACATCTGCGGTCTGGCCAGTTTGTCGACCTATCGTGTTTAATAAGAAATAAATCGCAAAGGAAAGCAATCAATAATAAAATCAACAATTTGAATGAGTGATAAAAAAAAAAAAGATGGGCTGAAGAAAGAAGGGTATTGGAGAATGAACCCAAGAACACGAAAGCCAAAAGAAAGAGTAATTAATTATTTTTTTGGGTAAAAATATCGGAAAGACTGAAATTTATTACTTAAAAAGGAGTCGATTCTAGCAAAATTCAGACCTAGATGCATATTCAAAAAAATAAAAATAAATAAATTGAGGGGTTCTTGCTGACCACTCTCATTTTAATATACATTAGCTCCTCCATGTGCAAGAGATTAATTTTGGATTGTAGCCCACACAAGATTTCAACATGTGATGCTCTTAGTTACCCCCATTAAGCTATTTTTTGTTCTTCACATCGCATAGACTGCTGCTGCTGATGTTGCTGCGTTTGCTTTCTGAAATGCATGCATGTCCAGTAGTACTAATATCTGAATGCTGAAACAGGAATACGAAGGGAAACTCAAGATAGTCAAGATCGACCATGATGCCAATCCTCAGTTAATCGAACAATACAAAGTATATGGGCTGCCTTGCTTGATTCTCTTCAAAGATGGAAAACAAATTCCAGAAAGTAGAAGAGAAGGTGCAATCACAAAGGCTAAGCTAAAACAATATATTGATACTGTACTCAGCTCCAAGACTGTACCATAGTTTTTTTTTTTTTCAGCCATATATCCATGTTGTTTTTTTGTAACATACCGATGACATATTCACCTGATGGTAAGTAAATATCAATGGAATGTTGTAGATTTGTGAAATACCAAACCGAATTGATGTTACAAAGGGTAGAGGCTTAGTTTATTGTTTATATACTTACGAATTTGGTGAAGATCCATTAAGCATATGATGTACAATATTGCATATTTAACGTACCTATTTGCTGGAACGAATTTGGTGAATATCATGTCATTAAGCATATGATGTACAATATTGCTGTACCTTTCTTTCCACAGACTTTTATATCATGATACCCACGTCTTGGTTTTCAGTTTACATACATGTATATATAGCTTTTCTTCACAATACAAAGTAGATATATGAGGTGCAAACTCATAAAAATAAGAAAGGAAATATATAAACCCAAACATCCAAGATGTAAAACAACTTAATATCAATGTCACAAACAGAATTTAGCATTTAAATTTACATAACTGCTGTACGTAAGCTTCATGACTTAAGGGGTATAGAATCTAATCAAATCAAGAATACAAAAACCAATTCTTAGTTCATTTCCACCTCCACAACCATGTCAAATTTTCAAACAATAAAACTTTCTTTTATATAACTAGTAACATATACAAATTTGCGGCAAATCTTTGGTCGACTTGTCCTGGGTACTGTAAGGTTAACAAAGTTTCCACACGCACAATTACCAAGCTTCAATAATGCCAATCAATCGCCATTTATGCTAAACATAAAATGTGGAACTTGTCATCAAACTTTTATTAGCCACCTCACCACAATCTTCAACTAGAAAATTGCTTGAACATGATTCAACACAAGGAACAGCCACACAACGATGGATGGAGAGGCTTAACTTTTTGAGGTGGAAAAAACTGCATGGAAATGCTTGGCCAAAAAATTACGTTTCAATGTTTTTTCCAAAAACTAACAATCCCATCCGCTAGTGACTTCAAACTAGTCCATATACCCAATCTTTTTTGTGAATGTGCTTCCTCCTCTAAAACCATTGAGCTGTCGCTGAACAAAAATGACATAAAGTTATGTGTGTGTGTGTGTGTGTGTTATTATAACACACTAGTGAAACATAAACCAGTCAGACTATGGGAATAACAATAATATGTAATATTTCAGTCGTCGAGGTTTGTTATCATGTCAGCTCTATCACCAAAACTTATTTTAAATTCAACATAGTTTCAAAAATAATTACAAGAATACACCATCTCTGGTCATGCTGACACTAAATTAGTAATTTACGCTGCTACAATTTCAAATTGCACTAAATGAAAAGAAAAACACGATTTTACATTGGTGGGATTTCAAATCACGCTAGTCTAATTTGTTTTCAGTGAATTTGAGCAAGCACGATTTCAAATCGTATCAGTACAAATTGTTAATTAAGCGCTAGCTTAGTCAACAGTGGACTATTTTTTTTTTTTAAATGAATTTAGGATTTGGCCTATATGTGTTGTTTGGAAAAGAGCCAAACTAATTAAATAAAACCTTGCAATATTAACTATCAGAAATAAAACCTTTTTTAAAAAATGGTTTACCTATCAGATTTTGGAACTTTATCGCTACTCGTCTCAGCTTCTTTCTCGGTGCTAACAGAAGATCTGATATCCTGCACATCATTTATTGATTTGAAGTAAATATCCATCCCTAATATAGTATGTGGTCAATCAAATAGAAATAACATGCTCTATTGCACTGGTTACTAAAAATTTACACAACAGTGGCACCATTTATATTCTTTATATAAGAGGAACTAACACTAAGATCTTAGAAATATATCCCTTTTATTTATTTTTTAGAACTTATGTACACCTATTTTAGATATGAGTCGGGGGAAAATAAATGGTAGATTCTATTTGTACACCGAAAATGACTTAACATACACCCTTATTTTTCTATAAAATTCTATTACTAAATTACCCTTTTCTCATAGTTCCTTTTTTAAAACATTTGCATATAAGTAGTCAAATTATTCTTGAAAGTATTGAAACTCTAGGCAAACTAAATATGTTAATGAAGATATTAATGAATTATTTAATCATGAAATCTAAAATTTCAATTAAGAAAACATTCGGAAATAATGGTCTAATTTAGATGTGTTGATTTATTTTGTAAAATTAGAATAATTTTGTTGAAACTAATTTTTTTTCAAAAAGTTTATAAAAGCTACAATATTAGTACAAGAAATAAATTTCATTTTGATAAATTTTACTCAATTTGATGCAAAGAATTTCTAATTTTAGGTAATTGTGTTTTAAGTTTGAAAGAGGAAAGAAAAAGAAGATGAGAACATGGATAATTTAGTAAAAGAAACGGTGTATGTAAAGTAATATATGGTGTATAGTAGTTTATTATAATTTTTGGTATATGTTTAGCAATTTTTGGTGTATAAATAGAATTAGCCAAAATAAATATTCAACAGAAAAGAGCTAAGAAGTTACCATTACATGAATTGTTGAAGACTCTTGATTTGTAGGATTCTCGTATTGGATTTTGCCGCTTGAATCATTTTGTTTGTCAATCAAATATTTTTTGACTTTTTCAGTAGTATTCTCATTCGAATGAATACTCGAAGAACTTATAAGCTCTTCTCTGAAGGCGGTCTCAGAATCAGAACTAAGAAGCGGTTTTACTTTGAATCGTGTTGTTTCAGTATCCTCTGCTTGAGAATATTCACTGGCAGCACCTAATTTATTGCTAGATTTACTTTTACAACTTATTTCCGTACTTGAAGAACATTTAGGCTCTTCTTCCAAAGCATTTTCAGAATCAGAATTAAGAACTGGCTCTACTTCAAACTGCTCGACTGCTTCGTTGTCCTTTATATGTCGATCTCCATTACCAGCATCCAAGTTACTACCCGATTCAATTACATCAATTCTTTCTTCAGCTTCGACAAGCTTTTCTGACTTCTGAAGAGACATTTTGTGATTGTATTGCAATTCCTGCACTATCTCTCTTATCGCATAATAACCTCCTCCTGTTGCTTTTCTAACCTGGGAAGCACGAGGAAACTTTCCAGCATTTGAAGCAATAAACCTGATAATAATCAATAACAAAATTTCAGCGATATTCTCATGAACAAGGCTACAACTCATTTTCCAATCCATGGTTGCAATTCATTGTATAGAGACAATGCTGAAGAAAGTTTTAGCGTGAAAGTGGTATACAACTTGAGTAGTGGTAATTTGTATCACTAGAAAAGTGTAAACTAGTGCACGCATTGATTTATTATTTCATTTATTTATACTGGGTTATTGTTTCCTTTGGATCATGCTGAACATCAAGTAATAGGACTGAGACTTTTGACAGGATCTTGTATAAGATGTGATTTTACATCCGTGTCAGAAAGAGTACAAGGCTCCCAACAATGAGTACTGATGTTACGGCACCCGCTTAGCGTGTGAGTTGTTTTTCTACAAATTGTACATGTTTATCACATCCAAGAGCAAAAACAATTTGAATATTTATTTATCAGTTAGTTTGAATATCTATTTCTAAGTTGCAATATCCAATTTTTTCAATTTGAATTTCTATTTTTATTATTAATTAATAAATATGAAGGACATTTTGAATTTGTTAAAAATAAAAATTATTTGTTAAATCAAATATTTAAGTAATATTAAAATCCTATTTTTAGGTAAAACTAAGATCTAGTGATATCTGTAGAGGGACATTTTTGGTAGTACAAATATAACATCAAAGGTACTAGAACTATTATTAAAGATATAGCAGGAAAAATTGTCAAAAAAAATAGGAAGTAACTATAGTACAGATGTGTAATAATCCGTAGTACAAATGATGCTCCTTAATCAGCAAAACAATCTTTCTTTGAGAGAAGGTACAAAATAGTTCCTAAAGATTGCATCTTTATCATCAAATGGGCACAAAAATGACATTGAAACAATAATACATGAAATTTCGCATGTTTACAAATTTTAAGTGTAAACTTCAAATATCTTGACAGTTAACTCAAACTTCTAAAAGGATTTAAGCCCAGATCGTCCTCCTTGAAACCATTTTCATATGTAAAGTTGCTATTATACAATGATACCATCACAATCACTAGAAGTTGTTCACTCAACTTATACGTGCAATGCTGTTTATCAACCAAAAAATTAAAAAATAAATTTCATTAGATAGGTAGATGGAAATGGAACTAAAGTTTGGTATAAAAATAAAATAAAAACCTTTATCAGGTTTATTGTGATTTGTTAACTGTTTGAAACAACTAGTATAAAATCAACTAAAAGTTCTTCATGACCCGATCTTAAAGAAATGTAATGCTAGATGCAAACGAACCGAATTAATTTTAGCAAACAAAAACATATTTTGAATTCAAATGTTCCCACATAACTTAATGCTATTAATTCAAATTCTAAAATAAAATTTATTCAAATATTACTTGCTACATGGAGAAAGAACTTTCAAAATCACACTTAGAGCTGTCCATTACCTTTTTTGATTCTGTTATGGCATCAGATGCGGTGTCAGAGTTTGACTCGCAAGGACATCAATATGATGTTTGATGCCGTAATGAAAAACAAATAAGCTTCCTGAAAGCTCAAAATCTAAACGTTGGCTGACGTTATTCGATTATCGTTGCTTTTGTCATACAATGCTAAAAACACAATTTTTCTGCAGACTTAGCACACGTCGCAAAAACCTAAGTGCATCATTCCAAAATATGACACGTTTTTCAGAAATTTTTATACACCATAGACTAAAGAAAGAAGACTAAATTATATTATTTTGGTAAATTTAATCTGTATTGCCATTTTTGTTTTACATTCTGTATAGTTATTTTGTATATTATGTTCATATCGAAATATCAATGGCTATAATTCAAATCGTATATTAACAAAGATCAAAGATTGTATCGTGAAACATAATGCACTATTGCCCACAAAATACTAGAACAGTTAATTACAATGATTAACTGCTCAAACCCTCTCCTATAAATCAACCTCTAATACCTCACAACACCCCCCCCCCCCCCCCAACACACACACACCCAAAGAAAAAAAAAACACACACACACACACACACAGCCTCCCACCCCCTTCATTATAAACGATATAAAATTTTGCAGCCATAATCAATTTTTTTAATGGCACGAACACCGCAAGCAGAACCATAACTATTCACAAACATCATCTACCAACACAAGCCACGAGCAGCTGTGCACAAAGATATTACTTAGATTCGACACTAGAAGGCATTAGGGAAGACAATGGAGATCAGAAGCAATTTTAAGCTCTTATAATTCACGATAGTGTTAGGATATGATCCAAAAGTTCTCAATATTATTGAAGATTGTAGCAATCTGGACACACTATAGTATGTAGAGTGTTGCAAACACATCTAGATGGTATGACTGTAGATTGTTTGTTTTTCAAGAGCAATTTTCCCCTTTTTCGCTAGCAGTTCGTTTGTTTTTCAGTGTGTCAGAAAAATATAGTAATTATATAATGCAAAATCATGAAATAGAATAAATGATCTATTCTATTATCAGTGTACAAAATGGAAAATATAGAAAATATAAATTATTACATAAATAACAAATTAATTAGCGAATCTTCGATCAATCAACCTCCCCTCGCATCCATGTTATTCTCCGACCCATATATATGATATGCATAACACTTTACTTCACCCCTGCCTATTCCATTCACATCCGCTATTCTCATTTAAATACCAGGGATTGTTAAAGGGACTCCACTTTTGGTTAAGGGGAGTACCATTTTAAGTTTATTTTAAAATTGTTAAGGGGGGTTAAAATAAATTAGCCTCCCCTTAAACATATTAATAAAATTTCCAATACTAACCCTATACTCTTTCATTAATGCAACCTTAAAACATAAACTCTAATTTAATTCTGCATATCGAAAAATAATAATACATGAAATATAAACGTTCTGCACACATGAAAATAACATATTCAAGCATTGTTTACTTTAGTTTTCACTATCAAAGTAAGCATAGAACACAATAACAACAAATAAACACATACAAAACACATTATCCACAAATGAAAAAAAAGAGCAGCAACATACGCATACGTTTAACACAGCATGAACATAAGGATAAATTCACTTAACAAACATTTGTTTTAATGTTGGAATATGTACACTTTTTATGTAATTACTTTTGACAAATCATCTCACAACGAGGTTGTTTTTCTTATCAAACTGTAATATCTAAACCGTAACACACTGTATTCACCCTCGAACAAAATCCAAACTTTCCATGACGAACTGTATTCATCATTCGCGCAAATGAACAAAATTCATCCGCTTTATGCAAATTGTATTCATCTTTTTCAAAAAAAATCTAAAATTTCAAAAAGGGGATTTATCAACGTTTGATTTTTTTTTACCTTGCGGCGTGTTCAGATCGAACTTTCATTGAATTTTGATCAATAGGGTTTAAGGGATGATGAGGCCGGGGTACTTTAGTCTATATTTTATTTTATTTTAAAAATTCCAAACCCCACCTTAACAAATAAAAAATAAAATGAAATCCCCTTAAATTTATCCTCCCCTTAACAAAAATGGAGTCCCTTTAACAATCCCCTAAATACCCCAATGGCAAACACACCCTTACTTCGAAACAAACGTTATGTACATTTCAAACATCCTGGGTCCAGGGAAATAGCATATAAATCTTAATAAAATGCTGATTTATGACTAATGTTTTTATAACCAAAAGGCTGTATTGTTGGAAACTGTGCAAACAACATCTAAATTGTAAGTTGAATCTAGTAACCAAATTCACACTATCAAATCCAAGGGAATATCAATATCTAGCATGAATGCAAACACACGCACTAATCAAGTTCAAACAATAAAGAGAATGCCCGTACCCATTAACAAAATCTTCGACCAATTTGCGCCTTTCTACCTTCGAAATGCGTACTTTTGGCTTATCAACCGACTCGTCAGAAGCAGCAACTGCAAACAATCTCTTCAATCTTGTCTCTGAACTAACATCTATACCGATTTTCCCAAATAACGCTAAAGAAACAAAATATTTGCAATTCATCAAAAAAATGATATAAAACGTGAAATTTGAAGCTGTAATGGGGATCAAATTTAACCTCTTTTGGGTACAGGGATAGAGGAGATTCGCCTTGTTGCAAACTGCATCGATGATTATAAATGGGATCGAGTTGGAAAGCTGAATACAGGGTCTGTTCAGTGCGTGATCCGATTAAGAAGGGGTTATTATTCTGTTGTCGTTTGCAATAGCCGATATATGGTTCCGACTTCCGAAAGTAGGGTTTATTGAATACATGAATCAGCAGGGTTTTGGCCCTTTGGCTGTCATTTTTGTTCACACCTCGGAAAATACACCCCCAAGACTACAGTAGGCTTTTGCTTTAGGTTCTTTTTTGAAAATATTGCAAAAATAGCTCATTTCTGGCCAACTGAGCGCTGAGTTGACCAAATTGTATTGGCACAATCCAGAATTCCAGCGGTACACGTATACACCGGTGCACTCCCGAATTGCGCCGCAGACTATTAAAGAGAAGTCGGCTCTTTGTTTACTTACAGAAGCATTCCTGGATTGCGCCTATAAGCAAACAGAGAGCTTATTTGCTTCCTGATCTGTTTCTCCCCATTTAAAAATCTGGAGCGCAATTCAGGATTACGCCCCGAGCACAGGCTCCAACTTTTAACTTGCATTTGTAAACCTGGGGAGCAATCTAGGATTGCACCTTGAGCACAGGCTCCAACTTTTAACTTGCATTTGTAAATCCATTGTTACCTACTTTTCCATTCTTCAACTTTACCAAAATCGTTCAAAAAAACAACAACCCAATAACTCATTTTCAACTACTTTTCCATCCTCCAACTTTACCAAAATATTTCTCAAAGACCAACCCAATAATTCATTTTCACTTCCACTCAAAAATTAGATAACATGGGTTGGTTCACTTGTTCTCTTTAAAAGGATTTAGTTCAAAGTCAAAGGTACTTACACTTTCCTCATATTTTCATACATTGAATGTTATACAATTGTTCCTCTCCCCCCCTCTCTCCCCCCCCCCCCTCAAAAAAAAAAAAATTCATCATTTGGTAGGATGGATCAATGGGAGATTGACGACGAAACTTTAATGAAGTATTGGGAAAGTTTGGAGTTAGAATCGTATGAGAGCATGAGGGATATTGATCCTCCACCACAAGCTCCAATGTCGTCAATTGTACATCGACTGAGTAAGGAAATTTGCCCTGATACGGAAACGTCTGAATTGGTTGAACTCCCAGATCATCTACCTAGTGCACCACAAAAGTATTTCATCTGATGGATGGAGGTAAATATATTAACCAAGGCCGAGCACTAGCAATCAGAGAACCAGTACCAAGAAAAATTTATTATTGCAGATCAGACTGCTGCGTGACTGTGAACAAAAATAGAAGCGTTAGTACAGGGCGTAGGATCTACAAATGTGGTCCTTATGATATAAGCCTCATTTATCCGAACACCTTTCGAGTTTGTAACTATAGCGAGTGGGTTGATCCTCTGATGTACCGAAGAGGACATGAGTATGCTTTGGAGATGCATGATGAGAATGAACGACTAAAAAAGGAGAAGGCGGAACAAAAAATACGTTTGGAAAAAGAAAATTTTCCGACTTAGAGTCCAAGCTCCTACGATATTCCAATGAGTAGTTTGGACTTGTGGCATGTATTAATGTATCCCAAATGCTAATGTAGTTTGCAGCAATATGTTAGTCAATGTATGTTTTGCTTGAATGTACGTACAAGGTGATGAATACATGGTCATTGCAAATTGACATCAATGTACGAAAGAAAGAAATTCTTCTACAAACAACAATAATGCTAGTTGTTCAAACATAAACTACAATACTGAAGCCTAATGTTCACTGTTGTGATTAGAGTTGGAGTTCACTGTTCGAAACCAAAAACGTGGACATCGCTTGCTTGTGATTGGAGTTCAATATTGGATTTATGCAACTATGTTCAGCTATGTATTTTTTTATAATCCACCAACCTTTCTGCGATTTTTTTAGAGTCAATGGCATGTATTCTCCATGTGCAGTTGGGGTCGATGTTGCAAATAGTCGTGTATTTCTTTTTGTTAGAACGAATCGGCTTAAACAAAACTGCATGCAAAATTCACCATTCACTTAGTTGAACATGGAACTTACTTTTGCTCTCAAACATCATACAGACTTTGAAACCATTTTGAACACAAGACAATGAAAAAATTTCATTGGTGAATTGCATATTAGCAACAACGGATCTAGCCAACATTTGTGCATTACACAAATCATCGTCTAACGGTATCTCGAACTCCAACTCCTCATCATCACTATCTTCGGGAGCGTTGTCTTCGACTCCAAAATCGTAATTTAAAGGAGCATTGTTTACTTGCATTACATCAACCCATACCGTAACATTATCAGGAATGCTAACAACGGTCATGCTATCAAATGAAGGATCTGGATTTACCTCTCCAATGTCTGGTTCATCTATTTCCATATCGACGTCGGAAATATTTGGTTCTAAGTTTGATTCTGCTTCGGTAGCTTGTGTTAGATAACTGTAGTACGCAAGCGGGAAATTTTGAGTAAATTTTTATATGCAACATAATCCTATATCAATAACACAAGTAACTTACTGTTGGCTCATTTGATACAATTCGGAGGCGTTGGCTGCATGGGAGAAGAACGATAACTTGTTGACGGTCCAGCGGTAGTTTGTGTCGGAAAGTAATTCTTAACACAACTGAAAGATACAAAATAATTTTATTATCAAACACAAAACAATGGTAATATCGTGCAATAGCAGAATTCTGAAGTTCAAGTTACCCTTGACTAATATTTGCGAAGTATCTTGCATCGGATATGGATAGACGGGTTGCGATACTTGTTGAAAATTCACAAACGGATTATACCCAAAACACATTTGTTGTTGCGAATAATTGGGTATGCTAGTAGGCAGATACAGAGAGTAGGTTGCAGGTGCCGCTACGACTGGATTTACATGTGGCTCTACCGACACTCTTCTCACTTTTAAAACAAATAGTTCTATATATTTTGACGCAACGGACAATATAATTTCAACGTCGTCGTCATCTATTTTTATTGCCTTAGCTCCTGAATCGGTCGGCCAATTGCAAACTAATTCAGTGTTAAACTCATCCGACTTAATTTTAGTAGCTTTTTATAGACAACCACTTTCAATTGTAAGAAGTTTGACCCTTTTAAAACTTTTGCCGGTTTACTAAATCGACCATTATATGTTCCACATTTATGTTCATCAGTAACCAAATCCCCATCATAGTAGCATATAGTAGCGATATAATTTGGAGTCATTCTAAGTAAAACACAAGACAAAATGAACTTAGACTGTTAAATGGAAAACAGAATAAACTAGAAAAACAAATCCATACCTTTTGATAATCTAACAACAGCTAACCTCATGTACTCTACAAATAAATTCACAAACAAAGATTCCTGTTTTGTTGAATAACAATGAAGGATCTGAATTTTTTTATTGTAGGTTATAGGTTATTTTGTAGAAGATTGGAGAATGGGTAATGTAAAGGGTGAAGTGAGCCATTTATTATTTATATGCACCGGGGCACAATCCTGAATTGCTCCCCGGTGCACTTTTTTCTTTCAAAAACTGGCGCAATCTGGGAATGCACCAGTACATTTTGAATTGTATATGTGTACCGGCGTAATCCTGGATTGCGCCAGTACAGTCTAGCCAACTCAACGCTGAGTTGGCCAGAAGTGGACTATTTTTGCAATATTTTAAAAAAGTGGGCTATTAGTGAGATAAAAAAAAGAGGCCAAAACGAAAAAAATACCCTTAGCTTTATTCATAATTCTCCTATACACCACATGGTTCAAATATATTAAAACATTTTGTAACACCCCGAATTTTCTATTAACACTAAAGTTGCTAAAATATTAATAAGTGTGTAAGAGAGGGGATGTATCTAATATGAATATAAAAATATTAATAAGTATGTAAGAGAGGGGATGTATCTAATATGAATATAAAAATATTAATAAGTGTGTAAGAGAGGGGATGTATCTAATATGAATATAAAAATATTAATAAGTGTGTGAGAGAGGGGATGTATCTAATATGTATATAAAAACAATAATAAGTAAAGGGGGATGTATCTAATATGTACATTGTAGAATATATATATATATATATTTATGACATGAATAGAAGTTTATTAATATGCTGAGTGTTTGCTGAGTCACTTCTGACTCATTGCTGAGTCAACAAGATAAACCCCATCTTGTCTGAACGGCTGCGGTTATTTCTAGGTTAAATCTAATGGCCTAAATGAATTCTAAAATTTATAAATAAGTGGGTAGACCCTAGACCTAAATCACTTGTAAAATTAGAGAAGCTACCGTCATGCTGCTGCCATGGAGTTCAGCATAGCCGTCACAAATTAAGAAGAGGAAGCCTAATCTACTACAACTAAATTCTACTCAACAAAACAAATCAAACCAAAGAACTCTCTCTTTAATTCTCTTCTTTAAACTGTGAGTATGATGATTCTCACAATGATATTATAAAATAATTTGATTAAGTTGTAACGGATCACAAGAAAGTGATATGATTGTAATTATAAATTCTATGTATTGTGAATCTCTTGTTATGATTTTATGTCGTCATATGATGTAAATTATGTTGCAAATTATGCTATGTTATGCTATCACACTATGCTATGTTATAAATTATGCTATGTTGTAGGTTGTAAATTATGCTATGTCATATGTTGTAAATTATGCCATGTCATATGTTGTAAATTCTCCTATGCTATGTCATGTTATGTTGTAAATCATGATATTATGCTATACTATGTTGAAAGTCTCATATATGTCGTAGATCTCATATTATCACCCATGTTGGAATCCATATGTTATATGATTAATGTTAAGTTGGGTTGAATCATGTAAGTTGTAAAATCATGATGTGGCTAATTATGTAAATTGGATCATGTCTAAGTTTATGTTTTCTTTTAAAATTAAATGGATCATGTTTATGGGAATTTGCCTATTGAGTTAGGTGTACCCATAAACATGAATCAATGTTTTTATGGATCTTGGTTATGGGAATTTGCCCATTGAGTTAGGTGTACCCATAAACATAGATCTATCATTAAATAAAACTTGATTATGGGAATTTGCCTATTGAGTTAGGTGTACCCATATAAAAACCATGTTGTTAAATTAGACGATGTTGATTCACACATGTTCATATGAAAGTTTATGAAATTTGATTGAAACCATATTATGTGACACCGTTAGATCCATGAAAGTTGTACATATGCAAGTTACACCCCTACTATAGTTTATTTAGTCACATATACATGTTGTTGTGATGATAATTCCTTTTATGTTATAGTCTAACATATATTTTGCGAATAAACGTTCAAACGTGGGGTAGGGGAAATATTAGGAATTAATAAATTGGGTGCAATTCTGTATAATTTTGCATACCATGAATGGATGCCCATAATTGAGTCAATTATGGACATCATTAAATTTATGAATAAATTATAAATTTGAATATGGAAGTTAATTCAAATTTGGGAGGGATTAATTAATTACAATTAATCACTTAAGATAATAAACACTCTTTCTATTTACATACACCAGAAGGTTCTAGGGTGACAGAGAGGATAGTGTCTAGGCTTGGGTTTGGAAAACCAGTTTCCTGCCCTCCCTGGCTATCCCTAACTGACCCAATGAACGGGATGGTCTTGTATTTAGAAAGAAAAACATGTGGTGGGACATGGGAATCTAGTGGGTGCCTTGGGTGGCATGAGGAATCTAGTGGGTGCCTTTAGTGGCATTTGAAATACGATTAGAAAATGGAATAATTTGAATATAAACAATTATGACATGTAATTCAAATTATTGGATAAAAATAGGTATTGACACCTATAAAGGGAAATGTTTTAATTAATTGATTAATTAATTAAAATGGGCATGGTAAACGAAATGGACTACTTAACCAAATCTGATCCTTAAGGATTGTATGAACTTAAGTTTAAGTTGGGGGTTAAGTAAACTGGGTTATATGGAATGAGTGGGTTAAGTAAATCTTTGGTAGGTGGGTAATATTAGTATATATAGGCCCACAAACTTAACCGTAAATTAAATATATCTGAACCAGTGAGAGGGTTAAGTAAATCTTGGGTAGGTGGGTAATATTTGTGTATATAGGCCCACAGACTTAACCAATACAACCCGTTAATTAAACCAAAGGGTGAGACTAGGTTAAATTAGAAAACACTTAACCAAATTTATACATGTAAGTGGACATGGGGTTAAGTGGGATGTATTAAAGGGGACCAAGCTTGGTGGGGGCCCTTTTCAGTCCAGTAGCCCATTAAGTATCTTTCGGAGCTCGACCCAAGTCGAGGACGGGACACGCATACTGGGTTTGATTGTTAGAGGTCAAAACGGGGTAGCGGTGGCAACGCAAGTCCAACGGGGTCATGTGCGTGCGTGGGCCCGAGCCGGTAAGTAAGACGTTGTTGCATCGTGTAGGTATAAGCCGTGCATTCCTTGCATTGCATAAGGTTGCCATATTGGGGAGTGATACACCCCACTGTGGGACCTGCACGGGTATCTACGTGTTAGGGAGCCGATCGAATAAATGGGAAGTAGGGTACACCTAGTGGAGATAGGGGCAGGCGGCACCTATGTAGTCAGCTAGGGGTACGTAAAGCCATTGGGAAAGTTTCTAAGTGAAGCTAAGTGGGATGAATCTTTAGGGTGACTGGTGTGGTGCAGTATAGTGTTTATCCTTTAGTATTTAGGAGCGCCTATAACGTTGCCTTTAGCGATTGTCTATGTCCTTAATCTGCTCTTCATAGACATTTTCTTGTTTTCCAGCTTATGCCTTAGTCCAGTTATTTCTTAGTTCATTAAGGCCATAACCTCATAAAGACCTCTCACATTAGACTGGCATTTATGGCAGCTGGATTTGCCGGGCGGGTCCGGGCAGTTTTACACCATAAAAGAGTCTAACCTCGTGTCTTTACAACTGTTATGCTTTAGTTTGGGCCTAGGACCTCTCACATTGGGCCGACATTTGTGACTACTGGATTTGCCGGGCGGGTCCGGGCAGGTTTACATCACAAACGGGTCCAACCTCGTGTCCTAAGCATTGATTATTAATAATAATCCACTTTCCCCCAATTTTAATAATTCCCTACTTGAATTATTAATTACTTCCAATTTTTAACAATGTCCATAATTGACTCAATTATGGACATTCTCTTATTATGTTTGCACAAGACCGCGGAGGTGGTAGAGCCGAGCTTGCTTAAAGAGGTGGAAATAGAGCGTGATGCAACAATTAGACGAGCTCCTACATGCATTCTTGGGTCGGAGATCAAAAAGTTGAGGAATCGAGAGGTCAGACTGGTTAAAGTGCAATGGGGAGATGATGAGAGCAACGCAACTTGGGAGACAGAAGAGAAGATGCGTTCGTTGTACCCTTTTCTTTTTGAGGGTATGTCTTTTAATTTCTCCTTTATCGCTTAGCTTATCTTATCTTATCTTTAGTATGTCCTCTCATTAGTATCTTTGACCTTTAGTTAGGATAATCCTATGGTTGAAACATGTGTTTGAGACATGTTATGTATGATGGATGCAAAATGGATGCAAGTGTTTGCTCGTGGATGCATATATACACACACTTTAGGCACTAGATCGGCTCAGTCACTTCATATTGCATATTGCATATATATATGGATGTATTTAGTATAATGGATGTATAATGGTTGTACCATCATATGGATGCTGCATTCGGTTGAATGGGTGTGCACGCATATAGAAGTAGTATGTAAGCAATTAGGATCTTTTGCATACATAATGGATTCATGACACTTACATAATTTGCATTAAGGAGGTCAACTGAATCAGTAGACCACCTGATTTCGCATTAGGTAAGGACATGTACACACACTTTGCATATGATCATAAAGCATTAGAAGTCTTTTAAGGACAATGGATGCCTGTGTATGATGGATGAGTAGATGGACGTTTGGATGGTAGGATATACATTCTTCCAGACTTGAAGATTTCGGGGACGAAATCCTAAAAGGAGGGGAGAATGTAACACCCCGAATTTTCTATTAACACTAAAGTTGCTAAAATATTAATAAGTGTGTAAGAGAGGGGATGTATCTAATATGAATATAAAAATATTAATAAGTGTGTAAGAGAGGGGATGTATCTAATATGAATATAAAAATATTAATTAGTGTGTAAGAGAGGGGATGTATCTAATATGAATATAAAAATATTAATAAGTGTGTGAGAGAGGGGATGTATCTAATATGTATATAAAAACAATAATAAGTAAAGGGGGATGTATCTAATGTGTACATTGTAGAAAATATATATATATTTATGACATGAATAGAAGTTTATTAATATGCTGAGTGTTTGCTGAGTCACTTCTGACTCATTGCTGAGTCAACAAGATAAACCCCATCTTGTCTGAACGGCTGCGGTTATTTCTAGGTTAAATCTAATGGCCTAAATGAATTCTAAAATCTATAAATAAGTGGGTAGACCCTAGACCTAAATCACTTGTAAAATTAGAGAAGCTACCGTCATGCTGCTGCCATGGAGTTCAGCATAGCCGTCACAAATTAAGAAGAGGAAGCCTAATCTACTACAACTAAATTCTACTCAACAAAACAAATCAAACCAAAGAACTCTCTCTTTAATTCTCTTCTTTAAACTGTGAGTATGATGATTCTCACAATGATATTATAAAATAATTTGATTAAGTTGTAACGGATCACAAGAAAGTGATATGATTGTAATTATAAATTCTATGTATTGTGAATCTCTTGTTATGATTTTATGTCGTCATATGATGTAAATTATGTTGCAAATTATGCTATGTTATGCTATCACACTATGCTATGTTATAAATTATGCTATGTTGTAGGTTGTAAATTATGCTATGTCATATGTTGTAAATTATGCCATGTCATATGTTGTAAATTCTCCTATGCTATGTCATGTTATGTTGTAAATCATGATATTATGCTATACTATGTTGAAAGTCTCATATATGTCGTAGATCTCATATTATCACCCATGTTGGAATCAATATGTTATATGATTAATGTTAAGTTGGGTTGAATCATGTAAGTTGTAAAATCATGATGTGGCTAATTATGTAAATTGGATCATGTCTAAGTTTATGTTTTCTTTTAAAATTAAATGGATCATGTTTATGGGAATTTGCCTATTGAGTTAGGTGTACCCATAAACATGAATCAATGTTTTTATGGATCTTGGTTATGGGAATTTGCCCATTGAGTTAGGTGTACCCATAAACATAGATCTATCATTAAATAAAACTTGATTATGGGAATTTGCCTATTGAGTTAGGTGTACCCATATAAAAACCATGTTGTTAAATTAGACGATGTTGATTCACACATGTTCATATGAAAGTTTATGAAATTTGATTGAAACCATATTATGTGACACCGTTAGATCCATGAAAGTTGTACATATGCAAGTTACACCCCTACTATAGTTTATTTAGTCACATATACATGTTGTTGTGATGATAATTCCTTTTATGTTATAGTCTAACATATATTTTGCGAATAAACGTTCAAACGTGGGGTAGGGGAAATATTAGGAATTAATAAATTGGGTGCAATTCTGTATAATTTTGCATACCATGAATGGATGCCCATAATTGAGTCAATTATGGACATCATTAAATTTATGAATAAATTATAAATTTGAATAGGGAAGTTAATTCAAATTTGGGAGGGATTAATTAATTACAATTAATCACTTAAGATAATAAACACTCTTTCTATTTACATACACCAGAAGGTTCTAGGGTGACAGAGAGGATAGTGTCTAGGCTTGGGTTTGGAAAACCAGTTTCCTGCCCTCCCTGGCTATCCCTAA
Source organism: Allium sativum (assembly GCA_030737875.1). Taxonomy (NCBI): domain Eukaryota; kingdom Viridiplantae; phylum Streptophyta; class Magnoliopsida; order Asparagales; family Amaryllidaceae; genus Allium; species Allium sativum. The sequence continues at coordinate 372,999,896 of CM060920.1, forward strand.
CTGACCCAATGAACGGGATGGTCTTGTATTTAGAAAGAAAAACATGTGGTGGGACATGGGAATCTAGTGGGTGCCTTGGGTGGCATGAGGAATCTAGTGGGTGCCTTTAGTGGCATTTGAAATACGATTAGAAAATGGAATAATTTGAATATAAACAATTATGACATGTAATTCAAATTATTGGATAAAAATAGGTATTGACACCTATAAAGGGAAAGGTTTTAATTAATTGATTAATTAATTAAAATGGGCATGGTAAACGAAATGGACTACTTAACCAAATCTGATCCTTAAGGATTGTATGAACTTAAGTTTAAGTTGGGGGTTAAGTAAACTGGGTTATATGGAATGAGTGGGTTAAGTAAATCTTTGGTAGGTGGGTAATATTAGTATATATAGGCCCACAAACTTAACCGTAAATTAAATATATCTGAACCAGTGAGAGGGTTAAGTAAATCTTGGGTAGGTGGGTAATATTTGTGTATATAGGCCCACAGACTTAACCAATACAACCCGTTAATTAAACCAAAGGGTGAGACTAGGTTAAATTAGAAAACACTTAACTAAATTTATACATGTAAGTGGACATGGGGTTAAGTGGGATGTATTAAAGGGGACCAAGCTTGGTGGGGGCCCTTTTCAGTCCAGTAGCCCATTAAGTATCTTTCGGAGCTCGACCCAAGTCGAGGACGGGACACGCATACTGGGTTTGATTGTTAGAGGTCAAAACGGGGTAGCGGTGGCAACGCAAGTCCAACGGGGTCATGTGCGTGCGTGGGCCCGAGCCGGTAAGTAAGACGTTGTTGCATCGTGTAGGTATAAGCCGTGCATTCCTTGCATTGCATAAGGTTGCCATATTGGGGAGTGATACACCCCACTGTGGGACCTGCACGGGTATCTACGTGTTAGGGAGCCGATCGAATAAATGGGAAGTAGGGTACACCTAGTGGAGATAGGGGCAGGCGGCACCTATGTAGTCAGCTAGGGGTACGTAAAGCCATTGGGAAAGTTTCTAAGTGAAGCTAAGTGGGATGAATCTTTAGGGTGACTGGTGTGGTGCAGTATAGTGTTTATCCTTTAGTATTTAGGAGCGCCTATAACGTTGCCTTTAGCGATTGTCTATGTCCTTAATCTGCTCTTCATAGACATTTTCTTGTTTTCCAGCTTATGCCTTAGTCCAGTTATTTTGGTAATAATATTGTAGAATTATCATATTCACCAGACTTTATGTCTGACCCCCTCTTTTCCATCCTTTTTCTCCCTTCAGGTCCGCAGGTTGGGCCAAGTTCTAGTGGAGTCTAGTTGGATCGCTTATCTTCTGGAAAGCTTGGACTGCTGAAGTAAAGTCCAGCTTGTTATCTTTCTTTTTAATGGCTATTCATGTAATGGGATTATGTACTTGTTTTATCAAGATAGATATTGTACTTGACATTGAATATGGTGTTATGATGTAATCAAACATGTTTTGACTTCTGCTACAATGAAATAAAGTTTTTGAATTTCCAAGTACTATTTTATATCTGTCTTGTTGTAATTTTACTGTTCTATATTCACTTAAAACCTCCATGGAAGTTAATGCATTCCCTTTGTGAGTGACATTAATGGACGTGGGGTGTTACACATTTTTTCTAGGATAAATTTTCAAAAGAAACCTCTAAAATTATTTTTTGTAACTTAGATCTCAAATAAAATTTGTGAAACCCTAGTTCTTAATTTGATTATTGAATGAGCAATTGGATGATTAATTTTTGTAAAATTGTCATCAGGACCCGTAGATAGAAGTATTCTTTATCTTTAAAGGCAACATAGAATCGAAATGCAGAGATTATGATGGTATTTAGTTTATATATATTGGCTTTTAATTGAAAAATATTAACTTTAGTTTCTTTTCATTAATTTAAGTACATAAACAACTTCATTTGTTGATCATTCTAGTCAAGTTGAAAGAAATTGATTTTAAAGATGCTAGATTGTAACAAAATTTAAGAATAGCTAATTTCATAGAGAGATGCAAATTGATTATACTAGACTAGATCATCACCTCATACTGCTTTGTGTGATTGGCGGAGACTCAAAATGTAACACCTCAAAATTTGGTGTTAGTTGGATTACTTATTCAGTCAGGTTCAAACAACGAAATTTGATCATGAACTTGCACCATTGCGTTCGTATCAATATTCTGATCAACTTTCATGTTTGAAACTTCGCGAACGGGGTCCATATGAAAATTTAAAGACGTAAAATGATAGAGAACTAAAAATAGTACATAAAAAAATTGCATTAGCTCTACCCATTACTCACCCAGCCCCACCATCGCCAAGTTGATCCAGAAGGTCGATCGGGTTGTTGACCGCTTGATCGACCTACTAGTGGATCTAAGCAGATGGCAGCTAGGGTTTGGCGTGTATAACTTTATGTTTACGAACATATTTTAATTAAATTAAATATAGCAAATGTGAGTCATTTGAACGCCTATAAATAAAGCTCTAGACCCCTTACTCTTTGCTCTTATTTTATGGAGGTAGCAGAGAAGCCCTACCATTTTCATTTCTTTCATTTTTTTCCAAACTTTCTAAAATAAATCAGTTTTCAGATCAAAATAACAAGAATTGGAAAAGATGAATCTAGATTTATGGACAAAAATTGGTTTTGCGTACAGGTAATTCTATTTTTTATTTTCAATCCTTTTTTCCAATTCTTTTCTAGATCTATAAATTTTAATATGTATACATATCCCTTTATTATACATATTACAAATTTATAGGAATTTGGAAATAAAAACTTAAAAGCTGTTGTTCAGATTTAGGATTTTGGAATAACTTTTAGGTGAGTGAGAAATTTATACATTGTTTCTAATATCAGGTCTATTTCGTTGGTGCAAATTTAAATTCATGTGCCTAAATCTGATATTTGTTTGTAGGTTTTTCAATTATAATATTCTTATTTTTCCTACAATTCTTTCTTATATTTTATGGTTACTGTTTGCACCTTAAATCTAGAAATCAATCCTTGAATATTATTGAGGTTCGTGTAGTTGCTTATTCCAGATTTGTAGAATTGGACGAAAATGCAAGATTCGTGTAAATTACCATTATTGTTTTGTAAATCTTTCCATGTTTTGGATTGTTTAGGATTTTGCTTGATTTTTGTAAATTAACTTTTTTTGTCCTTTTTCAATAAAAGACAGTGTTTAAAATTACAAGGAGTGTGAATAAAACATATGGAAAGGATGTATAAATTCATGTATATTGTACGTAGTTTATACTAGATATCCCAAATGAAATATTATCTATTCTTTGTGATTTTAAATATGTTAATATTTCCTCTTTTTAAATGTTTGGGCAAAATTTACAAGAATTATAACAAATAAATTTTATTATGAGATTTTGGATCTCAACAAGTCAAAACACGTAAGATTGTGGACCAAAATGTAAAATAATTAAAATTTAGTAATTACTTTAATATTGCGCTAACGTATTTTTTACGTTTGGCTCTTTTAGCGTTTAATGGGGACTAGGTTCTTTTTGCTTTTCGCCACTTCTACCCAAATGTTCTTCCTCTTAACACTATGCCTTCGCTCCACCGTTTCACTCTCTCTCGTCCCCTTCTCAATGTCATATGCTCCCCTTTATCCTATCCTAGCTTTCCCTGTTTCATCTACTTGGTTGAACATGGCACTTTCAATCCCTCGTTTCAGATTCAATTTCCCTTTGAGATTTCATTCTCCATTCCATGAAGCCAGATCTGGTTACATGTGGTGACCTCGTTCGTCTCCTCTACGAAGTTCTCTTTGATAACTCTTGTAGTATTATCATGATTGCGCCTTCTCTTGGTCCTCTTCCGCTTGGTTCTTCTTCCTACATCTCTCTTTGGTCGTCGCATGGTACGAGCCTAGCTCGACAACTGGTGGTCTTGTTTCCTTTTTGGTGCAAGGTTTTGGATCTAAGTGTTTCACTAGGTTTTGGGGTTTCGGCGTATGTTGATTTGCAATTGGGGTTTTGGATCTAAGTGTTTCACTAGGTAAGCCTCTTCCAGACTCCTATGTCCACGGCGATAACACTAGCTATGGTGGTACTTGGGTTTTTCTGGCTCGGCTTACTGCCTTTCTTTGTGTCCTCCAAACCTTGGGTGTCAAATGGTTGAGTGAGATGATGTGGTGATAGCCTTCCTCTTTGGAATGCTGCTATGTAAAGTTTTTTCAGTTATGAGTGTGTTCCTGTGATTCGTCCATGTAAAACTGCCAGGCTATGTGCTGATAAGATGTAACGACCCAGTTTTTTGGACTAATTTTATAATTTATAATGTATAGATTATACCGATAATTTGATTAAATTAAATGAATTAAGATTTATATATTTAGATATATATCAGGAAAATATGTGTGTTGATTCCTTAACCGATGTATATTTATATATAAAATAAGTAATAGACGTTTTGTGATTTTGTTGTAACATTAATTGGTTTATCCCATGTGAATATAAGAGCATCTAAGTAAAAATAAAAAGGACAATTTGATTACTTCACATAAAAGATAAACAAGATTAATTATGAATAACTTGAATATAAAATAAGATTACTTCATAAGAAGGAATATAAAAAGTATATTATTATTTAATGCAAGATATTCATTTTCATTGATAATGTTGATAAGATCTAATTCATTAAATTGAATAATCATTTTTCTTATGCCTATATTAACTTGTCATGTTTATATATCTATAAATATAAATATATACAAGCTAGTGAATGTGTTTGAACACTTTTCTTGCATTTTGAAACTTGCTTTTAAGTCATGAGTTACTTAAAGAATAAAAACATTGAAATATACTTGGAATTTATATTGCATTTTAATTTCCAAATCAACATATACATATAGTACATACCTATATGCATATGATTATATTACAGCAAGATCATAGTGTAAACTTAGGAGCAAAGTCGTGTACATTTAAGGGGATGGTACATCACCTTTCACTTCACCCATATACTACAGCATATACACCCATATCAACTTTGAGACACCTACACCTTATCTACCAAAACAACCTCTAAGATAGATTTGCACATGTGTTGTTGGAAAACAATGGCTGAGTCGCAGACTAGGTCGCTTTCTTGAAGACGATTCGGCGATTTGGTCAGAGGTGCAAACCAATTCGTTCCTTCGCCGCCGCCTCTAGGATAAAACAGCCTCTAAAATAGTAACTGATTTGCTTGCACAAACAAATCAGTGCAGATTTGCACTTTCGGGAAAAATACTGCTCGAAATTTCTTAGAAGTTTTAATGGCGGCTGAGAAGAAGAGAATATAAAAAATTCGGTGTTTTTCTCGTCTCAGATAAAATAGTATATATAGAACGAGAATTAGGTTTTGGGAGAAAATATCGGATCTGCTAAAATTTCGGGGGGATTAATTATTTTACCGTTGCAAAACTTTTCCGTTGCAGAATAAATATCGGTGCGCAAAATAATTTTTCCATAAAAAAAAAGGTTCGAAAACAACTAAGTTTTATGGTCCAAAAATATAAGTGCCTACACCACAAAGCCCAAGCCCAAGCCCAAGCCCAAGCCCAAGCCCGAACCGAACCGGGCCGGGTCGGGTCGAGTCGAGTCGGTCGGTCGTGCGCGCGTGTGTGGTGGTCATGATGCATGGTCTCCCTCCTCACAACAATGCATGTATTGGGAGCCCAAGGCCCCAACATGACTTCTTAGAAACAAGTATAAATCCTTGCCTCTTCCCTATAATCCCATGATGTGGGACTACTCAAACATAGGAGCCATTCATACACTTATTCAATCATTTTTAATAATTCACATAATGTTTGTAAACATTTCCAACAATCCCCCACTTGAATTTTTAAAAATATTTTCGAGCAGTTTCTTAAAAACATAAGATTGTGCATAAACAAAGGTGTCCAAGGACTTGAACCTTTGCATAGTGAGTAAGATTCAGTTTTTACTAGAGTGACACGTAGTCTTGAACTCTATTCCTGACATCAAACCACACACAACCTTTTCTATAGTGCAATCAGATAAGCCCGTGCATTTATGGCCCTGCACGTCTATCCCAGTTTAGTGAATGCTCTAGAAGTTTTGCCCAAACTCCATAGGAAACGGCCACATTTCCACATTCACAAAGGTGAGTCTATCAAGAGCACTCCTGAAGGTAGGTACTCCACTCCAAATAGAGTATAGATCTCATTAAGAGTTTCTATTAACTCATCCTCTAATCATTTCAGGAATACATGCTTCTTGGTTTATTAAATAGCATGTTCAACTCATATCACTACACAACTTGTTATTACCCATTGAACCTAGTTCTTGGGATCTCCAGTCATTTAGGTCGGGTTACCATTGTGCGTGACTCAACAATCTAAGGGCAATAGTCCCATTCTTTTAGAAGAGTTATGGACTTTCTCTCTGGACAGTCCTTTCGTCAAAGGATCTGCCAAATTTTCCTCACTACGTACGTAATCCACTCTAACGGTACCTATGGAAAGTAGTTCTCTAACAGTGCTGTGCTTACGACGTATTTGTCGTCTCTTACCGTTATAGTAACGGTTCTGAACTTTTGCAATAGCCGCGGTACTATCGCAATGTATCAACACTGCTGGTATCGGTTTTTCCCATAAGGGAATCTCAGCTAGCAGATTTCTCAAATATTCTGCCTCTTCACTAGCTGTAGCTAGTGCTATCATCTCAGACTCCATAGTAGACTGAGCCAAAATAGTCTGTTTCTTGGATTTCCAAGAAACAGCTCCTCCAGCGATGCTAAATATGTAGCCACTGGTCGCTTTAGAATCATCAGATAAGGTATTCCAGTCTGCATCAGAATATCCTTCAAGTACAGCTGGAAACCTTTCATAATGTAATCCAAGGTTCATGGTTCGTTTAAGGTATCTCATTACCCTTTCAATAGCTTGCCAGTGCTCTATACTAGGTCTACTGGTAAACCTGCACAATAATCCCACGACATAGGCAATGTCGGGTCTAGTACAATCAGTGGCATACCGAAGGCTGCCAATGATGCTCGCATAATCAGACTGTCTTACACCTTCACCAGTGTTCTTAAATAACTTTACACTGTGATCATATGGCGTACTTGCATGTTTACAGTCAAAGTAATTATATTTCTTTAGTATCTTCTCAATGTAATGAGATTGGTCCAAAGAAATTCCCTTTTCTGACCTAGTAATCTTAATACCAAGGATTACACTCGCTTCACCTAGATCTTTCATATCAAAATTGACACTTAATAAGGATTTGACTGAGTTTATGGCATGAATATTTGACCCAAAAATGAGTAGGTCATCTACATAAAGGCATATAATAGTGCAAATGTCATTCTCAGATTTGTAATAAATGCATTTGTCACTTTCATTAACTTTAAAACCATTTGAAATGATTAAGTTATCAAATTTTTCATGCCATTGTTTAGGTGCTTGTTTTAAACCATATAATGATTTATCCAATTTACATACTTTATGTTCTTGACCATGTACTACAAATCCTTCAGGCTGGTCCATATAAATTTCTTCGTCTAATTCACCGTTCAAAAAAGCAGTTTTAACATCCATTTGGTGTATAAGTAAATTATGAATGGAAGCAAGTGAGATTAATACCCGAATGGATGTTATTCTAGTTACAGGTGAAAAAGTGTCAAAGAAGTCTATATTTTCCTTTTGTTTAAAACCTTTAGCTACTAGTCGTGCTTTATATTTATCTATAGTGCCATCAGGTTTTAATTTCTTTTTAAGTACCCATTTACAGCCTATAGACTTACAACCGGGGGTAAATCTACCAAGTGCCAAGTCTTATTGGATTCTAAAGAATCCATCTCATCGTTTATAGCCTCTTGCCAGAAATCGGCATCTAAAGAAGATAAGGCTTCTTGGAGGTTTATAGGATCCTCCTCAATAGTAAAAGCACAAAAATCTGAACCAAAGTCTTTTATGGTTCTTGCTCTTTTACTTCTTCTAGGTTCAGCTTCAGAATTTTCATTAAGTTCTGTTCTAATAGGCATATTTGAAGTGCCCCCACTATTCCTTAATTTGAAAGGAAATTTAGTTTCATAAAAGTCGGCATCATTTGATTCAATTATATTATGTGCATTAAGGTCATAAAATCTATATGCTTTGCTATTAATAGCATAGCCTATAAATGCACATTCATATGCTCTACTTGCCAATTTTATTCTCTTAGGGTCTGGAATGCGAACATATGCTAAACAACCCCAAGTTCTAAAGTATGAGACATTGGGTTTATGATTCTTTAAAATTTCATAAGGTGAAATTTTATTCTTAGATTTAGGGATTCTATTCAGAACGTAGCATACAGTCAATAAAATATCCCCCCACCAATGTTTTGCTGCACCAGAATTTAATAATATGGCAACTACTAGCTCGGTAAAGGTCCTATTTTTCCTTTCTGCTTTACCGTTCATTTCAGGTGAGTAGGGTGCAGTTCTCTCATGTACTATACCATGTTGTTTATAGAAATCCAGAATAGAATTAGATTCATATTCTGTTCCTCTATCACTACGAAATCTCTTAATTTTTCTATTTGCTTGATTCTCAATCTCAGTTTTGAATGTTTTAAACATGTCAAAAGCATCACTTTTATTTTTCATAAGATATACATATGTGAAATCAGAGCAGTCATCAATAAAAGTGATAAAATAACAATGTCCCTGTCTAGTTAAAGTGCCATCAAGTTCACATATGTCAGAATGAATCAAGTCTAAGGGTTCAGAAACTCTATCAACAGATTTGTGAGGTTTCTTTGTGATTTTAGCTTGTGTACAGAATTCGCATTTATCAGATTCAGATTCTGTCATTTTAGGTATCATATCTAGGGTGCTCATGTTTTGAATTATTCGTTTATTAACATGACACAATCTAGAATGCCAAATATTAAAATCACAAAGCATATAAGCAGAAGAAGTCACTTTATTAGATTCAACATTCAGTTTAAACATACCCTCACAAGCATAACCCTTTCCCACAAAAGTTCCCTTATAAGTAAGAGTGTACAAATCAGCCCCAATAACTTGAGTGAAACCAGCCTTATTAAGGAGGAAGCCAGAGACCAGATTCTTTCTTATCTCTGGAGTGTGCATAACATCTTTCAGAATTACAGTTTTTCCAGAGGTGAACTTGAGTTCCACGTTTCCAATCCCCGCAACTGTAGTGGTGTGAGAGTCTCCCAACAGCACTTTCTGATTTTCAGCAGCCGTGTATGTAGAGAACATGCCACGATCATAGCAGACATGGCGAGAAGCACCGGTGTCTACCCACCAACCCTCTGATCCACCAACAAGGTGAATCTCAGTAATCATAGCCGTAAGAGGCTCCTCAGTCAGGTTAGCCTGCGGTGCAGAGCTTGGCCTGTTCCGGCACTTTCGTGCCATATGCCCTGGTTTTCCACAGTTGTAACAAAGAAACAACTGTCCAGAGTCATTCTTTTGGGCTGGTTTCTGCTGTCCTTTTGGGTTTCCTTGCGGATTCCCATTCTGTTTGTTGCGCCTGTTCTGATTCTTAAAAGATTTCTGATTTGGTTTCAGAACAGCGGGAGTGGTCTTCTTAGTACTGCTGTTATTCACAATCAGCACCTCTTCTTTCTGGTCTTGCTTGCGTGCTTCCTCCTCAATACGGAGGCGTGTAATCAAGCTCTCTAAGGAAAATTCCTTAGTCTTATGTCGCAAAGTGTTCTTAAAATCTTTCCAGCTAGGGGTAATTTGTCAATGATAACAGCAATTTGAAATTGTTCGTCCAAGACCATACCTTCGGAGATGATCTCATGAGCTATTTTCTGAAGCTCATGAGACTGCATCTCTACCGATCTATCATCAGTCATCTGATACTTTAGGTAGCGACTTACAGCGTATTTCTTTGCCCCTGCCTCCTCTGTGTCATATTTCTTCTTTAGTGCTTCCCAGATCTCCTTTGCCGTCTTTTCATCTGAGTTATAATAATCATACAGATCATCGCTCAGTCCATTCAGTACGAAATTCTTGCATAAGTAATCCTGTTCAGTCCAGGTCTGCAGTTGCTTTGACTGTTCAGTCCATGATGCCATCTTTGCTGCATCAGTCTCGTCAGGCTTGTCTGGTAGCTGCGGTTTTTCAGCAGTCAGAGCAGCCACCACCTTCCTGATCGTGAGGAAGAACTCCATCTTCTGACGCCAGCGCTTGAAATGCAAACCTTCGAACTTGAAAGGAGCAGCAGTCACCAGAGGGCCGTGAAAAGCAGAGGGAGGAGCAGAATCGTCCATGGTTGAGTTGGAGGCCATTGTTTCAGTTCGTCTTCAAATTGTTGGAAAACAATGGCTGAGTCGCGGACTAGGTCGCTTTCTTGAAGACGATTCGGCGATTTGGTCAGAGGTGCAAACCAATTCGTTCCTTCGCCGCCGCCTCTAGGATAAAACAGCCTCTAAAATAGTAACTGATTTGCTTGCACAAACAAATCAGTGCAGATTTGCACTTTCGGGAAAAATACTGCTCGAAATTTCTTAGAAGTTTTAATGGCGGCTGAGAAGAAGAGAATATAAAAAATTCGGTGTTTTTCTCGTCTCAGATAAAATAGTATATATAGAACGAGAATTAGGTTTTGGGAGAAAATATCGGATCTGCTAAAATTTCGGGGGGATTAATTATTTTACCATTGCAAAACTTTTCCGTTGCAGAATAAATATCGGTGCGCAAAATAATTTTTCCATAAAAAAAACGGTTCGAAAACAACTAAGTTTTATGGTCCAAAAATATAAGTGCCTACACCACAAAGCCCAAGCCCAAGCCCAAGCCCGAACCGAACCGAACAGGGCCGGGTCGGGTCGAGTCGAGTCGGTCGGTCGTGCGCGCGTGTGTGGTGGTCATGATGCATGGTCTCCCTCCTCACAACAATGCATGTATTGGGAGCCCAAGGCCCCAACATGACTTCTTAGAAACAAGTATAAATCCTTGCCTCTTCCCTGTAATCCCATGATGTGGGACTACTCAAACATAGGAGCCATTCATACACTTATTCAATCATTTTTAATAATTCACATAATGTTTGTAAACATTTCCAACAACCCCCCACTTGAATTTTTAAAAATATTTTCGAGCAGTTTCTTAAAAACATAAGATTGTGCATAAACAAAGGTGTCCGAGGACTTGAACCTTTGCATAGTGAGTAAGATTCAGTTTTTACTAGAGTGACACGTAGTCTTGAACTCTATTCCTGACATCAAACCACACACAACCTTTTCTATAGTGCAATCAGATAAGCCCGTGCATTTATGGCCCTGCACGTCTATCCCAGTTTAGTGAATGCTCTAGAAGTTTTGCCCAAACTCCATAGGAAACGGCCACATTTCCACATTCACAAAGGTGAGTCTATCAAGAGCACTCCTGAAGGTAGGTACTCCACTCCAAATAGAGTATAGATCTCATTAAGAGTTTCTATTAACTCATCCTCTAATCACTTCAGGAATACATGCTTCTTGGTTTATTAAATAGCATGTTCAACTCATATCACTACACAACTTGTTATTACCCATTGAACCTAGTTCTTGGGATCTCCAGTCATTTAGGTCGGGTTACCATTGTGCGTGACTCAACAATCTAAGGGCAATAGTCCCATTCTTTTAGAAGATTATGGACTTTCTCTCTGGACAGTCCTTTCGTCAAAGGATCTGCCAAATTTTCCTCACTACGTACGTAATCCACTCTAACGGTACCTGTGGAAAGTAGTTCTCTAACAGTGTTGTGCTTACGACGTATTTGTCGTCTCTTACCGTTATAGTAACGGTTCTGAACTTTTGCAATAGCCGCGGTACTATCGCAATGTATCAACACTGCTGGTATCGGTTTTTCCCATAAGGGAATCTCAGCTAGCAGATTTCTCAAATATTCTGCCTCTTCACTAGCTGTAGCTAGTGCTATCATCTCAGACTCCATAGTAGACTGAGCCAAAATAGTCTGTTTCTTGGATTTCCAAGAAACAGCTCCTCCAGCGATGCTAAATATGTAGCCACTGGTCGCTTTAGAATCATCAGATAAGGTATTCCAGTCTGCATCAGAATATCCTTCAAGTACAGCTGGAAACCTTTCATAATGTAATCCAAGGTTCATGGTTCGTTTAAGGTATCTCATTACCCTTTCAATAGCTTGCCAGTGCTCTATACTAGGTCTACTGGTAAACCTGCACAATAATCCCACGACATAGGCAATGTCGGGTCTAGTACAATCAGTGGCATACCGAAGGCTTCCAATGATGCTCGCATAATCAGACTGTCTTACACCTTCACCAGTGTTCTTAAATAACTTTACACTGTGATCATATGGCGTACTTGCAGGTTTACAGTCAAAGTAATTATATTTCTTTAGTATCTTCTCAATGTAATGAGATTGGTCCAAAGAAATTCCCTTTTCTGACCTAGTAATCTTAATACCAAGGATTACACTCGCTTCACCTAGATCTTTCATATCAAAATTGACACTTAATAAGGATTTGACTGAGTTTATGGCATGAATATTTGACCCAAAATTGAGTAGGTCATCTACATAAAGGCATATAATAGTGCAAATGTCATTCTCAGATTTGTAATAAATGCATTTGTCACTTTCATTAACTTTAAAACCATTTGAAATGATTAAGTTATCAAATCTTTCATGCCATTGTTTAGGTGCTTGTTTTAAACCATATAATGATTTATCCAATTTACATACTTTATGTTCTTGACCATGTACTACAAATCCTTCAGGCTGGTCCATATAAATTTCTTCGTCTAATTCACCGTTCAAAAAAGCAGTTTTAACATCCATTTGGTGTATAAGTAAATTATGAATGGAAGCAAGTGAGATTAATACCCGAATGGATGTTATTCTAGTTACAGGTGAAAAAGTGTCAAAGAAGTCTATATTTTCCTTTTGTTTAAAACCTTTAGCTACTAGTCGTGCTTTATATTTATCTATAGTGCCATCAGGTTTTAATTTCTTTTTAAGTACCCATTTACAGCCTATAGACTTACAACCAGGGGGTAAATCTACCAAGTGCCAAGTCTTATTGGATTCTAAAGAATCCATCTCATCGTTTATAGCTTCTTGCCAGAAATCGGCATCTAAAGAAGATAAGGCTTCTTGGAGGTTTATAGGATCCTCCTCAATAGTAAAAGCACAAAAATCTGAACCAAAGTCTTTTATGGTTCTTGCTCTTTTACTTCTTCTAGGTTCAGCTTCAGAATTTTCATTAAGTTCTGTTCTAATAGGCATATTTGAAGTGCCCCCACTATTCCTTAATTTGAAAAGAAATTTAGTTTCATAAAAGTCGGCATCATTTGATTCAATTATATTATGTGCATTAAGGTCATAAAATCTATATGCTTTGCTATTAATAGCATAGCCTATAAATGCACATTCATATGCTCTACTTGCCAATTTTATTCTCTTAGGGTCTGGAATGCGAACATATGCTAAACAACCCCAAGTTCTAAAGTATGAGACATTGGGTTTATGATTCTTTAAAATTTCATAAGGTGAAATTTTATTCTTAGATTTAGGGATTCTATTCAGAACGTAGCATACAGTCAATAAAATATCCCCCCACCAATGTTTTGCTGCACCAGAAATTAATAATATGGCAACTACTAGCTCGGTAAAGGTCCTATTTTTCCTTTCTGCTTTACCGTTCATTTCAGGTGAGTAGGGTGCAGTTCTCTCATGTACTATACCATGTTGTTTATAGAAATCCAGAATAGAATTAGATTCATATTCTGTTCCTCTATCACTATGAAATCTCTTAATTTTTCTATTTGCTTGATTCTCAATCTCAGTTTTGAATGTTTTAAACATGTCAAAAGCATCACTTTTATTTTTCATAAGATATACATATGTGAAATCAGAGCAGTCATCAATAAAAGTGATAAAATAACGATGTCCCTGTCTAGTTAAAGTGCCATCAAGTTCACATATGTCAGAATGAATCAAGTCTAAGGGTTCAGAAACTCTATCAACAGATTTGTGAGGTTTCTTTGTGATTTTAGCTTGTGTACAGAATTCGCATTTATCAGATTCAGATTCTGTCATTTTAGGTATCATATCTAGGGTGCTCATGTTTTGAATTATTCGTTTATTAACATGACACAATCTAGAATGCCAAATATTAAAATCACAAAGCATATAAGCAGAAGAAGTCACTTTATTAGATTCAACATTCAGTTTAAACATACCCTCACAAGCATAACCCTTTCCCACAAAAGTTCCCTTATAAGTAAGAGTGTACAAATCAGCCCCAATAACTTGAGTGAAACCAGCCTTATTAAGGAGGAAGCCAGAGACCAGATTCTTTCTTATCTCTGGAGTGTGCATAACATCTTTCAGAATTACAGTTTTTCCAGAGGTGAACTTGAGTTCCACGTTTCCAATCCCCGCAACTGTAGTGGTGTGAGAGTCTCCCAACAGCACTTTCTGATTTTCAGCAGCCGTGTATGTAGAGAACATGCCACGATCATAGCAGATATGGCGAGAAGCACCGGTGTCTACCCACCAACCCTCTGATCCACCAACAAGGTGAATCTCAGTAATCATAGCCGTAAGAGGCTCCTCAGTCAGGTTAGCCTGCGGTGCAGAGCTTGGCCTGTTCCGGCACTTTCGTGCCATATGCCCTGGTTTTCCACAGTTGTAACAAAGAAACAACTGTCCAGAGTCATTCTTTTGGGCTGGTTTCTGCTGTCCTTTTGGGTTTCCTTGCGGATTCCCATTCTGTTTGTTGCGCCTGTTCTGATTCTTAAAAGACTTCTGATTTGGTTTCAGAACAGCGGGAGTGGTCTTCTTAGTACTGCTGTTATTCACAATCAGCACCTCTTCTTTCTGGTCTTGCTTGCGTGCTTCCTCCTCAATACGGGGGCGTGTAATCAAGCTCTCTAAGGAAAATTCCTTAGTCTTATGTCGCAAAGTGTTCTTAAAATCTTTCCAGCTAGGGGGTAATTTGTCAATGATAACAGCAATTTGAAATTGTTCGTCCAAGACCATACCTTCGGAGATGATCTCATGAGCTATTTTCTGAAGCTCATGAGACTGCATCTCTACCGATCTATCATCAGTCATCTGATACTTTAGGTAGCGACTTACAGCGTATTTCTTTGCCCCTGCCTCCTCTGTGTCATATTTCTTCTTTAGTGCTTCCCAGATCTCCTTTGCCGTCTTTTCATCTGAGTTATAATAATCATACAGATCATCGCTCAGTCCATTCAGTATGAAATTCTTGCATAAGTAATCCTGTTCAGTCCAGGTCTGCAGTTGCTTTGACTGTTCAGTCCATGATGCCATCTTTGCTGCATTAGTCTCGTCAGGCTTGTCTGGTAGCTGCGGTTTTTCAGCAGTCAGAGCAGCCACCACCTTCCTGATCATGAGGAAGAACTCCATCTTCTGACGCCAGCGCTTGAAATGCAAACCTTCGAACTTGAAAGGAGCAGCAGTCAGCAGAGGGCCGTGAAAAGCAGAGGGAGGAGCAGAATCGTCCATGGTTGAGTTGGAGGCCATTGTTTCAGTTCGTCTTCAAATTGTTGGAAAACAATGGTTGAGTCGCGGACTAGGTCGCTTTCTTGAAGACGATTCGGCGATTTGGTCAGAGGTGCAAACCAATTCGTTCCTTCGCCGCCGCCTCTAGGATAAAACAGCCTCTAAAATAGTAACTGATTTGCTTGCACAAACAAATCAGTGCAGATTTGCACTTTCGGGAAAAATACTGCTCGAAATTTCTTAGAAGTTTTAATGGCGGCTGAGAAGAAGAGAATATAAAAAATTCGGTGTTTTTCTCGTCTCAGATAAAATAGTATATATAGAACGAGAATTAGGTTTTGGGAGAAAATATCGGATCTGCTAAAATTTCGGGGGGATTAATTATTTTACCGTTGCAAAACTTTTCCGTTGCAGAATAAATATCGGTGCGCAAAATAATTTTTCCATAAAAAAAAACGGTTCGAAAACAACTAAGTTTTATGGTCCAAAAATATAAGTGCCTACACCACAAAGCCCAAGCCCAAGCCCGAACCGAACCGAACCGGGTCGGGTCGGGTCGAGTCGAGTCGGTCGGTCGTGCGCGCGTGTGTGGTGGTCATGATGCATGGTCTCCCTCCTCACAACAATGCATGTATTGGGAGCCCAAGGCCCCAACATGACTTCTTAGAAACAAGTATAAATCCTTGCCTCTTCCCTATAATCCCATGATGTGGGACTACTCAAACATAGGAGCCATTCATACACTTATTCAATCATTTTTAATAATTCACATAATGTTTGTAAACATTTCCAACAACCCCCCACTTGAATTTTTAAAAATATTTTCGAGCAGTTTCTTAAAAACATAAGATTGTGCATAAACAAAGGTGTCCAAGGACTTGAACCTTTGCATAGTGAGTAAGATTCAGTTTTTACTAGAGTGACACGTAGTCTTGAACTCTATTCCTGACATCAAACCACACACAACCTTTTCTATAGTGCAATCAGATAAGCCCGTGCATTTATGGCCCTGCACGTCTATCCCAGTTTAGTGAATGCTCTAGAAGTTTTTCCCAAACTCCATAGGAAACGGCCACATTTCCACATTCACAAAGGTGAGTCTATCAAGAGCACTCCTGAAGGTAGGTACTCCACTCCAAATAGAGTATAGATCTCATTAAGAGTTTCTATTAACTCATCCTCTAATCACTTCAGGAATACATGCTTCTTGGTTTATTAAATAGCATGTTCAACTCATATCACTACACAACTTGTTATTACCCATTGAACCTAGTTCTTGGGATCTCCAGTCATTTAGGTCGGGTTACCATTGTGCGTGACTCAACAATCTAAGGGCAATAGTCCCATTCTTTTAGAAGAGTTATGGACTTTCTCTCTGGACAGTCCTTTCGTCAAAGGATCTGCCAAATTTTCCTCACTACGTACGTAATCCACTCTAACGGTACCTGTGGAAAGTAGTTCTCTAACAGTGCTGTGCTTACGACGTATTTGTCGTCTCTTACCGTTATAGTAACGGTTCTGAACTTTTGCAATAGCCGCGGTACTATCGCAATGTATCAACACTGCTGGTACCGGTTTTTCCCATAAGGGAATCTCAACTAGCAGATTTCTCAAATATTCTGCCTCTTCACTAGCTGTAGCTAGTGCTATCATCTCAGACTCCATAGTAGACTGAGCCAAAATAGTCTGTTTCTTGGATTTCCAAGAAACAGCTCCTCCAGCGATGCTAAATATGTAGCCACTGGTCGCTTTAGAATCATCAGATAAGGTATTCCAGTCTGCATCAGAATATCCTTCAAGTACAGCTGGAAACCTTTCATAATGTAATCCAAGGTTCATGGTTCGTTTAAGGTATCTCATTACCCTTTCAATAGCTTGCCAATGCTCTATACTAGGTCTACTGGTAAACCTGCACAATAATCCCACGGCATAGGCAATGTCGGGTCTAGTACAATCAGTGGCATACCGAAGGCTGCCAATGATGCTCGCATAATCAGACTGTCTTACACCTTCACCAGTGTTCTTAAATAACTTTACACTGTGATCATATGGCGTACTTGCAGGTTTACAGTCAAAGTAATTATATTTCTTTAGTATCTTCTCAATGTAATGAGATTGGTCCAAAGAAATTCCCTTTTCTGACCTAGTAATCTTAATACCAAGGATTACACTCGCTTCACCTAGATCTTTCATATCAAAATTGACACTTAATAAGGATTTGACTGAGTTTATGGCATGAATATTTGACCCAAAAATGAGTAGGTCATCTACATAAAGGCATATAATAGTGCAAATGTCATTCTCAGATTTGTAATAAATGCATTTGTCACTTTCATTAACTTTAAAACCATTTGAAATGATTAAGTTATCAAATTTTTCATGCCATTGTTTAGGTGCTTGTTTTAAACCATATAATGATTTATCCAATTTACATACTTTATGTTCTTGACCATGTACTACAAATCCTTCAGGCTGGTCCATATAAATTTCTTCGTCTAATTCACCGTTCAAAAAAGCAGTTTTAACATCCACTTGGTGTATAAGTAAATTATGAATGGAAGCAAGTGAGATTAATACCCGAATGGATGTTATTCTAGTTACAGGTGAAAAAGTGTCAAAGAAGTCTATATTTTCCTTTTGTTTAAAACCTTTAGCTACTAGTCGTGCTTTATATTTATCTATAGTGCCATCAGGTTTTAATTTCTTTTTAAGTACCCATTTACAGCCTATAGACTTACAACCAGGGGGTAAATCTACCAAGTGCCAAGTCTTATTGGATTCTAAAGAATCCATCTCATCGTTTATAGCCTCTTGCCAGAAATCGGCATCTAAAGAAGATAAGGCTTCTTGGAGGTTTATAGGATCCTCCTCAATAGTAAAAGCACAAAAATCTGAACCAAAGTCTTTTATGGTTCTTGCTCTTTTACTTCTTCTAGGTTCAGCTTCAGAATTTTCATTAAGTTCTATTCTAATAGGCATATTTGAAGTGCCCCCACTATTCCTTAATTTGAAAAGAAATTTAGTTTCATAAAAGTCGGCATCATTTGATTCAATTATATTATGTGCATTAAGGTCATAAAATCTATATGCTTTGCTATTAATAGCATAGCCTATAAATGCACATTCATATGCTCTACTTGCCAATTTTATTCTCTTAGGGTCTGGAATGCGAACATATGCTAAACAACCCCAAGTTCTAAAGTATGAGACATTGGGTTTATGATTCTTTAAAATTTCATAAGGTGAAATTTTATTCTTAGATTTAGGGATTCTATTCAGAACGTAGCATACAGTCAATAAAATATCCCCCCACCAATGTTTTGCTGCACCAGAATTTAATAATATGGCAACTACTAGCTCGGTAAAGGTCCTATTTTTCCTTTCTGCTTTACCGTTCATTTCAGGTGAGTAGGGCGCAGTTCTCTCATGTACTATACCATGTTGTTTATAGAAATCCAGAATAGAATTAGATTCATATTCTGTTCCTCTATCACTATGAAATCTCTTAATTTTTCTATTTGCTTGATTCTCAATCTCAGTTTTGAATGTTTTAAACATGTCAAAAGCATCACTTTTATTTTTCATAAGATATACATATGTGAAATCAGAGCAGTCATCAATAAAAGTGATAAAATAACGATGTCCCTGTCTAGTTAAAGTGCCATCAAGTTCACATATGTTAGAATGAATCAAGTCTAAGGGTTCAGAAACTCTATCAACAGATTTGTGAGGTTTCTTTGTGATTTTAGCTTGTGTACAGAATTCACATTTATCAGATTCAGATTCGGTCATTTTAGGTATCATATCTAGGGTGCTCATGTTTTGAATTATTCGTTTATTAACATGACACAATCTAGAATGCCAAATATTAAAATCACAAAGCATATAAGCAGAAGAAGTCACTTTATTAGATTCAACATTCAGTTTAAACATACCCTCACAAGCATAACCCTTTCCCACAAAAGTTCCCTTATAAGTAAGAGTGTACAAATCAGCCCCAATAACTTGAGTGAAACCAGCCTTATTAAGGAGGAAGCCAAAGACCAGATTCTTTCTTATCTCTGGAGTGTGCATAACATCTTTCAGAATTACAGTTTTTCCAGAGGTGAACTTGAGTTCCACGTTTCCAATCCCCGCAACTGTAGTGGTGTGAGAGTCTCCCAACAGCACTTTCTGATTTTCAGCAGCCGTGTATGTAGAGAACATGCCACGATCATAGCAGACATGGCGAGAAGCACCGGTGTCTACCCACCAACCCTCTGATCCACCAACAAGGTGAATCTCAGTAATCATAGCCGTAAGAGGCTCCTCAGTCAGGTTAGCCTGCGGTGCAGAGCTTGGCCTGTTCCGGCACTTTCGTGCCATATGCCCTGGTTTTCCACAGTTGTAACAAAGAAACAACTGTCCAGAGTCATTCTTTTGGGCTGGTTTCTGCTGTCCTTTTGGGTTTCCTTGCGGATTCCCATTCTGTTTGTTGCGCCTGTTCTGATTCTTAAAAGATTTCTGATTTGGTTTCAGAACAGCGGGAGTGGTCTTCTTAGTATTGCTGTTATTCACAATCAGCACCTCTTCTTTCTGGTCTTGCTTGCGTGCTTCCTCCTCAATACGGAGGCGTGTAATCAAGCTCTCTAAGGAAAATTCCTTAGTCTTATGTCGCAAAGTGTTCTTAAAATCTTTCCAGCTAGGGGGTAATTTGTCAATGATAACAGCAATTTGAAATTGTTCGTCCAAGACCATACCTTCGGAGATGATCTCATGAGCTATTTTCTGAAGCTCATGAGACTGCATCTCTACCGATCTATCATCAGTCATCTGATACTTTAGGTAGCGACTTACAGCGTATTTCTTTGCCCCTGTCTCCTCTGTGTCATATTTCTTCTTTAGTGCTTCCCAGATCTCCTTTGCCGTCTTTTCATCTGAGTTATAATAATCATACAGATCATCGCTCAGTCCATTCAGTATGAAATTCTTGCATAAGTAA
Source organism: Allium sativum (assembly GCA_030737875.1). Taxonomy (NCBI): domain Eukaryota; kingdom Viridiplantae; phylum Streptophyta; class Magnoliopsida; order Asparagales; family Amaryllidaceae; genus Allium; species Allium sativum. The sequence continues at coordinate 373,020,372 of CM060920.1, forward strand.
TCCTGTTCAGTCCAGGTCTGCAGTTGCTTTGACTGTTCAGTCCATGATGCCATCTTTGCTGCATCAGTCTCGTCAGGCTTGTCTGGTAGCTGCGGTTTTTCAGCAGTCAGAGCAGCCACCACCTTCCTGATCGTGAGGAAGAACTCCATCTTCTGACGCCAGCGCTTGAAATGCAAACCTTCGAAATTGAAAGGAGCAGCAGTCACCAGAGGGCCGTGAAAAGCAGAGGGAGGAGCAGAATCGTCCATGGTTGAGTTGGAGGCCATTGTTTCAGTTCGTCTTCAAATTGTTGGAAAACAATGGCTGAGTCGCGGACTAGGTCGCTTTCTTGAAGACGATTCGGCGATTTGGTCAGAGGTGCAAACCAATTCGTTCCTTCGCCGCCGCCTCTAGGATAAAACAGCCTCTAAAATAGTAACTGATTTGCTTGCACAAACAAATCAGTACAGATTTGCACTTTCGGGAAAAATACTGCTCGAAATTTCTTCGAAGTTTTAATGGCGGTTGAGAAGAAGAGAATATAAAAAATTCGGTGTTTTTCTCGTCTCAGATAAAATAGTATATATAGAACGAGAATTAGGTTTTGGGAGAAAATATCGGATCTGCTAAAATTTCGGGGGGATTAATTATTTTACCGTTGCAAAACTTTTCCGTTGCAGAATAAATATCGGTGCGCAAAATAATTTTTCCATAAAAAAAACGGTTCGAAAACAACTAAGTTTTATGGTCCAAAAATATAAGTGCCTACACCACAAAGCCCAAGCCCAAGCCCAAGCCCGAACCGAACCGAACCGGGCCGGGTCGGGTCGAGTCGAGTCGGTCGGTCGTGCGCGCGTGTGTGGTGGTCATGATGCATGGTCTCCCTCCTCACAACAATGCATGTATTGGGAGCCCAAGGCCCCAACATGACTTCTTAGAAACAAGTATAAATCCTTGCCTCTTCCCTATAATCCCATGATGTGGGACTACTCAAACATAGGAGCCATTCATACACTTATTCAATCATTTTTAATAATTCACATAATGTTTGTAAACATTTCCAACAACCCCCCACTTGAATTTTTAAAAATATTTTCGAGCAGTTTCTTAAAAACATAAGATTGTGCATAAACAAAGGTGTCCAAGGACTTGAACCTTTGCATAGTGAGTAAGATTCAGTTTTTACTAGAGTGACACGTAGTCTTGAACTCTATTCCTGACATCAAACCACACACAACCTTTTCTATAGTGCAATCAGATAAGCCCGTGCATTTATGGCCCTGCACGTCTATCCCAGTTTAGTGAATGCTCTAGAAGTTTTGCCCAAACTCCATAGGAAACGGCCACATTTCCACATTCACAAAGGTGAGTCTATCAAGAGCACTCCTGAAGGTAGGTACTCCACTCCAAATAGAGTATAGATCTCATTAAGAGTTTCTATTAACTCATCCTCTAATCACTTCAGGAATACATGCTTCTTGGTTTATTAAATAGCATGTTCAACTCATATCACTACACAACTTGTTATTACCCATTGAACCTAGTTCTTGGGATCTCCAGTCATTTAGGTCGGGTTACCATTGTGCGTGACTCAACAATCTAAGGGCAATAGTCCCATTCTTTTAGAAGAGTTATGGACTTTCTCTCTGGACAGTCCTTTCGTCAAAGGATCTGCCAAATTTTCCTCACTACGTACGTAATCCACTCTAACGGTACCTGTGGAAAGTAGTTCTCTAACAGTGCTGTGCTTACGACGTATTTGTCGTCTCTTACCGTTATAGTAACGGTTCTGAACTTTTGCAATAGCCGCGGTACTATCGCAATGTATCAACACTGCTGGTATCGGTTTTTCCCATAAGGGAATCTCAGCTAGCAGATTTCTCAAATATTCTGCCTCTTCACTAGCTGTAGCTAGTGCTATCATCTCAGACTCCATAGTAGACTGAGCCAAAATAGTCTGTTTCTTGGATTTCCAAGAAACAGCTCCTCCAGCGATGCTAAATATGTAGCCACTGGTCGCTTTAGAATCATCAGATAAGGTATTCCAGTCTGCATCAGAATATCCTTCAAGTACAGCTGGAAACCTTTCATAATGTAATCCAAGGTTCATGGTTCGTTTAAGGTATCTCATTACCCTTTCAATAGCTTGCCAGTGCTCTATACTAGGTCTACTGGTAAACCTGCACAATAATCCCACGACATAGGCAATGTCGGGTCTAGTACAATCAGTGGCATACCGAAGGCTTCCAATGATGCTCGCATAATCAGACTGTCTTACACCTTCACCAGTGTTCTTAAATAACTTTACACTGTGATCATATGGCGTACTTGCAGGTTTACAGTCAAAGTAATTATATTTCTTTAGTATCTTCTCAATGTAATGAGATTGGTCCAAAGAAATTCCCTTTTCTGACCTAGTAATCTTAATACCAAGGATTACACTCGCTTCACCTAGATCTTTCATATCAAAATTGACACTTAATAAGGATTTGACTGAGTTTATGGCATGAATATTTGACCCAAAAATGAGTAGGTCATCTACATAAAGGCATATAATAGTGCAAATGTCATTCTCAGATTTGTAATAAATGCATTTGTCACTTTCATTAACTTTAAAACCATTTGAAATGATTAAGTTATCAAATTTTTCATGCCATTGTTTAGGTGCTTGTTTTAAACCATATAATGATTTATCCAATTTACATACTTTATGTTCTTGACCATGTACTACAAATCCTTCAGGCTGGTCCATATAAATTTCTTCGTCTAATTCACCGTTCAAAAAAGCAGTTTTAACATCCATTTGGTGTATAAGTAAATTATGAATGGAAGCAAGTGAGATTAATACCCGAATGGATGTTATTCTAGTTACAGGTGAAAAAGTGTCAAAGAAGTCTATATTTTCCTTTTGTTTAAAACCTTTAGCTACTAGTCGTGCTTTATATTTATCTATAGTGCCATCAGGTTTTAATTTCTTTTTAAGTACCCATTTACAGCCTATAGACTTACAACCAGGGGGTAAATCTACCAAGTGCCAAGTCTTATTGGATTCTAAAGAATCCATCTCATCGTTTATAGCCTCTTGCCAGAAATCGGCATCTAAAGAAGATAAGGCTTCTTGGAGGTTTATAGGATCCTCCTCAATAGTAAAAGCACAAAAATCTGAACCAAAGTCTTTTATGGTTCTTGCTCTTTTACTTCTTCTAGGTTCAGCTTCAGAATTTTCATTAAGTTCTGTTCTAATAGGCATATTTGAAGTTCCCCCACTATTCCTTAATTTGAAAAGAAATTTAGTTTCATAAAAGTCGGCATCATTTGATTCAATTATATTATGTGCATTAAGGTCATAAAATCTATATGCTTTGCTATTAATAGCATAGCCTATAAATGCACATTCATATGCTCTACTTGCCAATTTTATTCTCTTAGGGTCTGGAATGCGAACATATGCTAAACAACCCCAAGTTCTAAAGTATGAGACATTGGGTTTATGATTCTTTAAAATTTCATAAGGTGAAATTTTATTCTTAGATTTAGGGATTCTATTCAGAACGTAGCATACAGTCAATAAAATATCCCCCCACCAATGTTTTGCTGCACCAGAATTTAATAATATGGCAACTACTAGCTCGGTAAAGGTCCTATTTTTCCTTTCCGCTTTACCGTTCATTTCAGGTGAGTAGGGTGCAGTTCTCTCATGTACTATACCATATTGTTTATAGAAATCCAGAATAGAATTAGATTCATATTCTGTTCCTCTATCACTATGAAATCTCTTAATTTTTCTATTTGCTTGATTCTCAATCTCAGTTTTGAATGTTTTAAACATGTCAAAAGCATCACTTTTATTTTTCATAAGATATACATATGTGAAATCAGAGCAGTCATCAATAAAAGTGATAAAATAACGATGTCCCTGTCTAGTTAAAGTGCCATCAAGTTCACATATGTCAGAATGAATCAAGTCTAAGGGTTCAGAAACTCTATCAACAGATTTGTGAGGTTTCTTTGTGATTTTATCTTGTGTACAGAATTCACATTTATCAGATTCAGATTCTGTCATTTTAGGTATCATATCTAGGGTGCTCATGTTTTGAATTATTCGTTTATTAACATGACACAATCTAGAATGCCAAATATTAAAATCACAAAGCATATAAGCAGAAGAAGTCACTTTATTAGATTCAACATTCAGTTTAAACATACCCTCACAAGCATAACCCTTTCCCACAAAAGTTCCCTTATAAGTAAGAGTGTACAAATCAGCCCCAATAACTTGAGTGAAACCAGCCTTATTAAGGAGGAAGCCAGAGACCAGATTCTTTCTTATCTCTGGAGTGTGCATAACATCTTTCAGAATTACAGTTTTTCCAGAGGTGAACTTGAGTTCCACATTTCCAATCCCCGCAACTGTAGTGGTGTGAGAGTCTCCCAACAGCACTTTCTGATTTTCAGCAGCCGTGTATGTAGAGAACATGCCACGATCATAGCAGACATGGCGAGAAGCACCGGTGTCTACCCACCAACCCTCTGATCCACCAACAAGGTGAATCTCAGTAATCATAGCCGTAAGAGGCTCCTCAGTCAGGTTAGCCTGCGGTGCAGAGCTTGGCCTGTTCCGGCACTTTCGTGCCATATGCCCTGGTTTTCCACAGTTGTAACAAAGAAACAACTGTCCAGAGTCATTCTTTTGGGCTGGTTTCTGCTGTCCTTTTGGGTTTCCTTGCGGATTCTCATTCTGTTTGTTGCGCCTGTTCTGATTCTTAAAAGATTTCTGATTTGGTTTCAGAACAGCGGGAGTGGTCTTCTTAGTACTGCTGTTATTCACAATCAGCACCTCTTCTTTCTGGTCTTGCTTGCGTGCTTCCTCCTCAATACGGAGGCGTGTAATCAAGCTCTCTAAGGAAAATTCCTTAGTCTTATGTCGCAAAGTGTTCTTAAAATCTTTCCAGCTAGGGGGTAATTTGTCAATGATAACAGCAATTTGAAATTGTTCGTCCAAGACCATACCTTCGGAGATGATCTCATGAGCTATTTTCTGAAGCTCATGAGACTGCATCTCTACCGATCTATCATCAGTCATCTGATACTTTAGGTAGCGACTTACAGCGTATTTCTTTGCCCCTGTCTCCTCTGTGTCATATTTCTTCTTTAGTGCTTCCCAGATCTCCTTTGCCGTCTTTTCATCTGAGTTATAATAATCATACAGATCATCGCTCAGTCCATTCAGTATGAAATTCTTGCATAAGTAATCCTGTTCAGTCCAGGTCTGCAGTTGCTTTGACTGTTCAGTCCATGATGCCATCTTTGCTGCATCAGTCTCGTCAGGCTTGTCTGGTAGCTGCGGTTTTTCAGCAGTCAGAGCAGCCACCACCTTCCTGATCGTGAGGAAGAACTCCATCTTCTGACGCCAGCGCTTGAAATGCAAACCTTCGAACTTGAAAGGAGCAGCAGTCACCAGAGGGCCGTGAAAAGCAGAGGGAGGAGCAGAATCGTCCATGGTTGAGTTGGAGGCCATTGTTTCAGTTCGTCTTCAAATTGTTGGAAAACAATGGCTGAGTCGCGGACTAGGTCGCTTTCTTGAAGACGATTCGGCGATTTGGTCAGAGGTGCAAACCAATTCGTTCCTTCGCCGCCGCCTCTAGGATAAAACAGCCTCTAAAATAGTAACTGATTTGCTTGCACAAACAAATCAGTGCAGATTTGCACTTTCGGGAAAAATACTGCTCGAAATTTCTTAGAAGTTTTAATGGCGGCTGAGAAGAAGAGAATATAAAAAATTCGGTGTTTTTCTCGTCTCAGATAAAATAGTATATATAGAACGAGAATTAGGTTTTGGGAGAAAATATCGGATCTGCTAAAATTTCGGGGGGATTAATTATTTTACCGTTGCAAAACTTTTCCGTTGCAGAATAAATATCGGTGCGCAAAATAATTTTTCCATAAAAAAAAACGGTTCGAAAACAACTAAGTTTTATGGTCCAAAAATATAAGTGCCTACACCACAAAGCCCAAGCCCAAGCCCAAGCCCGAACCGAACCGAACCGGGCCGGGTCGGGTCGAGTCGAGTCGGTCGGTCGTGCGCGCGCGTGTGGTGGTCATGATGCATGGTCTCCCTCCTCACAACAATGCATGTATTGGGAGCCCAAGGCCCCAACATGACTTCTTAGAAACAAGTATAAATCCTTGCCTCTTCCCTATAATCCCATGATGTGGGACTACTCAAACATAGGAGCCATTCATACACTTATTCAATCATTTTTAATAATTTACATAATGTTTGTAAACATTTCCAACAACCCCCCACTTGAATTTTTAAAAATATTTTCGAGCAGTTTCTTAAAAACATAAGATTGTGCATAAACAAAGGTGTCCAAGGACTTGAACCTTTGCATAGTGAGTAAGATTCAGTTTTTACTAGAGTGACACGTAGTCTTGAACTCTATTCCTGACATCAAACCACACACAACCTTTTCTATAGTGCAATTAGATAAGCCCATGCATTTATGGCCCTGCACGTCTATCCCAGTTTAGTGAATGCTCTAGAAGTTTTGCCCAAACTCCATAGGAAACGGCCACATTTCCACATTCACAAAGGTGAGTCTATCAAGAGCACTCCTGAAGGTAGGTACTCCACTCCAAATAGAGTATAGATCTCATTAAGAGTTTCTATTAACTCATCCTCTAATCACTTCAGGAATACATGCTTCTTGGTTTATTAAATAGCATGTTCAACTCATATCACTACACAACTTGTTATTACCCATTGAACCTAGTTCTTGGGATCTCCAGTCATTTAGGTCGGGTTACCATTGTGCGTGACTCAACAATCTAAGGGCAATAGTCCCATTCTTTTAGAAGAGTTATGGACTTTCTCTCTGGACAGTCCTTTCGTCAAAGGATCTGCCAAATTTTCCTCACTACGTACGTAATCCACTCTAACGGTACCTGTGGAAAGTAGTTCTCTAACAGTGTTGTGCTTACGACGTATTTGTCATCTCTTACCGTTATAGTAACGGTTCTGAACTTTTGCAATAGCCGCGGTACTATCGCAATGTATCAACACTGCTGGTACCGGTTTTTCCCATAAGGGAATCTCAGCTAGCAGATTTCTCAAATATTCTGCCTCTTCACTAGCTGTAGCTAGTGCTATCATCTCAGACTCCATAGTAGACTGAGCCAAAATAGTCTGTTTCTTGGATTTCCAAGAAACAGCTCCTCCAGCGATGCTAAATATGTAGCCACTGGTCGCTTTAGAATCATCAGATAAGGTATTCCAGTCTGCATCAGAATATCCTTCAAGTACAGCTGGAAACCTTTCATAATGTAATCCAAGGTTCATGGTTCGTTTAAGGTATCTCATTACCCTTTCAATAGCTTGCCAATGCTCTATACTAGGTCTACTGGTAAACCTGCACAATAATCCCACGACATAGGCAATGTCGGGTCTAGTACAATCAGTGGCATACCGAAGGCTGCCAATGATGCTCGCATAATCAGACTGTCTTACACCTTCACCAGTGTTCTTAAATAACTTTACACTGTGATCATATGGCGTACTTGCAGGTTTACAGTCAAAGTAATTATATTTCTTTAGTATCTTCTCAATGTAATGAGATTGGTCCAAAGAAATTCCCTTTTCTGACCTAGTAATCTTAATACCAAGGATTACACTCGCTTCACCTAGATCTTTCATATCAAAATTGACACTTAATAAGGATTTGACTGAGTTTATGGCATGAATATTTGACCCAAAAATGAGTAGGTCATCTACATAAAGGCATATAATAGTGCAAATGTCATTCTCAGATTTGTAATAAATGCATTTGTCACTTTCATTAACTTTAAAACCATTTGAAATGATTAAGTTATCAAATTTTTCATGCCATTGTTTAGGTGCTTGTTTTAAACCATATAATGATTTATCCAATTTACATACTTTATGTTCTTGACCATGTACTACAAATCCTTCAGGCTGGTCCATATAAATTTCTTCGTCTAATTCACCGTTCAAAAAAGCAGTTTTAACATCCATTTGGTGTATAAGTAAATTATGAATGGAAGCAAGTGAGATTAATACCCGAATGGATGTTATTCTAGTTACAGGTGAAAAAGTGTCAAAGAAGTCTATATTTTCCTTTTGTTTAAAACCTTTAGCTACTAGTCGTGCTTTATATTTATCTATAGTGCCATCAGGTTTTAATTTCTTTTTAAGTACCCATTTACAGCCTATAGACTTACAACCAGGGGGTAAATCTACCAAGTGCCAAGTCTTATTGGATTCTAAAGAATCCATCTCATCGTTTATAGCCTCTTGCCAGAAATCGGCATCTAAAGAAGATAAGGCTTCTTGGAGGCTTATAGGATCCTCCTCAATAGTAAAAGCACAAAAATCTGAACCAAAGTCTTTTATGGTTCTTGCTCTTTTACTTCTTCTAGGTTCAGCTTCAGAATTTTCATTAAGTTCTGTTCTAATAGGCATATTTGAAGTGCCCCCACTATTCCTTAATTTGAAAAGAAATTTAGTTTCATAAAAGTCGGCATCATTTGATTCAATTATATTATGTGCATTAAGGTCATAAAATCTATATGCTTTGCTATTAATAGCATAGCCTATAAATGCACATTCATATGCTCTACTTGCCAATTTTATTCTCTTAGGGTCTGGAATGCGAACATATGCTAAACAACCCCAAGTTCTAAAGTATGAGACATTGGGTTTATGATTCTTTAAAATTTCATAAGGTGAAATTTTATTCTTAGATTTAGGGATTCTATTCAGAACGTAGCATACAGTCAATAAAATATCCCCCCACCAATGTTTTGCTGCACCAGAATTTAATAATATGGCAACTACTAGCTCGGTAAAGGTCCTATTTTTCCTTTCTGCTTTACCGTTCATTTCAGGTGAGTAGGGTGCAGTTCTCTCATGTACTATACCATGTTGTTTATAGAAATCCAGAATAGAATTAGATTCATATTCTGTTCCTCTATCACTATGAAATCTCTTAATTTTTCTATTTGCTTGATTCTCAATCTCAGTTTTGAATGTTTTAAACATGTCAAAAGCATCACTTTTATTTTTCATAAGATATACATATGTGAAATCAGAGCAGTCATCAATAAAAGTGATAAAATAACGATGTCCCTGTCTAGTTAAAGTGCCATCAAGTTCACATATGTCAGAATGAATCAAGTCTAAGGGTTCAGAAACCCTATCAACAGATTTGTGAGGTTTCTTTGTGATTTTAGCTTGTGTACAGAATTCACATTTATCAGATTCAGATTCTGTCATTTTAGGTATCATATCTAGGGTGCTCATGTTTTGAATTATTCGTTTATTAACATGACACAATCTAGAATGCCAAATATTAAAATCACAAAGCATATAAGCAGAAGAAGTCACTTTATTAGATTCAACATTCAGTTTAAACATACCCTCACAAGCATAACCCTTTCCCACAAAAGTTCCCTTATAAGTAAGAGTGTACAAATCAGCCCCAATAACTTGAGTGAAACCAGCCTTATTAAGGAGGAAGCCAGAGACCAGATTCTTTCTTATCTCTGGAGTGTGCATAACATCTTTCAGAATTACAGTTTTTCCAGAGGTGAACTTGAGTTCCACGTTTCCAATCCCCGCAACTGTAGTGGTGTGAGAGTCTCCCAAAAGCACTTTCTGATTTTCAGCAGCCGTGTATGTAGAGAACATGCCACGATCATAGCAGACATGGCGAGAAGCACCGGTGTCTACCCACCAACCCTCTGATCCACCAACAAGGTGAATCTCAGTAATCATAGCCGTAAGAGGCTCCTCAGTCAGGTTAGCCTGCGGTGCAGAGCTTGGCCTGTTCCGGCACTTTCGTGCCATATGCCCTGGTTTTCCACAGTTGTAACAAAGAAACAACTGTCCAGAGTCATTCTTTTGGGCTGGTTTCTGCTGTCCTTTTGGGTTTCCTTGCGGATTCCCATTCTGTTTGTTGCGCCTGTTCTGATTCTTAAAAGATTTCTGATTTGGTTTCAGAACAGCGGGAGTGGTCTTCTTAGTACTGCTGTTATTCACAATCAGCACCTCTTCTTTCTGGTCTTGCTTGCGTGCTTCCTCCTCAATACGGAGGCGTGTAATCAAGCTCTCTAAGGAAAATTCCTTAGTCTTATGTCGCAAAGTGTTCTTAAAATCTTTCCAGCTAGGGGGTAATTTGTCAATGATAACAGCAATTTGAAATTGTTCGTCCAAGACCATACCTTCGGAGATGATCTCATGAGCTATTTTCTGAAGCTCATGAGACTGCATCTCTACCGATCTATCATCAGTCATCTGATACTTTAGGTAGCGACTTACAGCGTATTTCTTTGCCCCTGCCTCCTCTGTGTCATATTTCTTCTTTAGTGCTTCCCAGATCTCCTTTGCCGTCTTTTCATCTGAGTTATAATAATCATACAGATCATCGCTCAGTCCATTCAGTATGAAATTCTTGCATAAGTAATCCTGTTCAGTCCAGGTCTGCAGTTGCTTTGACTGTTCATTCCATGATGCCATCTTTGCTGCATCAGTCTCGTCAGGCTTGTCTGGTAGCTGCGGTTTTTCAGCAGTCAGAGCAGCCACCACCTTCCTGATCGTGAGGAAGAACTCCATCTTCTGACGCCAGCGCTTGAAATGCAAACCTTCGAACTTGAAAGGAGCAGCAGTCACCAGAGGGCCGTGAAAAGCAGAGGGAGGAGCAGAATCGTCCATGGTTGAGTTGGAGGCCATTGTTTCAGTTTGTCTTCAAATTGTTGGAAAACAATGGCTGAGTCGCGGACTAGGTCGCTTTCTTGAAGACGATTCAGCGATTTGGTCAGAGGTGCAAACCAATTCGTTCCTTCGCCGCCGCCTCTAGGATAAAACAGCCTCTAAAATAGTAACTGATTTGCTTGCACAAACAAATCAGTGCAGATTTGCACTTTCGGGAAAAATTGTAATAACCCGGAAAATCTGGGCCAGTTTAAAATTTTTATTTTGGCAATTTTAGCGAATTTTGATTATTTAAAATGAATTAATTTAAATAAAATCGACGAGAAATTTATTTTGAATATAATTAGAACGTATATATTATACGCGCCGTCGTTAGAATATAAATATTTATATATAATTATAAATAGAATTGAAAATGGCGCGGTAGTTCGATAATTTGATTTCAAACTTCAATTGAATGTACCGGGTGCAAAACAATCCGGATTTTAGTGAAACCAAAAATGATGGGATCTAATTGATAATATCTTTCCAACGAATCCGAAAAATCAAGATTTCATATCGGGAATCAAAAGATATGTCCAGTTGAAAATTCTGAATAGTCGCTATAGAATTCAGGCCCTTAAAAATGGACATTTTGCAAACGACCTCGGATTTCGACGAAACCAGTTTTGTTGGGTCCGGGATGTGAAGTTATTGCTAGGTTTCAAGTTTCATAATTTTTCGAATCAATATGTGAGCGTGGCAAAGGAAAACGCGTTTGACCAGTTTCAGTTGATTTTAATCGACTGGAAATTGGCCATTTTTCATACGGTCTCAGAATTCAACGAAACTAGTTTTGTTAGGACCGTATCGTCAATACGAAGCTAGAAAATATTTTTCTGGAATTTTTCTAGTTAGTATGTGACCCCGGTAATTTGAAATGTGCGTTTAAAATTCAATATAGAGATTTAAATGAAAATTCAAAAGGAAACTGATTGTAACAATCAAATCAGCTTGCGATACATATCCCATTGTGTTCAGAATGGGGGTGAAACGCTATGGACGACAGGCGGTGGGCCTCGTTTTGAGGTCGTACGTAAAAGTCAACTCTTTGCTAAATTAAATAATTAAAAAATAAAAATAAAATAAAATAAAATAAAAATCTCCCTCCCTTTTCCTTCGTACTGGCCCCCCCGTTCATTCGATTACAACCAGGAAAAAAAAAACCCTAAAGACCTATCGAGCAGCCGCCCCTCCCCATAGATCGACGCCGCCGATCCATCGCCTCTCCGTCCAGCCTCCTCCTCCCATCGCGCAACCCACGATGAAGACCCCCTCCCTCGATCGAAGACCCAAAAACCTCGAAGCCGCCGACCCTGACATCGAGCAACCCCCCCCCCCCGAAGCAGCGACGCCACCACCACCGAAGACCGCCTGCCGCCGACGTCTCCTTTCCCCCCTCCTTCTCGTTACTGTAAGTCGATTGTTTTATTTTTTTTATTATTATTTATTATTCTGAAAAAAAACTGAACAGATTGTAAAAGGATTTAAAACTGAGTTTTTTTTTAGATTTTTAAAACTGAATTATAAACTGAACAGATTTTAAAGGATTTTTAAACAGGAATTTTTAAAAGAATTTTAAAATGGAAATTTTTTTAAAAAAGATAAAAACTGAATTTTTTTAAAAGATAAAAACAGAATTTTTTTAAAAAAAGATAAAAACTGAATTTTTTTAAAAGATAAAAACTGAATTTTTTTTAAAAAGATAAAAACAGAATTTTTTTTAAAAAAGATAAAAACTGAATTTTTTTAAAAAAAGATAAAAACTGAATTTTTTTAAAAAAGATAAAAACTGAATTTTTTTAAAAGATAAAAACTGAATTTTTTTTTAAAAGATAAAAACTGAATTTTTTAAAAAGGTATTTTAAAACTGAATTTTTTAAAAAGGTATTTTAAAACTGATTTTAAAAAGGTATTTTAAAACTGATTTTAAAAAGGTATTTAAAACTGATTAGAAAAAGGTTAAAAAAAACTTTAAATAGGAAAAAAGGTTGAATCTTTAAAGAGAAAAAGGATTTGAACTTCGAATCAAAAATATGATTTTTATATATTGAACTTCGAATTAAAAATATGATTTTTATATATTGAACTTCGAATTAAAAATATGATTTTTATATATTGAACTTCGAATTAAAAATATGATTTTTATATATTGAGCATCGAAATAAAAATGTGATTTTTATATATTGAAAAGCGAAGTAAAAATCCGATTTTTACATAGGTAGTGAAAGCGGGCGACGAAGGTAGCAAAAAGGCGAGAACGAAGAAGAGTCAAGATGTTTGGATAGCTTTCGGTGAGAACTTCTCACCTTTCAATTTAAATTTTCTAGTTATATATATACTAGGATGCAGACGGTGCTTAGTAGCACCTGACACCCGTCATCCACAGACCATGGATGGCTTGTTTGTTAAATTGTTTGGTTGTGTAGTTGGTTAAATTATTTGGTTTGAATTGTGTGGTGAAATGAATTGATATGATTGATGTGTGAATGGCGTGGGCCTTCACTAGACCGGGGATAAGGCTAGGCCTCGTCCCGTTTCTAGTATCGTGCCGTTATGCCGCCGAAATTTTCTAAAATATGTTAGAAAAATAAAAATATCATTTTATTTAAAGAATGAATTGAATAGAAGTTCATATGTTGGAATAAAATGTTTTGTCGTTAAAAATATAATTTTTAACGTGAATGTGAATAAATAAATATTCATTTACAAACCAGACGGTTTGTTTATGTACACCTATTTGAAGGACATTGATTGGGTCGATAAATTTCACACATCGCCCAACTGCACGAATAAAAATCTGTGTTTGATTGTTTGAAACCCCACACGGGTGTTGGGATGAAATTTGAAGTTCACTCATCCTGATTGATTAAATATGTCGATCGATTGATTGACAGGCTGTTATAAGCGTTGAATATCTATATTTGATGCTTATACAGTGTAGTGCACTTTGGTTGATGGTTGATTATTTTCAATGCTATTATATACATGTGTTGTATGAAAATCCATATAATTAATTTTATATGGTGATTGATTGGGCCTCATTCCAATTTTGAAAAATAAAGAATATTATAAAATAAAGTTCATGTGTTGACAGTACTCATCCATTGAGATTGGTCATGTGTTGAACGAAATATTTTGATAATAACAACTATTTTGAAAAAGAAATATTTGAAATAGAATATTTGAAAATAGAAATTTATGAAGCCGTGTTGATTAGATTGACGCCATTTTGACGTGAACGATATTTATATCGATTTTAAAACGATTTCGAAATGAATTGAATTGAAAACGATTTCGAAATGAATTGAATTGAAAAAGATTTCGAAATGAATTGAATTGAAAACGATTTCGAAATGAATTGAATTGAAAACGATTTCGAAATGAATTGAATTGAAAACGATTTCGAAATGAATTGAATTGAAAACGAATTCAAATTGAATTGAAAGCGAATTGAAATGAATTCAAATTGAATTGAAATTTGAATTGAATAGAAATGAATTTTAAAACGAATTTATAGAGAAGAATTCAATTTTGATTTGAATTGAAATGGAAGTTGAAATTGCTTTTGAAACGAATTTAAAACTATTTATATAATTCGTTTTAAATAGAAATCGACGAAGTATATATTATATATATTATATATATAATATAATGGCCTGAATAGAACGCGCCGCGCCGCGGCAGTTCGTGAATTTCGACCATTTATTTCAAACGGACATTGCGGGAGATCCGACCGTCGGATTCTCCTAAAACCGGAACCGTTGGGTTCGTATCGAAAAGAGCTTTCTAACGAATATTAGAAATTTGAAATCTAACGGTTTGATTTGGAGATACGTCCAAATCAAATTCGAAAAAGGTCGCTGTAAGTGCAGTTCGATGGCCATTGATGGAAATCGACTGTACGGGCCTTGATAAAATTATTAAAAATAGTAATAATTTGTGTAAAATCATAAGAAATGATTTGGGAAAAATTGGGATGAAAAACTCCATATTTGAAAAGATAAAAATAGATTTTTATCGAAATGAACTAGTTTTGAACTAGAAATATAATTCTATTTATTTTTAAATAAATAAATTGAATTTGAAAAGGGTTTTAAAAATAACCTGAATTTCCAATGATTGCATTGGAGTGGATTTGAATCGAAATTGTCTTCGGAATATTTCGATGTTGGAATTCGTGATTATACAGATATTGTTATGGAAATTTGAAAGATATATATATATTTATATCGTTATTTCCAATACGACATTTGTTAATCGTAGGATTTGATATTGAATATAAGCTGATATATTTTCTATTCAGAGCCTTGTATTGAATATCAAATGTGATTTGGGTTTGTCGTGAGTGGTGTCTTCACTAACACTGTTCTTGAACCCAGTTGAGAAAAGATTAAATCTTTTTATTTGGATTTAATGAAGTGTACCAATTAAATAATATTTAATTGGAATTGAATTGATATTGATTTTTGGGTTTATCGTGAACAGTGTTTTAAATAACACTCGTTCTTTAACCCGATAATTAATGAATGTGACTTTGGGTTTATCGTGAACCGTGTTTTAAATGACACGGATTCTTTAACCCAGTTAACGATTAAAACTAAGTGGAGTTTTAATGAATCTTTAATTAGATTGAAAAGATCGAGAATGGAGTATCACCAGTTTTGCTCCAGGCGATAGTTAAATCTTTAATTAGATTTGAACGTGAAATGGTAATTGAATTACCGATAACACTGTGGTGTTAGATATGAAGTACTACCAGTTTTACTTCATGGGATGAATAGGTTGGGATTGGGAAATAAGATAAATGATTACTTCGGTGTGGTTCGCTAATCCCGACTAGTTTGAATTGATATTCAAAGGAGATTAAAGAATAAATTCAAGAAATTTATCTTGGATAAAATTAATGGGAACCTTTCCCTATGAATGTGAAATTTAGAGACTAACTGTCGGTTAGCCAAGTAGAATGGTTTTCTGGATATTGATCTGATGTTGGTTTCGGCCTTCGGGGTTAATATTTGGGGAATTATTCTCTTGATTAATTTACGGTTAGTGACTAATGAATTGGAATGAGGCGTATGTTGTGTTTGTGTAACACTTATTCAAAATATACGCGAGTTATTCGGAAAGACCGGGTTTATCCCATTCTGAATAACTGATACGACGATAAGTCGAAGATGAAGACGGTGGTCGAAGACCAGAAGTTTTCACGTCGTTTGGGTAATTACTGATGATCTTGATTGGGCTGTACACCCAAGAAGATGGAAACAGTTGGTGATCGTCCAGACGTACTTGGAGATCGAAGGATATGCGGGGTACTAGGTGCCTCCGGTTTCGTTCAGACCCAGAACGGACTTGTAAATGGACTGTGTGTCTGACATTGGATTTTAGTCCGTGTGATTGATCTCTATTAAATATATATCTGTTTGGCGGCGGAGAATTTATTCTCTTGCTTAACGCCCTTCTCTGAGATGTACGAGCTCAGGGGTTATATATTGATGGATATCAAACGCATGGAGTGAATGGCCTGTGTGGCATGCCTAAGTGGCAATTGATCGAGGCTTCTGTTGAAAAGCAAAGTCTTGTGGTGATGATCAAAGCACGGCCTTTGTGGCGTAGCTTTGTGTAACGTTTGCTTCGCGAGTTTCACACCCGGTATGAACCAAAAACGGGAGAAGGACCTCAGGGAGGGCATGCGTTTCTTTCTAGTTAGAAGTGGCGTCAGTGGTTTTACATGCCCTGACGAGTTTGACTTATGTGGTTGTTGCTGTTGCGAGGCGCCTCGGTTTGATCGGACGATCCGGGTCCGATGGAGTCATTCGTTGGCTCATTTACGCCCCATAGGGCGGGGGAACGCATGTTCAGGGTTTAAGTTTAATCCACATCGGTGGACCGGCCCTGACGATCCAAGGGCCCACCTGAGTCTGGGTCCTGAGGGGCGGGCTAGAGCGTCTCGAATCGGTTGAGGACTATCTTTTGCCTCGGTTCATAGATGGAAATCCAATTTCCAAATACGTGACTTTGCGATTTTGATTGTATAACCTATATATGGCGACATAGTGGTATGGGGCACTTATGCCGTCTATGATTGATACTTATGATTTGAAGTTGTTTTATACACTATGCACTTATAATAGTATCAAACGATTTGTTTTAAACGTATCAAGCATTCTTTGGCTGTCATAAGAGAAAAACCCTATCCTCGGCTGCGTTGCATTGTGTGATGGGACCTGGGTCTTATAACAGCTTCATTTTTCTTTATTTAACATTGCGCTGTTTGTTTTATGCACTGGTATCCTTGGGAGGAAACCCGTTCCGTGTTATACGGCGTGGTCCCTTGATTTACCTAATGATTTAAAATAAAGATTAATAACTGTTTTAGTTCTCACACCAGTCACATGACTGACCTGGAGTTTATTGTTTTAACCTAAACTCTGGGTGCCCTTATTTTGACATGGGCAGCTAGTAGTTTTGGTTTTTGCAGATTTATATTCACAGGATCCTGGTTTGCAGCTGGAATGATATCCGGAAAGCTTTGTATCCGTATATCTCTTTTAGTTGGGTATTGTATTATTTTCCGCTGCTATGTATTTAAATGTAATTTAAATCTCTGATATTTCTGTGTAATATTTATTCATTTATACTCTGTATATTCTTGTAATCTGATGCATTGTTGTGATATACAATGAAATGTTCTTTTATATGCGTTCTGTTGTGGCTTGTTCTCGAACAATCCGCTCTTTCCTTTACGGGGAAGTTACGGGTTTTCACAGTTGGTATCAGAGCTTTGGTTTACAGAGCTCGGAGAACAAGGCACATTAGAACCGTACGAAAGAATTCATCAGATATTGGGTTAGTAATATCCAATGGGAATGACTCGTTAGAGATAGGATCAGTAGTATCCTAGAACGAGTGTGAAGGGTATATTTTTCAAATAAAAACAAATTTTTGTTTTGAAAATTTAAATCAATTATTCGTATTTGATTATCTATTTATATTGATTAGGACAGTCCAGTATATAAAGATTTTGCATATACGCCTTGCAAACGTGTATTTGAAGTTTTAATATACTGGATAGATATAGGATCGCACCCTAGTCGCCCGAAGATGATTCTGATGATAGTTCGAACATCATCAGAATTGGTATTCGTGTTTCAAAGGTGTGATATCTATATATTTCCTATTGACTGGTGTGAGAACCAAAATTAGATAGGGCCTATTGTTGTGATTTGGCATCAAAAACATGATTTTTGTATATGTATCAAAATTATGAATTTGAAACGTTAATCCACTAATTGATTGATGTTTGTGTTGTTTGTTTAGTTGTTTGCTAATTTTGAACCATTACGCCTAATTGTATCAAATATTGAGTTATATTGAAAATAGGTCGCAATTGCTTGCATATGCATATATATCATTGAACAGGTCATAGCAAGGAGGCTAGAGCAGAGAATAAAATTTGTTTGCCCGACAAATAGGTACATGTTCACTACATAATTTACTGTTTTGTTTGGGTGATGATGATTTTGTGAGCCTATTGGCTAGCCGCTTGGCTTTTTCTTTTTCTTTTTGAGATCTGAAGGACCGGGGAAGCTATTTGAAATTCCCCGATGCTCCCGGTGCAGGGGAGGTTATGGCGAAATTTTTCGAAAATTTAGGGTGTTAGCCAAATTTTTGAAGAATTAGAAAATTCTCAGAAACTAAAGAGTTGGAGAATGGAAGCCAGATCGAACGTAGAGCTGAATAATCAAACCACTTTCGACTTTGTTCCTTTTCGGGGACGAAAAGTTTTAAGTGGGGGAGATTGTAATAACCCGGAAAATCTGGGCCAGTTTAAATTTTTTTTTTTTGGCAATTTTAGCGAATTTTGATTATTTAAAATGAATTATTTTAAATAAAATCGACGAGAAATTTATTTTGAATATAATTAGAACGTATATATTATACGCGCCGTCGTTAGAATATAAATATTTATATATAATTATAAATAGAATTGAAAATGGCGCGGTAGTTCGATAATTTGATTTCAAACTTCAATTGAATGTACCGGGTGCAAAACAATCCGGATTTTAGTGAAACCAAAAATGATGGGATCTAATTGATAATATCTTTCCAACGAATCCGAAAAATCAAGATTTCATATTGGGAATCAAAAGATATGTCCAGTTGAAAATTCTGAATAGTCGCTATAGAATTCAGGCCCTTAAAAATGGACATTTTGCAAACGACCTCGGATTTCGACGAAACCAGTTTTGTTGGGTCCGGGATGTGAAGTTATTGCTAGGTTTCAAGTTTCATAATTTTTCGAATCAATATGTGAGCGTGGCAAAGGAAAACGCGTTTGACCAGTTTCAGTTGATTTTAATCGACTGGAAATTGGCCATTTTTCATACGGTCTCAGAATTCAACGAAACTAGTTTTGTTAGGACCGTATCGTCAATACGAAGCTAGAAAATATTTTTCTGGAATTTTTCTAGTTAGTATGTGACCCCGGTAATTTGAAATGTGCGTTTAAAATTCAATATAGAGATTTAAATGAAAATTCAAAAGGAAACTGATTGTAACAATCAAATCAGCTTGCGATACATATCCCATTGTGTTCAGAATGGGGGTGAAACGCTATGGACGACAGGCGGTGGGCCTCGTTTTGAGGTCGTACGTAAAAGTCAACTCTTTGCTAAATTAAATAATTAAATAATAAAAATAAAATAAAATAAAATAATAATCTCCCTCCCTTTTCCTTCGTACTGGCCCCCCCGTTCATTCGATTACAACCAGGAAAAAAAAAAACCCTAAAGACCTATCGAGCAGCCGCCCCTCCCCATAGATCGACGCCGCCGATCCATCGCCTCTCCGTCCAGCCTCCTCCTCCCATCGCGCAACCCACGAAGACCCCCTCCCTCGATCGAAGACCCAAAAACCTCGAAGCCGCCGACCCTGACATCGAGCAGCCCCCCCCCCCCCCGAAGCAGCGACGCCACCACCACCGAAGACCGCCTGCCGCCGACGTCTCCTTTCCCCCCCTCCTTCTCGTTACTGTAAGTCGATTGTTTTATTTTTTTTATTATTATTTATTATTCTGAAAAAAAACTGAACAGATTGTAAAAGGATTTAAAACTGAGTTTTTTTTTAGATTTTTAAAACTGAATTATAAACTGAACAGATTTTAAAGGATTTTTAAACAGAAATTTTTAAAAGAATTTTAAAACAGAAATTTTTTTAAAAAAGATAAAAACTGAATTTTTTTAAAAGATAAAAACAGAATTTTTTTTAAAAAAGATAAAAACTGAATTTTTTTTAAAGATAAAAACTGAATTTTTTTTAAAAGATAAAAACAGAATTTTTTTTAAAAAAGATAAAAACTGAAATTTTTTTAAAAAAGATAAAAACTGAATTTTTTTAAAAAAGATAAAAACTGAATTTTTTTTAAAAGATAAAAACTGAATTTTTTTTTAAAAGATAAAAACTGAATTTTTTAAAAAGGTATTTTAAAACTGAATTTTTTAAAAAGGTATTTTAAAACTGATTTTAAAAAGGTATTTTAAAACTGATTTTAAAAAGGTATTTAAAACTGATTAGAAAAAGGTTAAAAAAAACTTTAAATAGGAAAAAAGGTTGAATCTTTAAAGAGAAAAAGGATTTGAACTTCGAATCAAAAATATGATTTTTATATATTGAACTTCGAATTAAAAATATGATTTTTATATATTGAACTTCGAACTAAAAATATGATTTTCATATATTGAACTTCGAATTAAAAATATGATTTTTATATATTGAGCATCGAAATAAAAATGTGATTTTTATATATTGAAAAGCGAAGTAAAAATTCGATTCTTACATAGGTAGTGAAAGCGGGCGACGAAGGTAGCAAAAAGGCGAGAACGAAGAAGAGTCAAGATGTTTGGATAGCTTTCGGTGAGAACTTCTCACCTTTCAATTTAAATTTTCTAGTTATATATATACTAGGATGCAGACGGTGCTTAGTAGCACCTGACACCCGTCATCCACAGACCATGGATGGCTTGTTTGTTAAATTGTTTGGTTGTGTAGTTGGTTAAATTATTTGGTTTGAATTGTGTGGTGAAATGAATTGATATGATTGATGTGTGAATGGCGTGGGCCTTCACTAGACCGGGGATAAGGCTAGGCCTCGTCCCGTTTCTAGTATCGTACCGTTATGCCGCCGAAATTTTCTAAAATATGTTAGAAAAATAAAAATATCATTTTATTTAAAGAATGAATTGAATAGAAGTTCATATGTTGGAATAAAATGTTTTGTCGTTAAAAATATAATTTTTAACGTGAATGTGAATAAATAAATATTCATTTACAAACCAGACGGTTTGTTTATGTACACCTATTTGAAGGACATTGATTGGGTCGATAAATTTCACACATCGCCCAACTGCACGAATAAAAATCTGTGTTTGATTGTTTGAAACCCCACACGGGTGTTGGGATGAAATTTGAAGTTCACTCATCCTGATTGATTAAATATGTCGATCGATTGATTGATAGGCTGTTATAAGCGTTGAATATCTATATTTGATGCTTATACAGTGTAGTGCACTTTGGTTGATGGTTGATTATTTTCAATGCTATTATATACATGTGTTGTATGAAAATCCATATAATTAATTTTATATGGTGATTGATTGGGCCTCATTCCAATTTTGAAAAATAAAGAATATTATAAAATAAAGTTCATGTGTTGACAGTACTCATCCATTGAGATTGGTCATGTGTTGAACGAAATATTTTGATAATAACAACTATTTTGAAAAAGAAATATTTGAAATAGAATATTTGAAAATAGAAATTTATGAAGCCGTGTTGATTAGATTGACGCCATTTTGACGTGAACGATATTTATATCGATTTTAAAACGATTTCGAAATGAATTGAATTGAAAACGATTTCGAAATGAATTGAATTGAAAAAGATTTCGAAATGAATTGAATTGAAAACGATTTCGAAATGAATTGAATTGAAAACGATTTCGAAATGAATTGAATTGAAAACGATTTCGAAATGAATTGAATTGAAAACGAATTCAAATTGAATTGAAAGCGAATTGAAATGAATTCAAATTGAATTGAAATTTGAATTGAATAGAAATGAATTTTAAAACGAATTTATAGAGAAGAATTCAATTTTGATTTGAATTGAAATGGAAGTTGAAATTGCTTTTGAAACGAATTTAAAACTATTTATATAATTCGTTTTAAATAGAAATCGACGAAGTATATATTATATATATTATATATATAATATAATGGCCTGAATAGAACGCGCCGCGCCGCGGCAGTTCGTGAATTTCGACCATTTATTTCAAACGGACATTGCGGGAGATCCGACCGTCGGATTCTCCTAAAACCGGAACCGTTGGGTTCGTATCGAAAAGAGCTTTCTAACGAATATTAGAAATTTGAAATCTAATGGTTGGATTTGGAGATACGTCCAAATCAAATTCGAAAAAGGTCGCTGTAAGTGCAGTTCGATGGCCATTGATGGAAATCGACTGTACGGGCCTTGATAAAATTATTAAAAATAGTAATAATTTGTGTAAAATCATAAGAAATGATTTGGGAAAAATTGGGATGAAAAACTCCATATTTGAAAAGATAAAAATAGATTTTTATCGAAATGAACTAGTTTTGAACTAGAAATATAATTCTATTTATTTTTAAATAAATAAATTGAATTTGAAAAGGGTTTTAAAAATAACCTGAATTTCCAATGATTGCATTGGAGTGGATTTGAATCGAAATTGTCTTCGGAATATTTCGATGTTGGAATTCGTGATTATACAGATATTGTTATGGAAATTTGAAAGATTTATATATATTTATATCGTTATTTCCAATACGACATTTGTTAATCGTAGGATTTGATATTGAATATAAGCCGATATATTTTCTATTCAGAGCCTTGTATTGAATATCAAATGTGATTTGGGTTTGTCGTGAGTGGTGTCTTCACTAACACTGTTCTTGAACCCAGTTGAGAAAAGATTAAATCTTTTTATTTGGATTTAATGAAGTGTACCAATTAAATAATATTTAATTGGAATTGAATTGATATTGATTTTTGGGTTTATCGTGAACAGTGTTTTAAATAACACTCGTTCTTTAACCCGATAATTAATGAATGTGACTTTGGGTTTATCGTGAACCGTGTTTTAAATGACACGGATTCTTTAACCCAGTTAACGATTAAAACTAAGTGGAGTTTTAATGAATCTTTAATTAGATTGAAAAGATCGAGAATGGAGTATCACCAGTTTTGCTCCAGGCGATAGTTAAATCTTTAATTAGATTTGAACGTGAAATGGTAATTGAATTACCGATAACACTGTGGTGTTAGATATGAAGTATTACCAGTTTTACTTCATGGGATGAATAGGTTGGGATTGGGAAATTAAAACAAGTGATTACTTCGGTAAGTTTCGTTAATCCCGACTAGTTTGAATTGATATTCAAAAATAGATTTAAGAATAAATTCAAGGAATTTATCTTGGATAAAATTAATGGGGACCTTTCCCTATGAATGTGAAATTTAGAAACTAACTGTCGGTTAGCCAAGCAGAAGGGTTTTCTGGATATTGATCTGATGTTGGTTTCGGCCTTCGGGGTTAATATTTGGGGAATTATTCTCTTGATTAATTTACGGTTAGTGACTAATGAATTGGAATGAGGCGTATGTTGTGTTTGTGTAACACTTTTATAATATATACGCGAGTTATTCGGAAAGACCGGGTTTATCCCATTCTGAATAACTGATACGACGATAAGTCGAAGATGAAGACGATGGTCGAAGACCGGAGGTCTTCACGTCGTTTGGGTAATTACTGATGATCTTGATTGGGTTGTACACCCAAGAAGATGGAAACAGTTGGTGATCGTCCAGACGTACTTGGAGATCGATGGATATGCGGGGTACTAGGTGCCTCCGGTTTCGTTCAGACCCAGAACGGACTTGTAAATGGACTGTGTGTCTGACATTGGATTTTAGTCCGTGTGATTGATTTCTATTAAATATATATCTGTTTGGCGGCGGAGAATTTATTCTCTTGCTTAACGCCCTTCTCTGAGACGTACGAGCTCAGGGGTTATATATTGATGGATATCAAACGCATGGAGTGAATGGCCTGTGTGGCATGCCTAAGTGGCAATTGATCGAGGCTTCTGTTGAAAAGCAAAGTCTTGTGGTGATGATCAAAGCACGGCCTTTGTGGCGTAGCTTTGTGTAACGTTTACTTCGCGTGTTTCACACCCGGTATGAACCAAAAACGGGAGACGGACCTCAGGGAGGGCATGCGTTTCTTTCTAGTTAGAAGTGGCGTCAGTGGTTTTACACGCCCTGACGAGTTTGACTTATGTGGTTGTTGCTGTTGCGAGGCGCCTCGGTTATATCGGTTTCGGCCGATGCTTCTGGTCGGCTGACGGACCAGACTTACACCCCATAGGGTGGGGAAACGTAGTGTTCAGGCATAATAATCCACATCGGTGGACCGGCCCTGACGATCTAAAGGCTTGCCTGCGCGCTTGCCTGTGGCTCAGGCTAGAGAGTCACGAATCAGTTGAGGACTATCTTTTGCCTCGGTTCATAGATGGAAATCCAATTTCCAAATACGTGACATTTGCGGTTTTATTTGTAAACCTATATATGGCGACATAGTGGCATGGGACGCTCATGTCGCCTATGATTGATACTTATGATTTGAAGTTGTTTTATACACTATGCACTTATAATAGTATCAAATAATCTGTTTTAAACGTATCAAGCATTCTTTGGCTGTTATAAGGGAAAACCCTATCCTCGGCTGCGTTGCATTGTGTGATGGGACCTGGGTCTTATAACAGCTTCATTTTTCTTTATTTAGCATTGCGCTGTTTGTTTTATGCACTGGTATTCTTGGGAGGAAACCCGTTACGTGTTATACGGCGTGGTCCCTTGATTTACCTAATGATTTAAAATAAAGATTAATAACTGTTTTAGTTCTCACACCAGTCCCATGACTGACCTGGAGTTTATGGTTTTAACCTAAACTCTGGGTGCCCTTATTTTGACACGGGCAGCTAGTAGTTTTGGTTTTGCAGATTTATATTCACAGGATCCTGGTTTACAGCTGGAACGATATCCGGAAAGCTTTGTATCCGTATATCTACTTCTAGTTGTGTATTGTATTATTTTCCGCTGCGATGTATTTAAATGTAATTTGAATCTCTGATATTTCTGTGTAATATTTATTCATTTATGCTCTGTATATTCTTGTAATCTGATGTATTGTTGTAATATACAATGAAATGTTCTTCTGTTTGCGTTCTGTTTTGTCTTGTTCTCAAATGATAGGGCGTTTCGAACGGTCTGGGTCGGTTTAGCGACTGGTTCGGACCGAGCGAAATTCCTTGCCGTCAAATTGTAACAACCCGGAAAATGCGAGCCAGTTTGAAAATTTTATTTTGGCAATTTTAGCGAATTTTGATTATTTAAAATGAATTATTTTAAATAATATCGACGAGAAATTTATTTTGAATATAATTCGAACGGATATATATACGTCGTCGTTAGAATATATAAATATTTATATATAATTATAAATAGAATTGAAAATGGCGCGGTAGTTCGATAATTCGATTTCAAACTTCAATTGAATGTACCGGGTGCAAAACAATCCGGATTTTAGTGAAACCAAAAATAATGGGATCTAATAGTGAATATCTTTCCAACGAATCCGAAAAATCAAAAGTTCGTAGCGGGAATCAAAAGATATGTCCAGTTGAAAATTCTGAATAGTCGCTATGGAATTCAGGCCCTTAAAAATGGACATTTTGCAAACGACCTCGGATTTCGATGAAACCAGTTTTGTTGGGTCCGGGATGTAAAGTTATTGCTAGGTTTCAAATTTCATAATTTTTCGAATCAATATGTGAGCGTGGAAAAGGAAAACGCGTTTGACCAGTTTCAGTTGATTTTAATCGACTGGAAATTGGCCATTTTTCAAACGGTCTCAGAATTCGATGAAACTAGTTTTGTTAGGACCGTATCGACAATACGAAGCTAGAAAATATTTTTCTGGAATTTTTCTAGTTAGTATGTGACCCCGGTAATTTGAAATGTGCGTTTAAAATTTAATATAGTGATTTAATTGTAAATTTAACGGAATCTGATTGTAACGTTCGAATCAGC
Source organism: Allium sativum (assembly GCA_030737875.1). Classification (NCBI taxonomy): domain Eukaryota; kingdom Viridiplantae; phylum Streptophyta; class Magnoliopsida; order Asparagales; family Amaryllidaceae; genus Allium; species Allium sativum. The sequence goes on from CM060920.1 coordinate 373,046,317, forward strand.
TCACGATGCATATCCCATTGTGTTCGGAATGGGGGTAAAACGCTATAGACGACAGGCGGTGGACCTCGTTTAGAGGTCGTAGGTAAAAGTCAACTTTTTAATAATTAAATAATAATAAAATAAAAATAAAATATATTCTTTCCCCCCTTTTTAACTCTGCCCCCCCCTTTATTCCCCAAAACCCGATTGCATTGCAGAAAAAAGAAGAAGAAGAGATCGAGGGCGCCAGCTCCAGGGCCGACGCCTCACCACCGCTCCGACCTTCCCCCTCCCCCCCTCGCTCGCGCCCTCTCCGTCAACGCCCCCCCCCCTCTCGCACCGCGCGCCGCCCCTCCAACGCAGACCGCCACCTCCTCGCATCAGACCCCCCCCCCTCGCCGCAGTCCACCATCGGAGCCCCATCGCCTCGCATCAGCCCCCCCTTTGTAAGTAAAACTGATTTATTTTATTTATTTTATCTTACAGTAAAACTGATTTATTTTATTTATTTTATCTTACAGTAAAACTGATTTTTTTTAAAGAAACTAAAAACTGATTTTTTAAGATTTAAAAACTGATTTAAAAGGAGTTTTAAAACTGATTTTATTTTAAAGGTTTAAACTTTGAAATAGAAAAAAAAGGTTTAAACTTTAAAATAGAAAAGGCGGAATTTTTATTGAGTAGAAGAAGTAAAAATATGATTTTTGTATTTTTAAAGCATTAAAAATATAATCTTTACTATATAGAAATATTAAAAGTATGATTTTTATATTTTTAAAGTATTAAAAATATAATCTTTATAGGATAGAGAATATAAAAATATCATCTTTGTATATGTAGCGAAATAAAAATCTGATTTTTTATAAGGTGAAAACTTTATTTTTATAAGGCGAAAACTTTATTTTTATAAAGGCGAAAACTTTATTTTTATAAAGGCGAAAACTTTATTTTTATAAGGCGAAAACTTCATTTTAGAAAAGGCGAAATCTATATTTTTTGAAATGGAATTTTTATCTATATAGTAGCAATGTAGAAATAGAATTTTTATCCATAGAGCGTGATAATAAAAATATGATTTTTATATATTAAACTTCAAAATAAAAATATGATTTTTATATATTGAACTTCGAAGTAAAAATTCGATTTTTATATATTGAATAGCGAAGCAAAAATGTGATTTTTACATATGTAGTGGCTACGGGCAACGAAGATGACGAAGATGCGATAGCGATGAAGATTTCTATCAAGGAAGAGTCGTGGATTTAGGATAGCTATCTGTGAGAATTTCTCACTCTTCAATTTCTTTTCTAGTTATATATATATACTAGGATGCAGACGGTGCTTAGTAGCACCCGACACAATCGTCCACAGACCATGGACTTGTTTGTTTGGCTGTTTGGTTATTGATTGCGATATTGGTTTGAATGTGGTTTGTGGTGTGAAAAATCGAATCGATAAATTGGTTAGGATTAGACGTGCGCCGTTATAAGGCGAAGGAGTAAGGCTAGGTTAGACTCTTACTCCAAATTTTGTGGTTTGCATAACGAATTGATTTGATTGATGTGTGAATGGCGTGGGCCTTCACTAGACCGGGGATAAGGCTAGGCCTCGTCCCGTTTCTAGTATCGTGCCGTTATGCCGCCGAAATTTTCTAAAATAAGTTAGAAAAATAAAAATATCATTTTATTTAAAGAATGAATTGAATAGAAATTCATAGGTTGAAATAAAATGTTTTATCGTTAAAAATATAATTTTTAACGTGAAGTGAATAAAATAGAATATTCATTTACAAACCAGACGGTTTGTTTATGTACACCTATTTGAATGACATTGATTGGGACGATAAATTTTACACATCGCCCAACAGCACAAATAAAATATGTGTTTGATTGTTTGAAACCCCACACGGGTGTTAGGATGAAATTTGAAGTTCACTCATCCTGATTGATTAAATATGTCGATCGATCGATTGACAGGCTGTTATAAGCGTTAGATATCTATATTTGATGCTTATACAGTGTAGTGCACTTTGGTTGATGGTTGATTATTTTCCATGCTATTATATACATGTGTTGTATGAAAATCCATATAATTAACGTTATATGGTAATTGATTGGGCCTCATTCCAATTTGAAAAATAAAGAATATTATAAAATAAAAGTTCATGTGTTGACAGTACTCATTCATTGAGATTGGTCATGTGTTGAACGAAATATTTTAGTAATAAAATTTACATCTTTATCAATATAAAATAAAAGTTCATGTGTTGACAGTACTCATCCATTGAGATTGGTCATGTGTTGAACGAAATATTTTGATAATAACAACTATTTTGAAAAAGAAATATTTAAAATAGAATATTTGAAAATAAAGGAATATATGAAGCCGTGTTGATTAGATCGACGCCATTTTGACGTGAACGATATTTATATCGATTTTAAACGATTTCGAAATGAATTGAATATATAACGATTTCGAAATGAATTGAATATATAACGATTTCGAAATGAATTGAATATATAACGATTTCGAAATGAATTGAATATATAACGATTTCGAAATGAATTGAATATATAACGATTTCGAAATGAATTGAATATATAACGATTTCGAAATGAATTGAATATATAACGATTTCGAAATGAATTGAATATATAACGATTTTGAAATGAATTGAATATATAACGATTTCGAAATGAATTGAATATATAACGATTTCGAAATGAATTGAATTGAAAACGATTTCGAAATGAATTGAATTGAAAACGATTTCGAAATGAATTGAATTGAAAACGATTTCGAAATGAATTGAATTGAAAACGAATTCAAATTGAATTGGAAGTGGATTGAAATGAATTCAAATTTAATTGAAATTTGAATTGAATAGAAATGAACTTTGAAACGAACTTATAAAGAAGAATTCAATTTTGCTTTGAATTGAAATGGAAGTTGAAATAGATTTTGAAACGAATTTTAAAACTATTTATATAATTCGTTTTGAATAGAAAATCGACGAAATATATATTATATATATTATATATATAATATAATGGCCTGAATAGAACGCGCCGCGCCGCGGCAGTTCGTGAATTTCGACCATTTATTTCAAACGGACATTACGGGAGATCCGACCGTCGGATTCTCCTAAAACCGGAACCGTTGGGTTCGTATCGAAAAGAGCTTTCTAATGAATATTTGAAATTAGAAATCTAACGGTTGGATTTGGAATTATGTCCAAATCAAATTTGAAAAAGGTCGCTGTAAGTGCAGTTCGATAGCCGTTGATGGAAATCGACTGTACGGGCCTTGATAAAATTATTAAAAATAGTAATAATTTGTGTAAAATCATAAGAATGATTTGAGAAGAATTGGGATGAAAAACTCCATATTTGAAAAGATAAAAATAGATTTTTATCGAAATGAACTAGTTTTGAACTAGAATTATAATTCTATTTATTTTTAAATAAATAAATTGAATTCGAAAAGGGTTTTAAAAATAACCAGAATTTCCAATGATTGCATTGGAGTGGATTTGAATCGAAATTGTCTTCGGAATATTTCGATGTTGGAATTCGTGATTATACAGGTGTTGTTATGGAAATTTGAAAGATATATATTTATATCGTTATTTCCAATACGACATTTGTTAGTCGTAGAATTCGATATTGAATATAAGCCGATATATTTTCTATTCAGAGCCTTGTATTGAATATCGAATGTGATTTGGGTTTGTCGTGAATGGTGTCTTCACTAACACTGTTCTTGAACCCAGTTGAGAAAAGATTAAATCTTTTTATTTAGATTTAATGAAGTGTACCAATTAAATAACATTTAATTGGAATTGAATCGATATTGATTTTTGGGTTTATCGTGGACAGTGTTTTAAATAACACTCGTTCTTTAACCCGATGATTAATGAATGTGATTTTGGGTTTATCGTGAACCGTGTTTTTAAATGACACTGATTCTTTAACCCAGTCAAAGATTAAAACTAAGTGGAGTTTTAATGAATCTTTAATTAGATTGAAATAATCGAAATGGAGTATCACCAGTTTTGCTCCAGGCGATAGTTAAATCTTTAATTAGATTTGAACGTGAAATGGTAATTGAATTTACCGATAACACTGTGGTGTTAGATATGAAGTATTACCAGTTTTACTTCATGGGATAAATAGGTTGGGATGGGGAAATTAAAACAAATGATTACTTCGGTAAGGTTCGCTAATCCCGACTAGTTTGAAGTGAGATTCAAAGAATAGAATAAAGAATAAATTCAAGAAATTTATCTTAGATAAAATTTATGGGGACATTTCCCTATGAATGTGAAATTTAGAAACTAACTGTCGGTTAGCCAAGCAGAACGGTTTTCTGGATATTGATCTGATGTTGGTTTCGGCCTTCGGGGTTAATGTTTGGGGAATTATTCTCTTGATTAATTTACGGTTAGTGACTAATGAATTGGAATGAGGCGTATGTTGTGTTTGTGTAACACTTATGTAAAATATACGCGAGTTATTCGGAAAGACCGGGTTTATCCCATTCTGGATAACTGATACGACGATAAGTCGAAGATGAAGACGATGGTCGAAGACCGGAGGTCTTCACGTCGTTTGGGTGATAACTGATGATCTTGATTGGGCTGTACACCCAAGAAGATGGAAACAGTTAGTGATCGTCCAGACGTACTTGGAGATCGATGGATATGCGGGGTACTAGGTGCCTCCGGTTTCGTTCAGACCCAGAACGGACTTGTAAATGAACTGTGTGTCTGACATTGGATTTTAGTCTGTGTGGTTGATTTCTATTAAATATATATCTGCTTGGCGGCGGAGAATTTATTCTCTTGCTTAACGCCCTTCTCTGAGACGTACGAGCTCAGGGGTTATATATTGATGGATATCAAACGCATGGAGTGAATTGCCTGTGTGGCATGCCTAAGTGGCAATTGATCGAGGCTTCTGTTGAAAAGCAAAGTCTTGTGGTGATGATCAAAGCAAGGCCTTTGTGGCGTAGCTTTGTGTAACGTTTCCTTCGCGTGTTTCACACCCGGTATGAACCAAAAACGGGAGAGGACGTCAGGGAGGGCATGCGTTTCTTTCTAGCTAAAAAGTGGCGTCAGTGGTTTTACACGCCCTGACGAGTTTGACTTATGTGGTTGTTGCTGTGGCGAGGCGCCTCGGATTGATCGGTCGTTCTCGAACCGATGGAGTCATTTAGTTGGCTCATTTACGCCCCAAAGGGCGGGGAAACGCATGTTCAGGCATTTTAATCCACATCGGTGGACCGACCCTGAGGATCCAAGGGCCCACCTGAGTCTGGGTCCTGAGGCTCGGGCTAGACAGTCTCGAATCGGTTGAGGACTATCTTTTGCCTCGGTTCATAGACGGAAATCCAATTTCCAAATACGTGACATTTGCGGTTTTATTTGTAAACCTATATATGGCGACATGATATATGGTACCCATGCCGCCTATGATTGATACTTATGATTTGAAGTTGTTTTATACACTATGCACTTATAATAGTATCAAATGATTTGTTTTAAACGTATCAAGCATTCTTTGGCTGTTATAAGGGAAAACCCTATCCCCCGGCTTGCGTTGCATCGTGTGATAGGACCTGGGTCTTATAACAGCTTCATTTTTCTTTATTTAGCATTGCGCTGTTTGTTTTATGCACTGGTATTCTTGGGAGGAAACCCGTTCCGTGTTATACGGCGTGGTCCCTTGATTTACCTAATGATTTAAAATAAAGATTAATAACTGTTTTAGTTCTCACACCAGTCCCATGACTGACCTGGAGTTTATTGTTTTAACCTAAACTCTGGGTGCCCCTATTTTCCACACGGGCAGCTAGTAGTTTTGGTTTTGCAGATTTATATTCACAGGATCCTGGTTTACAGCTGGAATGATATCCGGAAAGCTTTGTATCCGTATATCTCTTCTAGTTGTGTATTGTATTATTTTCCGCTGCTATGTACTTTATTGTAATCTCTGATATTTCTGTGTAATATTCAATTATACTCTGTATATTCTTGTAATCTGATGCATTGTTGTAATATACAATGAAATGTTCTTCTGTATGCATTCTGTTTTGTCCTGTTCTCAAACGATAGGGCGTTTCGAACGGCCTGGATCGGTTTAGCGACTGGTTCGGACCGAGCGAAATTCCATGCCGTCACCGTTGGTATCAGAGCTTTGGTTTACAAAGCTCAGAGAACAAGACACATTAGAACCATATGAAAGAATTCATCAGAAATTGGGTTAGTAATATCCAATGGGAATGACTCGTTAGAGATGGGATCAGTAGTATCCTAGAACAAGTGTGAAGAGTATATTTTTGAAAATGAAAACAAATTTTGTTTTGAAAATTTAAATCAATTATTCGTATTTGATTATCTATTTATATTGATGTGGACAATCCAGTTTATATAGATTTTGCATATACGTCTGATCCGCGTGTATTCGAAATTTTAATATACTGGATAGATATAGAGTCACACTCCAGTCGCCCGGACATGATTCTGATGATGGCGCGCCATCACCAGTATTTATTTTCGTGTTTCGAAGGTGTGATTTCTATATGTTTCCATTAGACTGGTGTGAGAACCAAAACTAATATAGTTAGAACACATTGTTGTAAATTGGCACCAAAACATGATTTTCTGTATATGTATCAAAATTATGAATTTGAGACTCTAATTCACTAATTGATTGATGTTTGTGTTGTTTGTTTAATTGTTTGATAATTTTGAACCTTTATGCCTAACTGAATCAAATATTGAATTATATTGGAAATTGGTCGCACTTGCTTGCATATACATATATATCATTGAACAGGTCATAGCAAGGAGGCTAGAGCCAGAGAATAAAATTTGTTTGCCCGACAAATAGGTACATGTTTACTACATAATTTCCTGTTTTGTTTGGGTGATGATGATTTTGTGAGCTTATTGGCTAGCCGCTTGGCTTTTTCTTTTTCTTTTTGAGATCTGAAGGACCGGGGAAGCTATTTGAAATTCCCCGATGCTCCCATTGCAGGGGAGGTTATGGCGAAATTTTTCGAAAATTTAGGGTGTTAGCCAAATTTTTGAAATTTTGAAAATTCTCAGAAACTAAAGAGTTGGAGAATGGAAGCCAGATCGAGCGTAGTGTTGATTGATCAAACCACTTTCGACTTTGTTCCTTTTCGGGGACGAAAAGTTTTAAGTGGGGGAGGTTGTAACAACCCGGAAAATGCGAGCCAGTTTGAAATTTTTATTTTGGCAATTTTAGCGAATTTTGATTATTTAAAATGAATTATTTTAAATAATATCGACGAGAAATTTATTTTGAATATAATTCGAACGGATATATATATACGTCGTCGTTAGAATATATAAATATTTATATATAATTATAAATAGAATTGAAAATGGCGCGGTAGTTCGATAATTCGATTTCAAACTTCAATTGAATGTACCGGGTGCAAAACAATCCGGATTTTAGTGAAACCAAAAATAATGGGATCTAATAGTGAATATCTTTCCAACGAATCCGAAAAATCAAAAGTTCGTAGCGGGAATCAAAAGATATGTCCAGTTGAAAATTCTGAATAGTCGCTATGGAATTCAGGCCCTTAAAATGGACATTTTGCAAACGACCTCGGATTTCGATGAAACCAGTTTTGTTGGGTCCGGGATGTAAAGTTATTGCTAGGTTTCAAATTTCATAATTTTTCGAATCAATATGTGAGCGTGGAAAAGGAAAACGCGTTTGACCAGTTTCAGTTGATTTTAATCGACTGGAAATTGGCCATTTTTCAAACGGTCTCAGAATTCGACGAAACTAGTTTTGTTAGGACCGTATCGACAATACGAAGCTAGAAAATATTTTTCTGGAATTTTTCTAGTTAGTATGTGACCCCGGTAATTTGAAATGTGCGTTTAAAATTTAATATAGTGATTTAATTGTAAATTTAACGGAATCTGATTGTAACGTTCGAATCAGCTCACGATGCATATCCCATTGTGTTCGGAATGGGGGTAAAACGCTATAGACGACAGGCGGTGGACCTCGTTTAGAGGTCGTAGGTAAAAGTCAACTTTTTAATAATTAAATAATAATAAAATAAAAATAAAATATATTCTTTCCCCCCTTTTTAACTCTGGCCCCCCCCCCTTTATTCCCCAAAACCCGATTGCATTGCAGAAAAAAAGAAGAAGAAGAAGAGATCGAGGGCGCCAGCTCCAGGGCCGACGCCTCACCACCGCTCCGACCTTCCCCCTCCCCCCCTCGCTCGCGCCCTCTCCGTCAACGCCCCCCCCCCCTCTCGCACCGCGTGCCGCCCCTCCAACGCAGACCGCCACCGCCTCGCATCAGACCCCCCCTCGCCGCAGTCCACCATCGGAGCCCCACCGCCTCGCATCAGCCCCCCCATTTGTAAGTAAAACTGATTTATTTTATTTATTTTATCTTACAGTAAAACTGATTTATTTTATTTATTTTATCTTACAGTAAAACTGATTTTTTTTAAAGAAACTAAAAACTGATTTTTTAAGATTTAAAAACTGATTTAAAAGGAGTTTTAAAACTGATTTTATTTTAAAGGTTTAAACGTTGAAATAGAAAAAAAAGGTTTAAACTTTAAAATAGAAAAGGCGGAATTTTTATTGAGTAGAAGAAGTAAAAATATGATTTTTGTATTTTTAAAGCATTAAAAATATAATCTTTACTATATAGAAATATTAAAAGTATGATTTTTATATTTTTAAAGTATTAAAAATATAGTATTAAAAATATAATCTTTATAGGATAGAGAATATAAAAATATCATCTTTGTATATGTAGCGAAATAAAAATCTGATTTTTTATAAGGTGAAAACTTTATTTTTATAAGGCGAAAACTTTATTTTTATAAAGGCGAAAACTTTATTTTTATAAAGGCGAAAACTTTATTTTTATAAGGCGAAAACTTCATTTTAGAAAAGGCGAAATCTATATTTTTTGAAATGGAATTTTTATCTATATAGTAGCAATGTAGAAATAGAATTTTTATCCATAGAGCGTGATAATAAAAATATGATTTTTATATATTAAACTTCAAAATAAAAATATGATTTTTATATATTGAACTTCGAAGTAAAAATTCGATTTTTATATATTGAATAGCGAAGCAAAAATGTGATTTTTACATATGTAGTGGCTACGGGCAACGAAGATGACGAAGATGCGATAGCGATGAAGATTTCTATCAAGGAAGAGTCGTGGATTTAGGATAGCTATCTGTGAGAATTTCTCACTCTTCAATTTCTTTTCTAGTTATATATATATACTAGGATGCAGACGGTGCTTAGTAGCACCCGACACAATCGTCCACAGACCATGGACTTGTTTGTTTGGCTGTTTGGTTATTGATTGCGATATTGGTTTGAATGTGGTTTGTGGTGTGAAAAATCGAATCGATAAATTGGTTAGGATTAGACGTGCGCCGTTATAAGGCGAAGGAGTAAGGCTAGGTTAGACTCTTACTCCAAATTTTGTGGTTTGCATAACGAATTGATTTGATTGATGTGTGAATGGCGTGGGCCTTCACTAGACCGGGGATAAGGCTAGGCCTCGTCCCGTTTCTAGTATCGTGCCGTTATGCCGCCGAAATTTTCTAAAATAAGTTAGAAAAATAAAAATATCATTTTATTTAAAGAATGAATTGAATAGAAATTCATAGGTTGAAATAAAATGTTTTATCGTTAAAAATATAATTTTTAACGTGAAGTGAATAAAATAGAATATTCATTTACAAACCAGACGGTTTGTTTATGTACACCTATTTGAATGACATTGATTGGGACGATAAATTTTACACATCGCCCAACAGCACAAATAAAATATGTGTTTGATTGTTTGAAACCCCACACGGGTGTTAGGATGAAATTTGAAGTTCACTCATCCTGATTGATTAAATATGTCGATCGATCGATTGACAGGCTGTTATAAGCGTTAGATATCTATATTTGATGCTTATACAGTGTAGTGCACTTTGGTTGATGGTTGATTATTTTCCATGCTATTATATACATGTGTTGTATGAAAATCCATATAATTAACGTTATATGGTAATTGATTGGGTCTCATTCCAATTTGAAAAATAAAGAATATTATAAAATAAAAGTTCATGTGTTGACAGTACTCATTCATTGAGATTGGTCATGTGTTGAACGAAATATTTTAGTAATAAAATTTACATCTTTATCAATATAAAATAAAAGTTCATGTGTTGACAGTACTCATCCATTGAGATTGGTCATGTGTTGAACGAAATATTTTGATAATAACAACTATTTTGAAAAAGAAATATTTGAAATAGAATATTTGAAAATAAAGGAATATATGAAGCCGTGTTGATTAGATCGACGCCATTTTGACGTGAACGATATTTATATCGATTTTAAACGATTTCGAAATGAATTGAATATATAACGATTTCGAAATGAATTGAATATATAACGATTTCGAAATGAATTGAATATATAACGATTTCGAAATGAATTGAATATATAACGATTTCGAAATGAATTGAATATATAACGATTTCGAAATGAATTGAATATATAACGATTTCGAAATGAATTGAATATATAACGATTTCGAAATGAATTGAATATATAACGATTTCGAAATGAATTGAATATATAACGATTTCGAAATGAATTAAATATATAACGATTTCGAAATGAATTGAATATATAACGATTTCGAAATGAATTGAATTGAAAACGATTTCGAAATGAATTGAATTGAAAACGATTTCGAAATGAATTGAATTGAAAACGATTTCGAAATGAATTGAATTGAAAACGAATTCAAATTGAATTGGAAGTGGATTGAAATGAATTCAAATTTAATTGAAATTTGAATTGAATAGAAATGAACTTTGAAACGAACTTATAAAGAAGAATTCAATTTTGCTTTGAATTGAAATGGAAGTTGAAATAGATTTTGAAACGAATTTTAAAACTATTTATATAATTCGTTTTGAATAGAAAATCGACGAAATATATATTATATATATTATATATATAATATAATGGCCTGAATAGAACGCGCCGCGCCGCGGCAGTTCGTGAATTTCGACCATTTATTTCAAACGGACATTACGGGAGATCCGACCGTCGGATTCTCCTAAAACCGGAACCGTTGGGTTCGTATCGAAAAGAGCTTTCTAATGAATATTTGAAATTAGAAATCTAACGGTTGGATTTGGAATTATGTCCAAATCAAATTTGAAAAAGGTCGCTGTAAGTGCAGTTCGATAGCCGTTGATGGAAATCGACTGTACGGGCCTTGATAAAATTATTAAAAATAGTAATAATTTGTGTAAAATCATAAGAATGATTTGAGAAGAATTGGGATGAAAAACTCCATATTTGAAAAGATAAAAATAGATTTTTATCGAAATGAACTAGTTTTGAACTAGAATTATAATTCTATTTATTTTTAAATAAATAAATTGAATTCGAAAAGGGTTTTAAAAATAACCAGAATTTCCAATGATTGCATTGGAGTGGATTTGAATCGAAATTGTCTTCGGAATATTTCGATGTTGGAATTCGTGATTATACAGGTGTTGTTATGGAAATTTGAAAGATATATATTTATATCGTTATTTCCAATACGACATTTGTTAGTCGTAGAATTCGATATTGAATATAAGCCGATATATTTTCTATTCAGAGCCTTGTATTGAATATCGAATGTGATTTGGGTTTGTCGTGAATGGTGTCTTCACTAACACTGTTCTTGAACCCAGTTGAGAAAAGATTAAATCTTTTTATTTAGATTTAATGAAGTGTACCAATTAAATAACATTTAATTGGAATTGAATCGATATTGATTTTTGGGTTTATCGTGGACAGTGTTTTAAATAACACTCGTTCTTTAACCCGATGATTAATGAATGTGATTTTGGGTTTATCGTGAACCGTGTTTTTAAATGACACCGATTCTTTAACCCAGTCAAAGATTAAAACTAAGTGGAGTTTTAATGAATCTTTAATTAGATTGAAATAATCGAAATGGAGTATCACCAGTTTTGCTCCAGGCGATAGTTAAATCTTTAATTAGATTTGAACGTGAAATGGTAATTGAATTTACCGATAACACTGTGGTGTTAGATATGAAGTATTACCAGTTTTACTTCATGGGATAAATAGGTTGGGATGGGGAAATTAAAACAAATGATTACTTCGGTAAGGTTCGCTAATCCCGACTAGTTTGAAGTGAGATTCAAAGAATAGAATAAAGAATAAATTCAAGAAATTTATCTTAGATAAAATTTATGGGGACATTTCCCTATGAATGTGAAATTTAGAAACTAACTGTCGGTTAGCCAAGCAGAACGGTTTTCTGGATATTGATCTGATGTTGGTTTCGGCCTTCGGGGTTAATGTTTGGGGAATTATTCTCTTGATTAATTTACGGTTAGTGACTAATGAATTGGAATGAGGCGTATGTTGTGTTTGTGTAACACTTATGTAAAATATACGCGAGTTATTCGGAAAGACCGGGTTTATCCCATTCTGGATAACTGATACGACGATAAGTCGAAGATGAAGACGATGGTCGAAGACCGGAGGTCTTCACGTCGTTTGGGTGATAACTGATGATCTTGATTGGGCTGTACACCCAAGAAGATGGAAACAGTTAGTGATCGTCCAGACGTACTTGGAGATCGATGGATATGCGGGGTACTAGGTGCCTCCGGTTTCGTTCAGACCCAGAACGGACTTGTAAATGGACTGTGTGTCTGACATTGGATTTTAGTCTGTGTGGTTGATTTCTATTAAATATATATCTGCTTGGCGGCGGAGAATTTATTCTCTTGCTTAACGCCCTTCTCTGAGACGTACGAGCTCAGGGGTTATATATTGATGGATATCAAACGCATGGAGTGAATTGCCTGTGTGGCATGCCTAAGTGGCAATTGATCGAGGCTTCTGTTGAAAAGCAAAGTCTTGTGGTGATGATCAAAGCAAGGCCTTTGTGGCGTAGCTTTGTGTAACGTTTCCTTCGCGTGTTTCACACCCGGTATGAACCAAAAACGGGAGAGGACGTCAGGGAGGGCATGCGTTTCTTTCTAGCTAAAAAGTGGCGTCAGTGGTTTTACACGCCCTGACGAGTTTGACTTATGTGGTTGTTGCTGTGGCGAGGCGCCTCGGATTGATCGGTCGTTCTCGAACCGATGGAGTCATTTAGTTGGCTCATTTACGCCCCAAAGGGCGGGGAAACGCATGTTCAGGCATTTTAATCCACATCGGTGGACCGGCCCTGAGGATCCAAGGGCCCACCTGAGTCTGGGTCCTGAGGCTCGGGCTAGACAGTCTCGAATCGGTTGAGGACTATCTTTTGCCTCGGTTCATAGACGGAAATCCAATTTCCAAATACGTGACATTTGCGGTTTTATTTGTAAACCTATATATGGCGACATGATATATGGTACCCATGCCGCCTATGATTGATACTTATGATTTGAAGTTGTTTTATACACTATGCACTTATAATAGCATCAAATGATTTGTTTTAAACGTATCAAGCATTCTTTGGCTGTTATAAGGGAAAACCCTATCCCCCGGCTTGCGTTGCATCGTGTGATAGGACCTGGGTCTTATAACAGCTTCATTTTTCTTTATTTAGCATTGCGCTGTTTGTTTTATGCACTGGTATTCTTGGGAGGAAACCCGTTCCGTGTTATACGGCGTGGTCCCTTGATTTACCTAATGATTTAAAATAAAGATTAATAACTGTTTTAGTTCTCACACCAGTCCCATGACTGACCTGGAGTTTATTGTTTTAACCTAAACTCTGGGTGCCCCTATTTTCCACACGGGCAGCTAGTAGTTTTGGTTTTGCAGATTTATATTCACAGGATCCTGGTTTACAGCTGGAATGATATCCGGAAAGCTTTGTATCCGTATATCTCTTCTAGTTGTGTATTGTATTATTTTCCGCTGCTATGTACTTTATTGTAATCTCTGATATTTCTGTGTAATATTCAATTATACTCTGTATATTCTTGTAATCTGATGCATTGTTGTAATATACAATGAAATGTTCTTCTGTATGCGTTCTGTTTTGTCCTGTTCTCAAACGATAGGGCGTTTCGAACGGCCTGGATCGGTTTAGCGACTGGTTCGGACCGAGCGAAATTCCATGCCGTCACTGATACCACGTTGAGACGACCCGATTTCCCGTTCTCACGGAAACAAGGTTATCTTTGGAATATAACACAGAAACATAAAATAGCAGAACAGAATTAAATAAATACACCAGAATGAACAACAAAATATACTGGATAAAAGTAATCATCAGAGTTACACAGTATACAGGATCTTACTTAGTACAAATACAGTTCAGCTATACATAAATGTCTACAGCGGAAATAAACAAAATATGTACAATAGGAGCTGAACAGCATAAAAAGAAATAAATGATAGAATCCATCTTCAGCTCCAGCTATCCAGAAAGAACCAGCTAAACCTGAATACAAGGCTGCCCGTGTGGAAAAATGGGCACCCGAGTTTGAGAGTGAAACAAACTACGAGTCAGTCATGGGACTGGTATGAGAAATCTACTCAACACATATATAATTTGGCTAATCACAGGACCACGCCACTTTCGTGGAACGGGTTTACTCCATTGGATTGCCAGTGCTTTAAAACAAATCTTTCTTTTAAACATCGCTATGCTTTTTATAAAAATGAAGCCGTTATAAGACTCAGTTCCCATCACACAATGCAACGCAAACCGGAGGATAGAGTTTTTACCTTATAACGGCCAAGATATGCTTGATACGAATAAAACAAAGGCATTTGATATTATTGCTAGTGTTTATATGTTTTGAAAACAATTTCAAATCATAACTATCAATCATAGACGGCATGGGTACCATATATCATGTCGCCATATATATATATACAATCAAAACCGCACGATATCGTATTTGGAAATTGGATTTCCGTCATGAACCAAGGCAAAAGATAGTCCTTACCGAATTCGAGACGCTCTAGCCCGCCCCTCAGGCAAGCGCGCAGGCAAGCCTTGGATCGTCAGGGCCGGTCCACCGATGTGGATTATTATGCCTGAGCAATACGTTTCCCCGCCCTTTGGGGCGTAAACGAGCCAACGAATGACTCCATCGGACCCGGATCGTCCGATCAAACCGAGGCGCCTCACAACAGCAACAACCACATAGGTGAAAAGTATATAAATGTCAGGGCTGGTAGGTCACTGACACCACCCTAGCTAGAAAGAAACGCATGCCCTCCCTGAGGTCCTTCTCCCGTTTTAGGTTCATACCGGGATGTGAGGCTCGCGAATTCACGTTATACACAAAGCTACGCCACACAGGCGGTGCTTTGATCATCACCACAAGACTTTGCTTTTCAACAGAAGCCCTGATCACTGCATCTTAGCATGCCACACAGGCAATTCATGCCATGCGACTGATGTCCATCGATATACAACCTCTGAGCTCGTGCGTCTCAGAGAAGGGCGTTAAGCAAAAGAATAAATTCTCCGCCGCCAAACAGATGTATATTTAACAGAAATCAATCAACACAGAATAAACTCCAATGTCAGACACACAGTCCATTTACAAGTCCGTTCTTGGTCTGAACGAAACCGGAGGCACTAAATACCTCGCAAACCCTTCGATCAACACGTACGTCTGAACGATCACCACTCATTATCCATATTTCGGGATGCCTCCCAATCAGGACCTCGGTTACCATCCAAACGAGGTGAAGATCTCCGGTCTTCGACCACCGTCTTCATCTTCGACTTTCAATCGTCGGTCAATTATTTGAAATGAGAATTAACTCGACCTTCTCAAATAATTCACGTATATTTAGAATTTCAAATCAATTTATTTCAATGGTTAAATTATTCGACAACACCAATTTTGTCCTTTAATGTAATTTTCACACCAAACACATTCAACCATCAAACATCACATAAATCAAGCAAATTCAGTTTATTTCCATTCCATATCGCTTATGATATTTTATAACTATTTATCGCTATTTTTATTTATTTTAAAATAGCTATTTTATTCAAAACGACGCTTCGGGCCATAAAGCGGCCGTGGCGCTGTTTTTCTTCAGATTTGATTTACACATATCTGAAAATCTAACCGTTGGATCTTCACAAAATTTTCATCATTAGAAAGGTCTTTTCAAAACGAATCCAACGGTTCCAGTTTCGGGAAAATCCGACGGTCGGATCTCCCGGTACAATCGTTTGAAGTTTCGATTTCAAAATACGAACTGCAGCTTCGTTATTCGATTAAATATATAATTATATTTATATATATATAAATATAATCGTTTCTGGCGCTGTTTTTCTTCAGATTTGAATTAAACATTCCAGACAATCCAACCGTTGGATTTCTACAAGGTTGGTGCCGTTGGAAAGATATTTCCAAGGCGAACCCGACGGTTGAGGTTTCGGGAAAATCCAATGGTCGGATTTCCCGCACTAGTCGTTTGAAATCACGGTTTCGAAATACGAACTGCACGGCTTCGTTTCGTTTTAATTTTATTTATATTTATATATTTATATAAATATAGTTCATTCAACTATTTCAATATCGTTTTCACTTCAAATATTTTTCTAACACCTTAAATTTTGGAAAAATTTCGCCATAACCTCCCCTGCACCGGGAGCATCGGGAAATCGCAAATAGTGTCCCGGTCCTTCTAATCTCAAAAAGGAAAAGAAAAAGCCAAGCGGCTAGCCAACAGGCTCAAAATCATCACCCAAACAAATCAGTAAATGTGTACCTATTTGTCGGGCACAAAATTTTATTCCTCTTCTCTAGCCCCTTTGCTATAACCTGTTCAATGAATATGCATGTACATATATATACAGTTCATATCATTTTTCATTTTCTATTCAACTTCATATTTGATTTCTATTTGGTTTAAAAACACCATTCATTCTAACGTTACATAAATAGGTGCAAATCATTTCATTAGCTAATTAATGAATATTTCAACTCGTATACGTTTATTTTGAACAAGTGGCTATTTTTAACACTTCACATTTCAACGATTTATGCATACAATAAAAATGTGATTTTTATTGTAAAACAATTCATTTCAAAACACTATTTTTCTATATATTTCAAGTTGGTGATAAAAATGGGATTTTTATCATAAAACAATTTATTTCAAAATATGAATACCATTCAACACATGAATTTCTAAACAACGAATGAATATCAATTCAACACATGAATGTTTTCAATAGTTTTTATATATAGATAAAAATGTGATTTTTATTATCGAACAATTTATTTCAAAATATGAATACCATTCAACACATGAATTTCTAATCAACGAATGAATATCAATTCAACACATGAATGTTTTCTATAGTTTCTATATATAGATAAAAATGTGATTTTTATTATCGAACAATTTATTTCAAAATATGAATACCATTCAACACATGAATTTCTAAACAACGAATGAATATCAATTCAACACATGAATGTTTTCAATAGTTTCTATATATAGATAAAAATGTGATTTTTATTATCGAACATGATGCATGGTCTCCCTCCTCACAACAATGCATGTATTGGGAGCCCAAGGCCCCAACATGACTTCTTAGAAACAAGTATAAATCCTTGCCTCTTCCCTATAATCCCATGATGTGGGACTACTCAAACATAGGAGCCATTCATACACTTATTCAATCATTTTTAATAATTCACATAATGTTTGTAAACATTTCCAACATGTGCAGCAAGGTCTTAGTTGTCTTCCTTAAGGTCCAAGATTTGTATACATTTACTAGTGTTGTATTTTCAACATCACTGTTATGCTAATACAACACATCACCTTCTTTTACAGCTGCAAAATCCACATCCTTCACACCATTTAGAGCCATCCTATCACTAATTCAAATCATGGACACATCACACTAATGTATATATGTATCTAGCATATGCAACATGTAGATTAGACCATATATGAGTACAATCTTTGCACAAGTTTTTGCAGCAAGAACACACATGATCATTTAACTTTGAGGTAAAGTTTGTATAGCAAGGATACATCACATATCATATATCTAATCACCCTTAGGGCCAGCCTAGACTATCAACTACAGAAGCCTAATTCTAGCACCACTATTGCACATGGTTTGTGCATATGTGTATACCATCATAGATGGCCGTGCACCACCTATTGCTTGGAAGAGATAGGTGAAAATAACCATACATGAATATCCTTTCAATCGTGTATCACCTCACTAAAAAAGGCTACTGCATAGTGCCTGTATACCTTCATGCCTAATAAAGTCTATATGTTGGTACTCTTCTATAAATACCCTGCTGCACCACACATATACACACACAAAATATATATATTTTTTAACTGAAAATAAAATGGCCGGGAGCAAGACTGGTAATGGCAATTAACTTAAATGGTAAAGCAAAACAGTGGAGTGGAAAGAAGAACAGGGCACAGGAAGTGAACAATATACAGTAGTAGTAATTTGTGAGTAAACTCCTTATAAAATCTCATTCCTATATAACTTCATGAAATCTTTGGTTGTGATTCAACTTATATTTGTATGTATATACAAATGATTTTTGCCTCCATGTGATTGAATACCATGAAAAATTCCTGGAAATATTGACAGTAAACATTATAATGTGGGTAAACACCTCACACTACTATACTGTTTAACTTTAGTAAGATTCAAAGTATATGTGTGTTGATACATATCCATCATCTATGATTCAAACATTGAAGTTTGATCTATGAAATAGTTAGACTAGGACTAGAAAGTTTGGGAAAAACTTAAGAAAGGAAAAAAAAAAAAAAAAAAAACACAGCAATGCTATTGTGAGTAAACACTCTAAACTTTTGTAATGTTTACATAAATCTTGACTGAAATTAAACTATGTATATGAATCCATCATACCGATACAATCTTAGAAGTTGTTAAGGCTAGTTAAACCATGGCGGAATGATTGAAATGTATAAGTAGCAGCATTTAAATGTGAGTAAACAGCCTAAACTATTTTACTGTTAACGTTTAGTTCTAGTATGATGCAAACTGATAGGTAATGATATATACACCCGACATCTTGATGCAAGTATGGATGCTTAACCTATGTAAACTTGTAGACAGGAATGGATGGTTTGAATAACCAGAGAAACAAAATTTAAACACAGCAGTTTCCGCAGCGACCACTAAAAAAATTCCTACTGTTTTATAACTAACCCTTGTGAATTCAAACTAGATGCGTGCCGGCACATGTTTCCATCAATTTGAATATAAATAGTAAAGTTGTTTTAAGATGGTTAGCTTAAGACAAAGAGTTTTTAATAACCTGGAAATATGATTTATACAGCAGCAGTGACTATATATTAGACAAGTTAAACACTCCAAACATCTTTAATGTTTTATGTAAATATTTAAATGGATTCAAATCATATGTAACCATTTTATTGTCTTCAAATATTGGGGTTAATTATAAGTGAAAATCTCTGAAACCAGTATCTACGGGTTAAGAACAACCTGAGAAAACAGATAAAAATACAGTAAAATATAAATGTGAGTAGATGACTGTATTTCCTGTTCTAACCAAATCTATGTATATGCTATTGTAATTCAAACATATATTGTTCATATCATAACTATTGGGTGTATAACATCCCATATACATGCTTCTCATACTGTCTTGAATCACTGGAAGACACACAACAACAAAAATGTCTATAAGCCTAAGCTGTGGATATTTACACCTTCCTGTTAATCAAAAATCAAAAATCAAAAACATAAGTTCGAGTTTTTTTTTTGGAGTTTCGATCAACACTAAAGTGGTTTGTTTCGGCTCCTGAATAATCTAAAATATGTTCCAAATCAAACAGTAGTGTATATCACCAGAAAGAGTTAAATACAGTCAAAAGGTAAATCAAAGCTTAATCCTTAAACATCACTATAAATTGATTTAAGTGTATAAATGGATTTACATTGAAAAATCATGAATTTTAACATCGAAATCCAGATTTTTAATAGTGTAGATGGTGAGAATTTCTCAGTTCACCAGAAATTGCGTTTGGGTCAAATTCAGGCGAGGGGCATGGTTCTGGGTGGTGGCGCTGGAACCCAAGGAGGAGAGTATATAAGAGATCATGGGAAAAATACGATCGTAATTTTTAAATAGGTAACTTAGGGGATTTTGATTTAAAGAAGAGGGTTACTGTGGTTTTGATAGGCTAGAAAGAATGTCGAACTGTACCTCGTACATGGCAAATTGAGCGTACGCACCAGGGGGAGATTGATCAAGGCGGAATCAGTGAGCTTGGGTTGAAATTTGGTGTTGATCGATCAACTGTGGTGGTGCGGGCCCACTTTGGGGAAGCTGTTTTGGTGGAAATTGGGTTTGAAGCTGCGGAATCGGATTCGCTGGACTGGAGGAAATTCTGGTGGGAGGAGTTGATTCAGGCATCGGAGTGTGGTTTGGGGCGATCATCGTGGAGCTGGGATCGTCAGAGAACCGACGGTGCACATGTACGGTGCATGCGTAAGCACGGTGAAGAGGTTACAGCAGATGATTGGATAAGAAGAAAGAAATAAAGAAAGGAGGGTAGGGAATGGGCTTATGGGTTGTCTCGTGTTATGGGGCTTCGGACTGGAAAATTTGTCTAAAATATTTAAAAATGTTTAATTGAGATTTAAGTCTCTTTTAGACTTTAAAACATATTATATATCATATAAGAAGTGGAGCTTATTTGAAACAAGCAAGGAGATGAGAAATATAAGAAATGGGTCTGTTGTGTTAAGTTATTGTGGGCTATTGGGCCTTCGGGCTAAAAGTGAGTGAAGATTTAATAAGATTGTTAAGCTTTTAAGTTCCTTATTAAAATATAAAAGATATTTTTATATATGAGTTAAGAAGTGGAATATTCACCCTAATGGGTTTACGGGAAATGGCAAACAAATGATTTACGTGTGTGAAGTCTTGTCTGTACTAGGACTAAAATTATTTATACTTTAGGAAAAATTTATTTTTAACATGAGGTAAAAGAGAAATATCAATAAATGATAAGAAGAAAATATCGTGACGTTATGGAAACTATTTCGTAATTTCAAGAATAGTCGTCGTCAAGTTCGCATCTCCAATATTTACATAATTTTTTAAATACACAATAGTAATTGAATTAAAACAATTAATTTGTTTCCAAAGAAATGTGAATAAATATAATGTGCGATTAGATATTTCCCGAGATCATATATTTCAAATTATTATTTAGTTTGAAATTTAACGTCGAAACGTTATTGATTGTTCATATAAATGATTGTTGATCATCTTTTGTTATGCTATGAAGTTAACAAACGAATATAAATTAGTTAGAATAAAAGGTTGATATGTTTTATTATATTTTAATCATCGTGTTCTGATTATTATTCCAAAATTAGAAAATAGATTTATACAAGTAATTAATTTGAATATACATTATATATAATATGAAATAATTTGAATAAATTTACTTGATCACACTGTTTACATTTGATAGTTAAAGCATCGACTATCAAATAATATTCCCTACGCGTTAATTCGAAGAGATCGGGATGGGAATTGGACCCAAAACCACTTCGAACCAACTGTGCGATTAACTTGCAGGCGTATAAAGATGGAGCATTGATGACCGATGATCTTCATGATCGGAAGAACTACCCGTTGAATTTCTCTGGTCTGGTCCACCAGAGTTATTATGACTTGTGATTCTGTCGTGATTGGAATCTTCGAATTGCAAGGACTTCTCGCTGTTGATCCATGGGGGTGATTCCTATATTGGATGCAGTAGGAGAGTGCTTTCGGTTCATCCTGTTCCTGGATGACTTGTATGGATGAATGTCTGACAGAGTATTTCCTAAAAACCACGTACGTTGATTTTTACAAATATACCAAGTTGATGGCAAAGAATGACCCTTCTTTTACATCCAGAGTATATTTGTGGACGTCAATTAGTGATTTAACAGATCTGACGATGTGGCATTCAAAGTAAATGATGGCCAGATGTTTTAAAGGTAAATTTAACCTCAAGCCTCACAACCGGGAAATGACAAAAATCGGGCAGGCAACATGGCTATGGGGGTCGCTCCCATTAGGGTGTATAATCACCTATCTAGAGAAATTCCTTTTTGCTTTTTTAATCTATCGATGCTGTCCGTTTCAGGAAACGGTTCCGTTGGTGATATACATTCGATACACTCAAGTGAAATGAGTGGTCGGTCATGTGTGGGCCGGGTTGCAAGACGTTCTTGTTGAACCCAGTGTATTCGCCTCTAGAGATACACTATCGGCAGGTGGTTCCATACCTTGTCATAGTCGGAATCCAATCTCCAATAAGCGACGTGGTTTTGATTGTATACTATATATGTGGAGCGTGAGATGCAAGCGTTCCACTAGATTTATATTTATTTGTATTTAGACATTATTATAAAATCAGATGATATATATGATTTCAAAAATGCTTTGGGTTATCGTAAGGTAAAAACCGTCCGTATTTATGTGGATTTGGTCTTACGATTATCCTTTCTTTCGAAAAGAGTTTTGAACGTTAAATCAATCTGTTTTAAAATCGTTTACTCACACCGGTCCCATAACTGACCCAGAGTTTTATTTTTCTGTGTTTTCCCTAAACTCTTTGGTGCCCAAATTTGTACGGGCAGTCAAGTGGTTTCAGGATTTTACAGATTCACTTGAAGGTGCTTGGAGCAGAGTCTTCAACATTAGATATACCAAGTTTATTTCCGCTGTGTTGTGTATGAGTTGTACTCTGATGATGTATGTAAGTAAATATAGTTTTGTATTTAAAGATGTTATATAATATGTTATATTCACTTCCGCTGTGAGATTCGTTATACTTTGATTCTATTGTATTCAGTTCTTCTTTTTCTTCTATTCTAATTTTCTTTCTATTCTCACCCTTTAACTTCTTTCTATTAATGATCTGTTAATTTCTGATGTTTGATTAGTCGATGAGTGATACATGATATGTATTATTATTAATAATTGGGATCTGAACTTTCGTGTCGTTACATAAGACTATGTTTTTATGTAGTGGTGCTGCATATGTCATTCTCTATGGTTCTTGTATCTGTGAGTTGTCCAAGGTATTATGTTGCATAGTTTAACTGTGCTAACGCCTTCTTGGGTATGTCATAGTCTGTATTTTTGACACTCACATCAGTGAGGTCTATGTCATAGCAAATGGTCAATATGTATCCGAGTTATTATGCTCCTTGCGTAGAGAAGTCATTTATAGTTGTGACAACCAGCCCCGCACCAGCCGACATGTCCAATGAAAGTGTGCTGTGCCAATGCCCAACTAGCACGGGATGGTCGCCAAAGAAAAGAAAAGAAAAGAAAGGAATTTGAACTAACAAGTAACCTGTAGAATGTCTCACAGCGCATGGGATAAAATATAATAATAACATAACTTTGACATAAAATAGGCAAGACAGTGCAAAAGCTGGGAACTAAATCATCACAGCAACGGAATCCAAAATACAGCTTATCATCCAAACTAACATTATTACAACTTTTAAATATTGTCTCTAAAGCAAAAGAAAGAGATACACTACTAATGCATAAAGTAGTGTCCAGCAACAACACAGGGAGAATATATATATATATATATATATATATATATATATATATATATATATATATCATACGTGGAAGCCTCCTGCTCGTCTCCGGTACAACTACTCGTGCATAATCACTTGACCTGTCTCTAGTCTGCTCGTTTAAGAGCACCCAGAGTAATAAGAAGAGAAATAAAACTCTGGGTCAGACAAAAGTCTGGTATGAGCAATAAGCAGCAAAACAAAACAATAACAGGTATACATAACCATACCTGCTGGACATGCAACCAAAGAGTTAGCACAACAGGATGTACAATACTCTAAGGTGACACTAACACATGGTGTGAAAATAATGGGGAGGGGGTGTGCATGTCACGGTGATAGCAAAATATCAAACATAGCAATCATCCTCACATCTCTCACTCAGTGCGTAAAGCATACGATATCTACCACTTTGATCACCCAATTCTTTGTTACGATCACTCTGCCCTATGGAGTCATAACGGCTCCACTGCACTGATCTGTAACCACTAATACTTTGCTATGTCCACTCTGCCCCATGGAGTCATAACAACTCCACTGCACTGGCTCATAGCCCTGCTACGATCACTTTTCCCCATGGAATCATAACAACCCCACTTCACTGATCCATAGGCACTAATTCGTCTCACGGTGAGTCAAAGCTATAGATATCGATAACCCCTTTGCACACGTCCCGCAGCAAAGTCCAACTCATGAAGTTAATACGTTGGTTCCTATCTGGATCCTAAGTAATAACCTCCCATTTGGACTTCCTTTGCATTTAGGGTTTTGGTCGAAAGGGAGTTGGTCTTCAGAAGAGTCGTCGCGTAATAGTAGTGGAGGCTCTAACTCGGTTCGGTTCAGATGAAGCAACTCGGTTTGGTTCGAGTACTTCATTGTTCGAATCCTTCAAGCTCCGTCTTATCACAATCGGTTCGGTTCGTATACTGTTCAAGTTACCCCATTCGGTTGCCATCCTCCATTCGATTCGGTTCGGGTGCCATCCTCCAACTCGGTTCGGTTCAGTGCTTCTGCTTGGATACGGTTCGGTCCTCTAGCTCTCCAGTTGGTCCGGTCCGATCCCATGCCCTCATACCATTCCGATCCAATCCCAACTCCACTCAACTTGAATGGCCTTCCTTTTTGCCCTTGCCTTTGTGCACTGCTGAAGATGCCACCACTCTGGTTCGGTCCAGTCCATCCGATCTGATCCCCTCCACCGATCCGATCCGGATCTCTACAACATTTCCAGCAAGCTTATATCATCCATTTTCACCATACGACGGCGTTTTCAACCATTCTAACTTTACTAATCAATCATAACACATCACAAACAACAGTAACAACATATGGGTTCAATTAAAAAGATCAAAACATCATGTATATAGGTCATTTTAAATCAAGCATACCCAAAAAGTATGATTTTTCCCTTAATCCCCTTAAGCATGTTTAACCATACGATTAGCAAACTTAATCCAAATTAATCCAAATTTTTATTAAAACCCTGAAATAATATTTAAGAATTTTTACATATTTTTCCAGAATTTTATCATGCATAATTTCGCTAATTAACACTAGTCACCTCTAATTAGCCGTAATTAGTGAAAAACAATTCAAATCACTCACCTTAGCCACAAATAAAACTTTAAATCTGAAACTCTACTATTTTGGGTCGAATTCCAATGCAACATGGCTGCTCTTCCTCTAATTTGGCGCTAATCCTCCTTGATTTGATGTAGATTAGGCTAATAAGTGATTTGAAAGCGATTTGGGATGATTTTAGAAAGTGGAGGTCATTGTTAGGGTTGAAGAGAGGTAAGTGGCGGCTGTAAAAATGAAGAAAAACTAAATTCCCTAACCCTATTTGCCCTCTTATAACCGTAATCCCGAACTGGGTTATGGGCCTAGCTGCTAATCACTCTAATTAGGCTCGGTTAAGCTGTTTTTCACCTTCCAAACCTTATTTCAGCCATATCTCCCAAATGCTAAGTCCGTTTGACACATTGACCACTCTACGAAAAGGTAAACCATCATTTGAATCCAATGGAAGTGGCTTATGGTCAAAACTCCATACCAATCAAAAGTTATGGGCAAAACAAGATTTTCCAGGGGCAAAACAGTCATTTAAAAATCGGCAAAAATCGTGAACATGGGAAATGACCCCAATAATCGTTCCTCAAAGTTACACGACTATACGACCTCGTATGAAAATGAAATAAATATTCTACGATCCCACGATGCATAAAATACGGGTTGTTATACTTTCCCCCTCTTAAGAAATTTTGCCCCCGAAATTCCTTAATCAAAACATACAATGGGTCCCGCATGCCTAACAACCATTTACAAACAACCAAACATACATAGCAACATAACAAGCCTATCCTAGCATGCGGTTTAATAACAAGAGGATAACTAAATGGTCATTAAAATCTTACCAGGTAAAGAGTTCTGGATGCGATTTCCTTATACTTTTCTCTGTTTCCCAAGTACAATCACTCTCATTCTCGCCCCACTGAAACTTGACCAGTTTCCCCGCCTTCCTTCGAAGTTGCTTCGTGTCGTACTCGACAATATGGATAGGCTTGCGGCTCTCAACCGCCTTGGGTTCTACTTCGATGTCATCCAACTGATCTGGTGAAATAGTTATATTAGGGCCGTGTACGAACTTCCTTAATTGGGAAACATGAAATACGTTGTGAACTCCTGCCATCTTGTCAGGTAATCCAACCTTATATGCTAAATTCCCAACTTGCTCGAGAACTGGGAATGGACCAACAAACCTTGGTGCTAGCTTGCATCTCCTACCAAATCGAATCATGCTCTTTAACGGAGAAATCTTGACAAACACCAAGTCGCCAACAGAGAATTTCAATTCTCTTCGTCTCTTATCAGCATAACTCTTCTGCCTATCATGGGCAACTTTCATTCGTTGTTGGATAACCTTGATCTTGTCTGAAGTTTCTCTTATTACATCTGGCCCAAGCATGAATTTCT
Organism: Allium sativum; assembly: GCA_030737875.1. Classification (NCBI taxonomy): domain Eukaryota; kingdom Viridiplantae; phylum Streptophyta; class Magnoliopsida; order Asparagales; family Amaryllidaceae; genus Allium; species Allium sativum. The sequence continues at coordinate 373,072,962 of CM060920.1, forward strand.
CACTGGTTTCCAACCAATATGATGGTGAGTTGCACGGTCTTCCATACAAAGCTTCAAATGGAGCCATACCAATACTGAACTGATAAATATTATTATATGCGTACTCCACTAGATGCAAATGGTCATCCCATGATCCTCCAAAATCCAATATACAAGCTCTCAAGAGATCCTCTAATATACGATTCACCCTCTCTGTCTGACCATCGGTTTGAGGATGAAACGCTGTACTGAGATGTAATTCTAATCCTAAAGCCTCTTGTAAGCTCTTCCAAAATCCACTAGTAAACAACGGATCTTGGTCGCTCACAATGCCTTTGGGTATTCCATGAAATCTCACTACCCACTTCATATACAGTTCTGCTAACTTAGCTGTTGTTCTTGTTGAATCAAGGAATTCATGGCATTTTGATTAATGACAAGGAGAAGTTTCAAGATCGACAAAAAGAAGAGATTCAATGGTATTGAAAGTTAGAGGTTGATTATCTAGTACCTTAGTTGTGTTAAAAATGTTAAAATCTATCCTTAAATAATCATATACCTCAGTAGTTTGAATATATATATATATATATATGTATGTATGTATATGAATGCACATTCATTGTGCATAATGCCAGAAACCGGTCGACCGGTTTCAATACGTGCGGTCGACCGTTTCTGGGCAGAAATGCACAATGAACATGCATACATGTATATAACGTATATATATATTCAAATACCAGTCTATTGATTATTTTTTACCTGTCGACTGGTCTTCGTACTGAAAGCAACTCTTCGTACAGACATCTTCATTCATCAATGGTTGCTTCCTTTTCCTTTCATCAAAAATCATTTCTATTCAATACTTCTCTTCACCAATGTTAGCAACTCTTTATCATCTATAAATACAACATGAAATCATCAATTCCAATAACTAATTCTTTCTATCTATTCTATCTATTGCTGATTTCATTCTTGATCATTAAAAGCATTCAAAAAGCTCATAATATTCTTATATCACTGTTGAATCCTAGAATCTACATACTTTTCTTTTGATTCAAACATGATATCATCTTCCAAATCTTCACGAATTCAAATTCTATTTGAGGGTATGATTATAGGAAGGTTGTACAAGAATTGACAAATTCGTGTTATTAAGAACACACATTGTCAGATTACAAGTCTACTCATCTTGTGTGAAGTCCTCCGTGTTGTGAGAGGCAAAGTTGTGAAGTCCTCGTGTTGTAAGAGGCGTGAAATCCCGTTCGGCTGCTCGGGTGTTGTGAACCTGTTCCTCCGGGTGAAGCGAGGTAGTTGATTAGTGAAAATTTAGAGAGAGGTCTGGGACTGGACGTAGGACGGTGCTCCGAACCAATATAAAAATCCCTGGTGTGATTTTCCTTTTGCTGCATTTACATATATGTGATATTGTTTCTGTGAGATCTTCCTATTTCATATTTCTTTGCATAACTATTGTATTAGACAATTAGTTGTGTGTTATTCCATATTACACGATCCGAGTGTACTATTACCTGACAAGTACACGCACACACTTTCAATTGGTATCGGAGCAAGGTTATCTTATAACCGTAACACAGTTATTTGATATATTCTAGTAATATGGCAAATAACCCAAGTAGTTGCACTAACACCACTTACACTGAAGGTCAATCAACACAAAGACCTCCTTTCTTCAATGGTCTTAACTATAGCTATTGGGCAACATGTATGGCTTTTTACATGCAATCAACTAGCTATGATGCTTGGAATGCTACTCAGAAAGAAATAGTGAATCCAACAACTAAGTATTCAGAATGGACATCTGCTGAGAAAACAGCAGCAGCTGTAAATGCAAAAGCAATAAATATGTTGTTTTGTGCATTAGATCAAAACGAATATAACCGTGTTAGTATCTGTACCACTGCATATTAAATTTGGCAAACGCTAAAAACCACTCATGAAGGTATTAACAAGGTTAAACAAGCAAAAATAGCATTGTTGAAAAGTCAATTTCAAATTTTCAAAATGAAGCCGAATGATTCAGTCAATGAGATGTATTCGCGGTTTCAAACCATTCATCACGCACTTATCGGATTAGGGCAAAAATATTTTGAATTTGATGTAGTTTCAACAGTCCTACATTCTCTAACTAATGAATGGAAGGAAAAGTATTAGCAATAGAAGAAGCTAATGATCTTTCCACCATGAAGCCAGATGAATTGATAGGAATTCTTATGTCCTACGAAGCTAACTTGCAGGCTAGAAAAGAACAAAAAGAAGAAAAGAAAAATGTAGCTTTTCATGCTGAAAAAGATGAATACATCTTAGATTCCGAAGATGAAGATCTAGCGTTCATTGCAAAAGGATTCAAGAAATTCTTAAAGCAACGGAAAGCTAGTCGATACAACAAAAAGAAGTTCAGTTCAAACAAACCATCATCATCAAACATAGAATGCTTCAATTGTCATAAAGAGGGACATATGCAAAAGGATTGTCCAGAGCAAAAGAAGAAGTCAGAAAATGAAAAATTCAAACACAAGAAGGACAAGTCAAAGAAACGAGCATTCTCAGTGACATGGGATGATTCAGACTCATCTTCTTCTGATAGTGAAAGTGACTCAGACAATGAACAAGCTAATGTTACAGAAGATGAGGTACAAATTCCTTCTTTTGAAGAAGTTCTTGATATAAATGCTGAATTAATATTTAAATTTAAAGATATGAAACGACAATGCAAGCAAGCTCAAGCAGATTTAAGTAGAGCAGAATTTGAACGAGATATGTTAAAAGACGAGAAGAAAATATTAGAAGAGGAACTTGAAAAAGTTCAAGAATCATCATCTAATATTGATTCTCAATTATCTCTTTTAAATCAAGAAATTAAAACTCAAAAAGAGAAAAATGATGCTCTTACTACTGAAAATCATGAGCTTAAGGTGAAAGTCAAAATTCTAGACCTAGAAAAAGCTAGTTTACAAACTAAGTTAGACAACATCACTCAAAATGTTTCTAACTTCAACAAAGGTCGAGAAAATTTGACAAAAATTACTGAAAGTTCACAATCTGCTACGAATAAAAAAGGTTTGGGATATAAGAAACAAGATATCAAGAAACATCTGGCAATAAAAGAAAAAGAAAAAAGAAAAAGGTACAAAAAACTGAAGCTAAGAAAAATCTTAGTTTATTATATTCCAAACCAAAACTGGTTGTGAAATTTCAAAAGAAAAATGTCAAGACTATCAAAATATGGGTTCCTAAAACAAATAACAATTTGATTAGGAACAAATACATTCAGAATTTTTTGAATACTGTGCATCATAATTCCAATTATTTATATAAAGGGGATACCGGACCCGTATAGGTTTGGACTCCTAAGACCTAACTCTTAGGACGCTTTGAAAAGGTGGGTACCATGAACTTAATTTTATTTTTTGCAGGTCCCACTTAAGAAAAGAGGAAAGTGGATACTGGATAGTGGTTGCTCGAAGCATATGACTGGAGACAAGAGCTTATTGACAAATATCACTTATTCAGATGGTGGCTCTGTCACTTTTGGAGATAATTCAAAAGGCTATATCATCGGCAAAGGCGATGTGAGCAATTGCGGTACATCTAACTTACCTCTTATTACAAATGTCATGCTAGTTAAAAATATAAAACACAATTTACTTAGTATCAGTCAACTATGCGACAAAGGTTTTACCATTTCCTTTTCGGATAACAAATGTAGTATTTTAGATAAAGATTGTAATTTAGTTTTCGAAGGTTATAGAGACAGAAATATTTATATTCTGAATTTGAATATTAATCATAATTCAGATATGTGTCTTGTAGAAAATGATAATGATCCATGGCTATGGCACAAACGTTTCTGCCATATAAACTTCAGAATTATCGACAAGCTAGCCAAAAATGATCTAGTTAGAGGACTACCCAAAATGAGTTTTACGGTTGATAATATTTGTGATGCATGTCAATTAGGAAAATTGACTAAATCGTCATTCAAATCCAAGAAAGCCATATCAACATTACAACCGCTTGAGCTATTACATATGGATTTATTCGGACCAACACTGGTTCAGTCAATAAATCATAGTCGATATGTGTTTGTAATTGTTGATGATTATTCTCGTTATACATGGGTGATTTTCTTGAAAAACAAAAGTGACACTTTTAATCATTTCAAATCCTTCGTCAAGAGAATTCAAAAATCAAAAGAGCTTAAGATTAAGAATATAAGAAGTGATCACGGCGGAGAGTACGAAAATAATGAATTTGTACATTTTTGTACAAAGAATGGTATAAATCATAAATTTTCGTTTCCTAGAACTCCACAACAAAACGGAGTTGTAGAATGGAAAAATCGGACATTACAAGAATGTGCAGGAACATTATTAAATGGATCCACCTTACCAAAACATTTTTGGGCAGAAGCTATTGCAACTACGTGTTATGTTTTGAATCGTGTATCCATTCGACCTCTTACCAAGAATACACCTTATGAGTTATTTAATCAAAGAAAGCCAAATATCTTATACTTCAAAGTTTTTGGTTCTAAATGCTTTATTTTAAATACAAAAGACCTTCTTGGAAAATTTGATCCAAAATCCAATGAAGGTATATTTGTCGGATATTCAGAACGAAGCAAGGCCTATCGTATATTTAATAAGAGAACTAAAACTATTGAAGAATCACTTCATGTCTCTTTCGATGAATTCTATAAACCGTCTCATAATGTATCAGATGACGAAGAAATTATAGTCACTGATAATCCTATCATCACAAATAATGACTCTGACTCAGAAATTGTTGAGGATATTCCTCAGCCTGTTGTGATACCTTCTCCACCAAGATTTCGATCTCCACTGAGAATTCTAGGAGATCATCCGGTTCAAAATGTTATTGGAGAAGTAACATCGCAAATAAGAACAAGGAGTCAACTCAATCAAATGGGTCATGTCGCATTTCTTTCAAATATCGAACCTAAGAATCCGAAAGAAGCTGCTATTGATGATTACTGGATCATTGCCATGCAGGAAGAACTAAATCAACTCGAGCGCAATGATGTGTGGGAACTTGTTCCAAGACTAACTGATCAGTCAGTTATTAGCACGAAATGGGTCTATAAAAATAAGGCCGACGAACAATGAAATATAACCAGAAATAAAGCAAGATTAGTAGCACAAGGATACAATCAGGAAGAAGGTATCGATTACGAAGAAACTTTTGCACCCGTTGCTCGACTAGAAGCTATTAGAATCTTATTGTCCTTTGTTTGTCATCATAATTTCAAAATTTATCAAATGGATGTCAAAAGTGCTTTTCTAAATGGGTTTATCAAAGAGAATGCATATGTCGAACAACCTCCCTTGTTCGTACATGTGAACCATCCAGATCACGTATATAAACTTAAGAAAGCTTTATACGGACTAAAACAAGCACCTCGTGCTTGGTATGAACGTTTAAGAAGTTATCTTACTGATTCTGGATTTCAAATTGGTAAAGTCGATCAAACTTTATTCATCAAACATTCTCAGAAAGATATATTAGTTATCCAAATATATGTAGACGATATTATCTTTGGATCAACAAACGATAAACTCTGCAAAGAGTTTGCAAATATTATGACCAAAGAATTTGAAGTGTCTCATATGAGAGAACTATCGTATTTTCTTGGTCTTCAAATCAAATAGCATTCTAATGGTTATTAATAAAAAAAATACTGTGGAAATCTTATCAAACGCTTCGGTTTAGAAAATACATCTGGTAAACCGACTCCTATGAGTACGACTACACATCTTGAAAAAGATGAACATGGTAAGAATGTTGACCAGAAGTTATATCGAAGCATGATTGGTTCTCTTCTTTATCTTACCGCAAGTCGTCCTGATATAATGATGAGTGTTTGTTTGTGTGCAAGGTTTCAAGCAAATCCTAAAGAATCACATTTACAAGCTGTAAAACGTATAATACGGTATCTTAATAAAACCAAAGACTTTGGTCTTTTCTACCCAAAAGATTGTCCATTCGAATTAGTGTCCTATAGTGATGCTGATTTCGGCGGCTCTCGTACGGATAGAAAGAGTACAAGTGGTACGTGCCATTTTATTGGAAAATCACTTGTCTCTTGGTTTAGTAAGAAACTAAATTGCGTTTCACTCTCGACATGTGAAGCTGAGTATGTATCAGCAGCTCTAGCTTATACTCAAGTACTATATATGCAACAAACACTTCGTGATTTTGATATTCATTTATCAAACTCCATCATCTACTGTGATAACACAAGTGCGATCAACTTATCGAAAAACCCAGTCAATCATTCTCGAACAAAGCACATTGATATTCGACATCATTTCTTAAGAGATAATATTGAAAAAGGAACAATATGTCTCGAATATGTCTAGACTGAACATCAACTAGCAGACATTTTTACTAAACCTCTACTTGAATCAAGTTTTATTTCTTTGCGTAGAGAGCTTGGATTGATTTCTAGAACTGAACTTGATGTTTAACGTATAAACGTACATAAACATTGATAAGTTCTTTTCTAAACGGTGCTTTCATTTCTATATATCTTAGCTATTAAGTAGCTTTGGCAATTATTAGTAAAAAATTATGAGCTTTAAATTTTTATGGTTTATATGATCTGAATGTTTTTAACCATTACTCTTTATTTAGAAAATCCTGTATATATATATATATGTGTGTGTGTGTGTGTGTGTGTGTGTGTGTGTTCTTTCCTTCTCTTTTCTGCAACTACTACCTTTGAGTCCATTTTATTATTCGTAAACAAGTTTAATTAAATCCAAAATGGCACACATCTGTGACGAATGTGCTCAGAGATCACATATCTCGGTCACTAGTTCTGAACCGGAGGAATACTACTCTCCGGAGACATCTAAAAGTGGACCAGAATGTTTGCATACCCCCAGATATGCACCAAAGTCCAAACGTGCTAAGAAAGCATTATTTTTCTCCCCATAGACTAGAGAAAAGATAAGTGAGATTCACCACTACCAGAAACATCAGATGGATCTCCAGCGTCAACTTCATTACGAACAAAAACTTACGTCCGACCGTTTAACTCTCTTAGAACGCATGGCATCGTTTTTTCTGTAGCACGGATAAACACGACGTTCATGAACCAATGTCACATGCTCCATCTTCATCTAAGAGTCCTAACTCCTGGGATCGTAAATACATAAGAAATGAAGGATCAAAGGAAACTTGGTCGCCATGGACTCCGAGAGTTACCAATATCAAAGAAAATTTCGAAGACAAGTCATCCACCTCCCATTGATCTTATATCGTTATTACTTTGTTAGATAATGAGTGTTTTTCAATAAGATTTCCTTTGTTTGTTTTCATATATTTTATTTGATTCTTTCTTATTTTGAAATAAATTATTTTTACGAAATTATAGAGATTCGAAAAATCTCAGAAAACAGGAAAAACAAAGCTCAGACGAAACGGTCAACGGCCAGAAATCCACCAGTCGACCGTAAAAGTCTCTGGAAAACATATTTTTCATATACTGGTCGACCAGTATGAAGTTAACGGTCGACCGTTTAAGTCTCTGGAAAAATATGCCTTTTCATCAACCAGTTGACCGGATAAATTTTCACCAGTCGACCGAAAATGTTTCTGTTTGAAACCAGTCGACCGGTGAAAACTCAACGGTCGACCGGTTACGTGATTTTATGTTTTTAAAATCCCAATCAAAACGTCGGTTCTATCAAACTCACCCATTCACTTCCTTTTTATCTCTCTCATACTCTCAAACCCTTTGAAAACCAAAAAATACCCAAATTTCTTTCTCCTACAAAATCAATGGCTCCACCACAAAAGAGATTAAAGAAATCAAGTTCTACTCAACTCCATCCTATTGATTCCAATATCAAACAATGACTAATGGATCCAACAGCAGTGAGAAGATGGAATGCTATTAAAGATTATACGATTCATGAAGGTTATTTCATCAATTTCTCTGATTTTATTCTCTACGATGTTAAAGAATTAGCTAAACAAGCTCGTATTCAAAATCTCCTTGACCATGGTAAGAACAACGTGGAAATCAATCATATCATGATCAAGTTGTTCTATGCTAATCTTAAGTTAGACAAGTTTAAACCAGAGAATGCTGCTCATTGTCTATGGTCCGTTGTATGTGGTGAGCACATTTTTATTTCAAAGGAACGAATGGCAACTGTTCTCGGTTCGCCTAATAATGGAAGAGAATTCTCTACCGATTTTTGTACTGTTCATACTCAAGACAAGGTCAGTCATCTTTTTATTGAAGATCATAACATCAGTATAAAAGCAATTGACCTACGGCCTCTGCTAGAATTTTACATCATACTATCACACACTCTCTATTGCTGAGAGTTGGTAATTTTGATGCCATATATAAAGTGAATTTTAAGGCTTTGTATGCGATATATGGAGATACAGAAATTAACTGGATAAGCATGATCTTTGATGAGATTCTGCTTGTGAATAATCGTACAAGACCACACTTATTCTATAATGAATATATCATGCGACTTCTACTCGATTGTGGTCTCAAGTCTCCCGAATCTAAAATCTCCAAACCAAAATGTATCGACAAAGCAACGAGAAAGAGAATGAAGCTTCCTGAACCTTGTTTGAATATCATACCCTTCGAACAATATCAACAACAAGGTCCCTAAGAAAGCACTTCATCAAAAGCCTCCAAACCTAAACCAGAAGAGGTTAAACTCCTTCAACCATCCTCGTCGACTAAAGATTCACTTGAACAAATTGCACGGAATCAATTCCTTCTTGAAGAAAGACTTAAGCGTACCGACAACAAAATCGAACGTTTAGATACAAAGATTGACAAGCGCTTCTCAAAACTTAAGTCTTTCTTCGGTACTCTTTGGGATGCAATTTCATATGCATCGTCATCCTCCTCTACGCACATACAAGACCCAGGCAAACGTCCATTGCCTCTTACTTTTACATGGTCATCTTCAGAGGAAGGCACAAGTTCGGGAGCATCTGTTGGACGTGGTCGTGGGAAAACCGAGACTGAGGAAGAAGATGTTCAAGACGAAGGAGACAAGGAAGAAGAAGGAAACAAAGAAATAGATTGGGATACAACTGAATCCGATTCTCCACCTCAGTAGTTCTTTTCATCCACGTCTTTTGGTATTATATTTTACTTAAACAAGACTTAACTCAGCACTTGTACATAAATAGTGTTGTATTTCATTTTGGGTTTGTACGTATTAACTCTTAGATACATAACTTGTTTGGCTATGTCCGGTGTGTATTGTATGCTACAATCCTTGTGCATTTCATGCTTAAGTTATGGTATTTGTATGATATCTACTCCTTTTTGTCGATGACAAAGGGGGAGAAAAATGTTACTAACAATATGTTTTGCAGATTTGTTTAATATATATTTCAGGGGGAGTACATATTCAGGGGGAGTTAGAAACACTTTCAGAGCATGTTGTCATCAATCAAAAAGGGGGAGAATGTTGAATCAAGGAATTCATGGCATTTTGATTAATGACAAGGAGAAGTTTCAAGATCGACAAAAAGAAGAGATTCAATGGTATTGAAAGTTAGAGGTTGATGATTTAGTACCTTAGTTGTGTTAAAAATATTAAAATTTATCCTTAAATAATCATATACCTCAGTAGTTTGAATATATATATACATGTATATATATGAATGCACATTCATTGTGCATAATGCCAAAAACCGGCCGACCGGTTTCAATACGTGCGGTCGACCGTTTCTGGGCAGAAATGCACAATGAACGTGCACACATGTATATAATGTATATATATATATATTCAAATACCAGTCTACTGGTTATTTTTTACCTGTCGACTGGTCTTCGCACTGAAAGCAACTCTTCATACAGACATCTTCATTCATCAATGGTTGCTTCCTTTTCCTTTCATCAAAAATCATTTCTATTCAATACTTCTCTTCACCAATGTTTGCAACTCTTTATCCTCTATAAATACAACATGAAATCATCAATTCCAATAACTAATTCTTTCTATCTATTCTATCTATTGCTGATTTCATTCTTGATCATTAAAAGCATTCAAAAAGCTCATAATCTTCTTATATCGCTGTTGAATCCTAGAATCTACATACTATTCTTTTGATTCAAACACGATATCATCTTCCAAATCTTCACAAATTCAAATTCTATTTGACGACAAAATTATAGGAAGGTTTTACAAGAATTGACAAATTCGTGTTATTAAGAACACACATTGTCAAATTACAAGTCTACTCATCTTGTGTGAAGTCCTCCGTGTTGTGAGAGGCAAAATTGCGAAGTCCTCGTGTTGTAAGAGGCATGAAATCCCGTTCGGCTGCTCGGGTATTGTGAACCTGTTCCTCCGGGTGAAGCGAGGTAGTTGATTAGTGAAAATCCAGAGAGAGGTCTGGGACTGGACGTAGGACGGTGCTCCGAACCAGTATAAAAATCCCTGGTGTGATTTTCCTTTTACTGCATTTACATATCTGTGATACTGTTTCTGTGAGATCTTTCTATTTCATATTTATTTGCATAACTATTGTATTAGACAAATAGTTGTGTGTTATTCCATATTACACGATCCGAGTGTACTATTACCTGACAAGTACACGCACACACTTTCAGTTCTATTCGACTTGATGGGTATAAACCTTGCACTCTTGGTTAATCGGTCCACAATCACCCAAATGCTATCACGGCCCGATCTAGTCCTTGGTAACCCATCAATGAAATCATTAAGACTTGTTCCCATTTCCATTATGGAATTTCTAATGGTTGCAACAAACCACTAGGCTTCTTTTGCTCGACTTTTATTAGCTGGCAATTCATGCATTTGGATATAAACTTCCCAACGTCTCTTTTCATCCCTTCCCAGTAGCAGGTCTGCTTCATGTCTCGATACATTTTGTTACCACCGGGATGTATAGCCAGTTTTGAGTGATGACATTCTCTAAGCACTTCATCTCTCAATCCATTGACATTGGGTACAACTAGTCTCTCATTCAATCTAAGCCATCCTTCTCGATCAAGCCCATACTTGTTCATCCCCTCGTCGATACCCATCTCAAACTTGGATATGATTTCCAATAGGTTAGGATCATTCCTCTGACTGGAACCAATCCGATCAATCAAAGTGGGTCTGATCGTCAAACTTGCAAGCATTTTTGGATCCAATTCGCACTTTGGTCTGAAATCGTATCCTGCGATATACTGCAGTTGCTTCCACTCAAGAAACATAGCCCCTAAACTGGCATGTCTGCTACTCAATGCATCAACTACTGCATTGCCCTTTCCTGGTGTATATGCGATATTGAAATCATAGGAAGCCAAGAATTGTAACCATCTCTGCTGACGGAGGTTTAGATCCTTCTGAGAGAAAAGATACTTTAACGATTTATGATCGGTAAACAACTCGAGTCTTTCTCCGAAGAGATAATGTCTCCGCATCTTCAACGCGAATACGATTGCTGCCAATTCCAAATCATGGGTAGGATATCTTTTCTCATGCGGTTTCAGTTGCCGACTAGCATAAGCTACAACCCTACCTCCTTGCATCAACACAGCACCTAGTGCGGTACCATAGGCATCCGTGTATACTGCCATCTCTTCATTCCCTTTAGGAATGACTAACACTGGTGCACGCGTCAACTATTCCTTTAGTCTTAGAATGCATTTTCACACCTTTCGTCCCAAACGAAAGCTTGATTCTTCTTGGTCAACTGAGTTAACGGTGCCGCTATCTTGGAGAAGTCTTGGATAAACTTACAATAATATCCAGCTAACCCCAAGAAACTTCTTACGTCTGTTGCATTCTTGGGTGTAGACCAATCTTGTACCGTAGCCACCTTCGCAGGGTCCACGGTAATACCATTCTCTGAAACAACATGGCCTAAGAATCTCACTTCCCTCCTCCAGAAGTGACACTTAGAAAACTTCGCTTTCAATTGGTGTTTCCTCAACACCTCCATCACTATTCTCAAATGTTCCTTGTGTTCTTCCTTTGTCCTCGAGTAAACCAAGATATCATCTACGAACACAAGAACAAACTTATTCAATTGATCTTGGAATACTCTATTCATAAGATCCACAAAATATGCTGATGCATTGGTCAACCCGAATGACATGACCAACCACTCATTGAATCCAGACGGCGTCCGAAATGCCGTTTTAGGAATACTCTCAGCTGGTACTCGAAGCTGATGAAATCATGTCGCGAGGTCCAATTGGGAGAACACTCTTGCTCCCTCCAGTTGATCAAACAAATCATCTATCCGCGGAAGAGGATACTTATTCTTCCTAGTCATTTTATTCAACTTGCGATAGTCCACACATAAATGAAGGGAACCATCTGCCTTGGTGGCAAGTATAACTGGTGCTCCCCACTCGGAGACGCTTCTTTAGATAAATCCCTTCTTCAAAAGATCGCTTACTTGCACCCCGAGCTCTCGCTGCTCCCTTGGTGCCATATGACGAAGTGACATCACTATTGGTCTGGCATCTTTCACTAAATAAATATGGAACTCAATCTCTCGGTGTGGTGGAAGTCCGGTCACTTCCTCGAAGATATCCGGATACTGGCCAGCAATGGGAACCCCTGATAGCTCGTCTTCCGGAATGTCGAAGGAATTTAGAAAACTAGTCATCACCTCATCACTAGGTAGGCTACCAAGCAGTACCCTCTGCCCATCATCCGCCCTAATAGTCACCAAAAATCCCTCACAGTCTACCACCACCCCGTATCTTTGGATCCAATCGACTCCCAAAATAATGCCAAACCCAGTAAAGCCCAAAACAAAGCAATCGCAAGCAAACATACATCCATGAGTCGATAAGACCAAATTTTGACAAATCATACTAAGGCTAGTCGAACCACCAATCGGGTTCATCACAACTAAAGGTCTATCGACTATCCCGGGCTCTAATCTCAACCTATCTACCAGGTCACTAGATATGAAGGAACGGGAAGCCCTAGTATCAAACAATACTCGAACAGGAACATCATGAATAGAAAGCATACCTTGAATGACGACATTCTTTCCTTTCTCCACCGCAGTTGGGGCATTCGATGAAGAAGGAACGACACTAATAGCATATGCATTCACAATCTTCTTCTCTTTAGGGGGTTGCGGACATTTATCCTTGTGACGTCCCACTTGGCCGCAGTTGAACCACTTCCTGTCTGCTGGCTTTGCTCGACATTCTTTATCATAGTGGTCCTTCTTACCACAGCTAAAGCACTCAACATCTTTCTTATCTTTCTTTTTCTGACCATCCTTGGTCTGACTCTGCTTCCTTTTATTCTGAGAATTATTCTTGCCTCCACCGCTTGCTTGCGGCTTTGGCCCCTCTGCAGATGCAACAGCAACTTCATTCATGGGCTCAGGATAAAGGCTCTCTGATCTCAATGCTTTCCCAACAATCGATTCAAAAGTCTCATCAATATGGTTTATAAGCCTTTTCCCCAAGTACTGATCTAAGCCTATTACGAACTTCTCATTCTTCTTCTCGGGAGTGTCAACAAGGGATAATCCATACTTCGACAAAGTATCGAACTCAGCAATATACTCCGTGACTTCCCTACCATTATGCTTAAGCTCCAAGAACTTCCTAAACAATTCTGATTTCGGAGCAGCTGGGATAAACTTATCACTGAATCGGGCCTTAAACTGATCCCAAGTAACTTGATCCTCAGGAGTAGCTGCCTTAATAGCATTCCACCAGTTCATAGCCCGTCCTTGCAGCTGACGATATACTAGCTTTCTCTTCATTTCATCATCGATCCCTAAGTCCTCGAAGATGTGCTCACAACTATCAAGCCAATCCTGAACTTTTGTAGCCGATTCCGTTCCATGGAACGACTTCCCACTAAGACTAGTGTAGTCCTTACAGAGCTTGGCGAAATCGGCCCTAGGCGCCTGCACTGCTGCACCACCACCATTTGCAGCATTAGGAGCTGCCCTCTGAACATCCCTAAGCATCTATCTCATGAAGTCAATGAACATCGTCCTCATATAAGGAGAATTCCTATTATTGGCTCCTGAACCAGTATTCCTCGTATATCTGCTCATCGTTCAATCTGTAAGGAGAAAACGATTAACCATCCCTTGAGTGGTGCCAGTGCAGTGCGACTTCATCCCTTGATATACTAATAGTATATGTATAACTTTTGAAAACCCAAAATATAACAAATACACGCTCTCATATACATACTATCTCTCCCTGGTGTCTTTCCCTAGGTTAACTATGCAACCTAGAGTTCTGATACCAAATGTGACAGCCCGCCCCGCACCAGCTGACATTTCCAATGAAAGTGTGCTGTGCCAATGCCCGACTAGCACGGGATGGTTACCAAAGAAAGGAATTTGAACTAACAAGGAACCTATAGAATGTCTCACAGCGCATGGGATAAAACATAATAATAACATAACTTTGACATAAAACAGGCGAGACAGTGCATAAGCTGAGAACTAAACCATCATAGCAGCGGAATCCAAAATACAGCTTATCATCCAAACTAACATTATTACAACTTTGAAATACTGTCTCTAAAGCAAAAGAAAGAGGTACACTACTAATGCCCAAAGTAGTGTCCAGCAACAACACAGGGAGAATATACATATATATATATACATATATATATACATATATATATACATATATATATACCATACGTGGAAGCCTCCTGCTCGTCTCCGGTATAACTACTCGTGCATAATCACCTGACCTGTCTCTAGTCCGCTCGTTTAAGAGCACCCAGAGTAATAAGAAGAGACATAAAACTCTGGGTCATACAAAAGTCTAGTATGAGCGATATGCAGCAAAACAAAACAATAACAAGTACTTGAACCTGGGCCTGCAACCAAAGAGTTAGGACAACAGGATGTACAATACTCTAAGGTGACACTAACACATGGTGTGAAAATAATGGGGAGGGGGTGTGCATGTCATGGTGATAGCAAAACATCAAACATAGCAATCATCCTCACATCTCTCACTCGGTGCGTAAAGCATACGATATCTACCACTTTGATAACCCAATTCTTTGTTACGATCACTCTGCCCCATGGAGTCATGACGACTCCACTGCACTGATCTGTAAACACTAATACTTTTCTATGTCCACTCTTCCCCCATGGAGTCATAACAACTCCACTGCACTGGCTCATAGCCCTGCTACGATTACTTTTCCCTATGGAGTCATAACAACCCAACTGCACTGATCCATATCCACTAATCCGTCTCTTAGTGGTGAGTTAAAGCTATAGACATTGATAATCCCTTTGCACACGTCCCGCAGCAAAGTCCAACTCATGAAGTTAATACATTGGTCCCCATCTGGATCATAAGTAATAACCTCCCATTCGGACTTCCTTTTCATCTCGGGTTTTGGTCGAATGTGAGTTGGTCTTCAGAAGAGTCGTCGCGTAATAGTAGTGGAGGCTCTAACTCGGTTCGGTTTAGATGAACCAACTCGGTTCGGTTCGGGTACTTCATAGTTCGAGTCCTTCAAGCTCCATCTTATCACAATTGGTTCGGTTCGTATAGTGTTCAAGTTCCCCCATTCGGTTCGGTTCGGGTGCCATCCTCCATTCGGTTCGGTTCGGGTGCCATCCTCCAACTTGGTTCAGTTCGGTGCTTCTGCTTGGATACGGTTCGGTCCTCTAGCTCTCTAGTTGGTCTAATCCGATCCCATGCCCTCTTGCCATTCCGATCCGATCCCAACTCCACTCAACTTGAATGGCCTTCCTTTTTGCCCTTGCCTTTGTGCGCTGCTAAAGATGCCACCACTTTGGTTTGGTCCGGTCCATCCAATCCGATCCGGATCTCTACAGCATTTCCAGCAAGCTTATATCGTCCATTTTCGCCACAATACGACGTCTTCAACTATTCTAACTTTACTAATCAATCTAACACATCACAAACAACAGTAACAACATATGGTTTCAATTAAAAAGATCAAAATATCAAGCCTATAGGTCATTTTATATCAAACATACCCAAAAAGTATGATTTTTCCCTTAATCCCCTTAAGCATGTTTAACCATAGGATTAGCAAACTTCATCCAAATTAACCAAAATTTTATCAGAGCCCTAAAATAATATTTAAGGATTTTACATATTTTTCCAGAATTTTATCATGCATAATTTCGCTACTTAACACTAATCACCCCTAATTAGCCGTAATTAGTGAAAAACAATGCAAATCACTCACCTTAGCCACAAATAAAACTTTAGATCTGAAACTCTATTGTTTTGGGTCGAGTTCCAATGCAACACGACTGCTCTTCCTATGATTAGGCGCTAATCCTCCTTGATTTGATGTAGATTAGGCTAATAATTGATTAGAAAGCGATTTGGGACGATTTTAGAAAGTGAAGGCCATTGTTAGGGTTGAAGAGAGGTAAGTGGCTGTTGTAAAAATGAATAAAAACTGAATTCCCTAACTCTATCAGCCCTCTCATATCCCTAATCTCGAAATGAGTTATGGGCCTAGTTGCTAATAACTCTAATTAGGCCCGGTTAAGCTGTTTTTCACCTTCCAAACCTTATTTCAGCCATATCTCCTAAACGGTAAGTCCGTTTGACAATGTGACAACTCTACAGTAAGGTAAACCATCATTCAAATCTAATGGAAGTGGTTTTAGATCAAAACTCCATACCAATCAAAAGTTATAGGCGAAACAAGATTCGCCAAGGGCAAAATGGTCATTTAAAAATCGGCAAAAATCGTGAACATGGGAAATGACCCCAATAGTCGTTCCCCAAAGTTACACGACTATATGACCTCGTATGAAAATGAAATAAATATTCTACGATCCTCCGACGCATAGAATACGGGTTGTTACAATAGTAATCTAGGATTATGTCCTAGCTCATGCACTATAAACTAGAGTATTGCAGTGGACAATCCACTTTAAAAACCGAACTAGTAGTTTGGCAATCTGCCTAACTCATGCATGTACTATATTTATTATTTGTTATAATAAAAAGCATTACAGACCACTATAAAATCCATTCGGCCTTGCCAAAAATCATATATAAATTATATTACAATTTATCCATCCAAAAATATACGTAAATAACGCTAGTATTAAAATAAATTAAGTAAACGTAATACTAGGTTTGGATTTGACTATTCTCCATTATGACGGGTATATGGTAATGTTTCCCGTAATGAATGGAAATAAATTTTTATAATCATTGAATTATTAGCAATAATTATGAAATTAATTACAGTAATCATAAAGGTTACAACTAACTTAAATATGGATTAAGATTGTAACCATGAATTTTGTGGAGAATTAAATGTGATAATAAATGTTAAAAGGTTACAATTAAAATAATCAAGGAATAAATATTGTTACTCCACTAATATAATAAACATGCAAATGTTTTTTTTTGGTAAGGCGACCGGTTTTGTAAGTGCTCTGTAACACTCTTTATTGCTTAGAAAATAGAGTACATGTGTTAAGTAAAAACTTAACAGCTAGTGAAACTCTTTCCACGCAGGGACAAGAGAACATGCACTTGATTACATATCAAACTACATGAGGAAAATTACATAATCAAACCAAAATATCATACATACTGAAAGCATTTTACAACTACATGCTGCAAAACAAAGACAACTGCAGCCTCATCAATTCATTTTAGTCGTTATCAAAAATGTTTCCCACCCCCATTAAATTCTTCTTACTCCGTGTGATATATCAAGGATGTGATGCAAAGAAAGGAGAGTTGGGGGTGGTTCATTCATTTCAGGCATAGGTGGAGGTTCCTTGAATCCAAGCGGAGGCACTATGTAAGCATATGGGTTCGTATTAGGTTGTTTCTTTGGGATGCTGTGCATTTTCTCATCACTTCCTTTATTCAAGTTCACTGCAGTCTTACTTGAAGTGGCTTTGTTCAGAAAACCAGGTGAGAAAGTTTTCCTCAAATCTGCTTGCCTTTTTCCAGAATCATTTTCTTTAGATTGGCCAGTCATTTGTTTCTCCATTGTATTATCAATCAAACTGCTCTTGTCCTTGAGTTCAATGCATTCGGCATTTGATGAAACAGGAGTTTCTATGTTACTAGCTTTCTCATTAACACTTTGTTCATTCATAACCAAGCTTGATGGAGAGAAAGGGTTGAAAACATTAGTAAGAACTTCCCTATTCGTCGAATCTCATCCTCTTCATTAGATCACTCTTAAATTCCCCTTCTTCCAAGTTCTCAGATAACACATTAAAGCTATTATCATTGGCTTAATCAACAATGACACCCACATCAGCTCTACCATTCACATTGGATACTGAAGCAAGCGGTTTAGACAAGTCATTGCAAGTTGCAACTGACTTCCTATTCACCACCCTGGTCCAAACTGATCTGGTGCTCTGTGGGTTGATAGTCTTTCCCACTTGCTGTTTGCCGATACCTCCACCATTGTTGTTTGAATTGCAACCTGCCTTCACATTCTGTTTCTCACTGATACCCTCTCCACAACTGACACTGCTATCATTTATTTTTCCATTTGCAACAAGAGTGCATTCATCTTTCTTGTGCCCAAAACATCTGCAACCTTCACATATATCTGGCTTCCAGGTAAATTCTACATACACCAACTGTTCGGTGCCATAAGGAAGCATCACCTGAAACTCATGTGGCAACAAGCTATCAGGTGTAATTTCCACCAAATATTTTGCATATGACAACCAATCCAAAGATTCGGTTGCTGCATCCATAAAAACGAACCTGCCAATACGAGTTGCTAGCCAAGTAATCACTGGTTTTGACCAAGCATATAAAGGTATATTCTTAAGCTTAAGCCATACAGGCACGTTCCTAATGTAGCTGGATCCAACATTGCAATCCCATGGTTTTATAATAAAGAGTGTGATGCGAATTAAAATGGGGTCTGCACAGAGGATTCTTTTCCTGTCTTAAAGATCTAAAAGAAGAAAGAGGAAAGTTTTACATGTTGATTTGATTTTGATTCTACTGGAGGGTTTCCATAATTTTTGCAAATAATTTGCAATTGGTATGAAAGAGAGCGGTGCATCAAGAAAGAAGCCAACTAGGTATTTTTACCAAACACCTCTTCCAACTTCGTAGATTTCTTCTGTTGGCAAAAGAGCATTTCCTTTGAATTGAAGCATGATAGGTGGAGATTCATAAATACCTACATTCCAAGGTTTTTTGGCAAAGAGATCTGTCTATATTCACATGTTCGACGTCGTTGTTTGAGATCCAGAGCTAAGAACAACAGCTGACGGCGGTGGTTCTGGTGCCGGTGGATTCAGTCGATGAGGAGGGTCTACAGGGGGGAGAGAGAAGCTGGTTGATTTGAGAGGTGGAGGCGGAGTTTGTAACGACCCGCCTTTTTGCCCGATTCTCGCCGGTAATTAAACCAACTTAAATCGTTCACAAAGACGGATAGTTATGGGTACTTACATAATTGAACAAAAATAACTGAACTTTTATTTCATTTCATTGATTACATCAGAGATTACAAAGAATATCAGAGTACCATATATGCTCAGCGGAAGTCCAATGCTCTCAGCGGAAGAATAAAACATCAAACAAGACTCTAGCTTCAAATCTGAATCCAGCTCTAAAATCTAAACCTGCAAACTAAACTTCTAGCTGCCCGTGCAAAAATTATGGGCACCCAGAGTTTAGGTGTGGAAACAATAAACTCCAGGTCAGTCGTGGGACTGGTGTGAGAATTCGAAAACAGTTTTTATTAGGATTCATTTTAAAGTTGGGAAATTCACCGGACCACGCCGCTTAATGCGGAACGGGTTTTCTCCATGTGAATGCCCGTGCACATAAATTTGCAATGACTTTTATAAAATGAGGTTATCATAAGCTCGTCCCACATCACACAATGCAAGCGCACACCAAATGGGCGAGTTTTACCTTATGATAATCAAACATGCTTTCATACGAAAAATCCTCTTTGATACTATAATATAGTGTGGAAAAACATTTCGCAAATAAATGTATTAATCCTAGACGACATAATACCCATAATATTATGTCGCCATATATATATATATATATATATATATATATATACAAACCAAAACTGTATGGCTCATATTGGAGATTGGGTTTCCAACTTGATGATTCCTGACACGAAAGATCAATCAGGGATATAAAACGAAGTGCCTCAATGGCTTTTTCATCCGTACGCGGACACCAACTACACATCGTCAGGGCAAATCAACGGTTTCCGACCAGACACGGCTCCCCGAGCATACCCAACTTCCCCAGGTTCATAAGTGGTTTCCCACTACTGTACAGTTTCATCATCAATTCATATATAAGTATAAAACCTAACCGCCAGTTTCTCATCAATCCGGGGTGTGAGGTTTGTCGATGTCACGTCATACACAAAGCGATGCTTCGATAAGCCATTCTTTGATCATCACTAGCTCATTTCATAACTCGGGTATGCCACATTGACAATTCACGACATATCACCGATTTAAATCAATGCATACCCTCTAAGTTCATATGACTTAGAGACGGGAAAAATATATTGCCACAAACCCGATATACATTAACGGAAATCAGTGTTATGCGGTCAATTTCAATGTCAGACACACCATCCATACAAGTCCGTCCTGGGTCTGAACGGAACGAAATCCGAAAGTTCTCCCCATACGTTCGTACTTCCTGCCACTTCGGTAATAGGGGCATCTCTCTACTGTAGCAGATTCCACCCCGATTTAGGATCAGACCGAGTACCCTGATAGTGACATGGACTGTAGTTCTGACCATTATCTTAATATGTTAAGAATAGACCCAACCCCACAGCAGAATGACCCTATGATGATGTATGAGTATGTCCCAGGGCCGACAAAGATTGGTAGGATAATAGGAGTTAAGGCAACAACCCATTTTGGGGTTGAGATTTTCCCCAGTTATGGATAAGGATACATTAAAGGCTTTATGGCAATAGGTCCTTGATGAGAGAGACCAGAAGTTGTTAGGATAGGTCCCAGTACCAGAGGACTCTGACTTAGGTTTGGACCCAACATTAGTTGAGCTGTTTGATGTGTTGTTACAGAGTTTGACTTGTTGATATGAGAGGAGGCGGTGGGCTCGAGGTAAGAATTTGTGGGGGGATGGTCGCCATTTTAAATTGATATGTGTTGAATGATATATATACAAATGTTATATGTATACACGTATAAGAACTAATAAAATAAATAACAAAAATGTAATAAATGAGTTACAATAAGTAGAATGAATAAAATTAAATGGGACTGATATAAATGGCATTTATTTAAATGTTTATTGCTTTAGGAAAAGTGACCATTGTGGTCATTAATGACATATCAAGTTATGGTAATTAATTAATGGTTGGTAATTGGGTACTAATTACCATAATTAATACCAAGTCCAATAAATCATTATAGAGCTTAAATCTTCTCTTATAGAATAACAGTTCTATCTTATCTTTAATCTAATTCTAGGAATTATACCTCTAGTTAATATAAGAATAGTTGGTTGACAATGCGAGGTTAGTTGAGTTGTCTGACAGAAGTATGCACTTTCCAGTGATTATATATACTCACAACTGGTGTGAGATATCATTGATCATAGAAACCCGTAAAAATTATTTGTGTGTAAGTGAATTCATCCTATAGTTTTATTTCAAGTGTTGAGGTCTTAAGTGGCTACAGGACCTAGATTCCTTCCGAAAGAAGAAACCTAATGGAATAATCTAATAGTGTATCCTACTTCGAAATTAAGGTCATTAGTAGTAAGATCCGCCTATTGGGTATTAAGTGATTGGATTCACCCTTTCCTTTCGAGGATAGGGTATAATCATAGGATCCGCCCTTATCAAGTACTAACTGAACAGATTACTCATCTCTTCCAAATAAGAAGTATTAAATAGCTAATTGGGTATGAGTTCAGAAATCTCTGAAAGGGTCCACTTCCTTTAGGTAGTAAGTGATAGGTAAAGTCGGCCTTAGGATAAGGTATTAAATGACCGCTACTAAGGTACTAAAGGTTCGTCTATCCTGAGTATAAAGTGACTCGGTGATTATCTAATACGGTCGGCTAGATAGTAATAAAGGGGTCCGTTGGGGAAAGTCTTAAATGATGGTTAGTCGTCTACTATCCTGTAGGTAATAAGTGACTACTTACTATCTCTTGCCTTATGTGGGTTTGGGACATGAGATTGACAAAAGCCTTATTTGTGAGTTAGAGAAAGTAGTACTTAGTGTCTTCTAATTTGAATTAGTGTGCTTGTAAACCACCTAGGTATGAAGTAATCGTAAGGGGGTACGCTTTATATATTATATTCTGAATGAGGCCATAAGTGGCTATATAATCCGCCTCTTTTGTTAGTAGGTATTAAGTGGTCAAAAAGCCTACCTCTTAGTTATTATTTATTGGTTTGTAGGATGGTTTAAATACTTCATAGATGCGTAAAGGTTCAATCTCAATATATAATTATAATCTATCTTTCAGAGATGCAACCTTCGGTATGGTAGTTAATCATTGTGCGTAATATTTGCAATATACGGTTAGATTTGCCTATTTATAGATATAGATAATGTTTCTTTTTTATACTGTATCCTTATTTTTTTTCTTTTAATAAATTATTGAATCAAGACAATATTGGAATCGAATAAATAAGAAATAAGGGTTTCGCGGGCGAATATTGACTCTTTCGTTTTCCTGCTTTATTCGTAGGATCAATTCACAACCTCTCCGAGTAAAGAAAAAAAAATCTTGGTTCATTTAGGCTAGAATCACTAACCTTGTTAGACATATAATTTGGGTGAAAACAAATGGGACACATTTATATATTTATGAACAGTGTTATACATTTTCTATTCACCAGGACTTGTTTTTCTAACCCTTCCTCTTAACAAATGTCGGGTTTATCTTAGGAAAGACTAGTCTTTGAAAGTGTTTAAGTTTGGTTTTCCATTCTTGTTCTCTCATACTCGGTATTGATGTGGCAACCCACTTTTAAGGTACTTTCTGTAGCCGGTAATTGTTATCCTATGTTGTTTTTGTTGAGAGTTAGTTTTGTTGTACTTTGATTATGCTCATGCTCGTTATTTGCAGGTACCGGATTTACACGATCCGTACTTGGATGTGTTTGAGTTTCGATATTATTCAAAATTCGAGCTTATAAAAGTAAGGGGTGTTACACAAAACTAACAATTTTCATTTGAGATGGGAGAAGAAATGATAGTAGCACTAGCCGAATGTTCATTTATATGCGGATGACTTCCTGATTTATACTAAAAATATGGAGATTAATCATATAGAAATGTGTCATGATTTTCTTGGCGTAGTTCACCCTCGAAATGTGAGAAAATAAATTTTGGATACTAGTATGACTTAGTTTTAAAATCAATTTAGAGAACCACATGGACCTGATGCGACGGTGATAAAGATAGTTACTTGTAATCGTGCAATAATTTAGTACTTCTCAGTGGGTTAGAATTTTTCCAGATCATTCAAAGGGTCAATGTAACTTGATATCTCTTTATTTTTAGAAATTTTTTCACTTTGTGATCATCATTCTTTGGGTAGAGTTGTTGTTTATTATTTCCATAGCAAGCTAACTGAAGGTAATTGTAGCAACCCGAATTTCGACAGACTGATTTTTTTTCAAAAATCCAAATATATCAAAACTCGAGTTGGTTTATCTGGTATGTTGTAGAAAGTCAAAGATAAATATATCCGGGCTCATAATAGAAATCTCACAGCGGAAGGGAATAAACTATAATAATAAGTAAATACTCACAAATATAATGATACTATCTAGCAAGTGTCTCTAAGATACAAAATCTCAATCACCTTTCAAACCTACGGGTTTGTTATGAGGAGGGGGTCAACAAAGTTTTGGTGAATGGATAAATTATACCTTCTACAAATAACACTACATATATCGTTCTATCACTAGTTTATATTTATTAAGTTGTTCGGGTTTATTTCACAATACATTTTTTATTTCTCCACATAAATCGTACCCATCTACTCCCTAGTAAATTAACCTAATAAATAATATATATGTAGCTATACGCCCAATATCGAGGTACCTCCCACAATGCCCTCCTTGAGTGGTCCTCATCGTCATACTATGGAAAAAGTATTGGACCTCCATCTCCACGCTACAAAAGCGTACTAGGCTATGTTACGAAAGCATACAAGTCTCTAACGTCATGCCACGAAAGCGTACTAGGCTATGCGGTGCCATAAGGGAGCCCTAATCGCTGAGTTTCTCCACGAAACTTAGTCCGGGGCTTTACACGTACCTCTAATGGAGAACCTCGTTAGGCCTAAAGTATAGATATCCAAATTTAGGTTTGTATCTTCGGTGGTTCTCCAAGGCCCCACTCCAGCCTAACCCCAATCTAATGAAAGACTATTCAAAAGAGCTAAATGACCACCCTATCATCTAATCTAAACAAACATATGGTCCCTCATCTAATGATCCGATAGTAAAAGATTATTGGCTTCTTGGCTTAGCTCTCGTACACGCTTCAACTGATGATGATAGGTATCCGACGACCTACTATCCGTATTTAGGTCCTGACCATGAAGCCTCCCTCCTTGAGGCAGCCGCCGAATCATTCTAAGGTCATCCTCTTATCAGTCTTTAGGTTGTCCATCATCCAAGGAACAACCAAGGCATACTCACCGGATGGAATTGTACCGACCATGCCTCTGTAGGTATAGCTCCATTAGGCCTACCACAAAGGGCCATCACGGAGTATCCACACGTCTCAGAAGTCCTGCGCTTACTTCTAGTTCTGACGAATAAGCTGGACGTGCTCCCACCATGTCTCCCGACACCTTTGGTGATTTACCCTGTTGGGTTCTTCATCCTTGCGGACTGGACCGAACGCATATCGTTATTTTATTAGACCTACGTCTAATTTATTCTTATGCATTTTTCTTATTTTTCCTTGTTTGTTTATTTACAATATTTATTAACCTATTAAATTGAATATTATTTATTTATAAATCAACTTTGCTGATTACCAAAGAGTATTGCCTATATACAGTGCCACCCTAAAATATCTTCAGGCTTAATAAACTTAATTCCAATTTCATGTTTTTATAATAAGCATTATTCCTTACTTTTCACTTTCCAAATTATAACTTTTTTGTTATAATCTTTCTTACATATTATTTTCACTGAACGGTGCTTACTATATTCCAATTATAAGTTGACAACAAACCTTTTTCTTTCTATAATTTCTTTTAGTTGTATTACTTTCCTTTTTTTATCTTTACCATTTATTCTTTTAGGAAGTTAGGCATATTCCAAATTGATTGATTATTAAGACTATAATAAAATTATTTCCATAGTTTTAGGTAATTATTATAATAGGAACCCATGATTGCAAAACATTTCTTTTCCTATTTTTTGAGGTTGTCAAATTAGTACGCAATGTTGTTAATTCCTTATTTTGCAAAAATCCTCATTTATTAATATTTTCAGTTTGCAATCATGTTTTCTATTTTTTTCTTTGTTTACCCAACTATGCAAATACATTCCTTCTTTTTAACCAATCAATCTAGGTTACTAGCTTTCAGATTTGATTAACGTATATTAATTACAGTCTCTAACTTATTATTTTTCTTTCTGTTTTGCATAATTACAGTAAAATTTGGCATAGTTTGATTTACATGTCCTTTCTTTTAATCCTTACAATTTTACACTTTTTCATTTAAATCTAAAGAAGCGATTTCTTACAAATAGTATGTAAATTCACAAATCTTCCCATTTATTACAATATTGACACAATATGTTCTTTTAGCCCCAATCACGAAAATTTCCCCTTTTTGTTCGTAATTTCAATTTATTTGCGCATAACTACAATTCAATAATTTTATGTCTATCCAAAATTCAATTATTCCATTTGCGCATAACTACAATTTTATTCAATTTTGGCACATAACTAAAATTTGATATATACGGTATATTCTGACGCGGATGAGG
Source organism: Allium sativum (assembly GCA_030737875.1). Lineage (NCBI taxonomy): Eukaryota > Viridiplantae > Streptophyta > Magnoliopsida > Asparagales > Amaryllidaceae > Allium > Allium sativum. Next base: position 373,098,941 of record CM060920.1, read on the forward strand.
GGAAATAAGAAGAAGATGAACATATTGTAAATTCCAGTAGGAATCAAACGATACAAAAATACTATTATTGAAAAGTGTCACTTAATCCACTCACCTGACAGTGCACAATTCTTGAATCTTATTTGGATCTGCGCTGCTTTCTTTTTAATTCGGATTTGTTGATTTGTCTGGACGAAGGATCCGAGCATTTACAACTTAAATTTATAATCTTTATCTCCAAACCATGAATCAAAAATCCTAAACTAATATATTTATTTTCTGTAGAATTTTGAGGATAAAAGAAATGGTAGAGCTCTGGCGCTCTCTCCGAAAATATGAGTTAGAGGCTAAGCCCTGATGGTCTATTTATAGGTGCTCAGAAGAACGTCGTCCGTTGGATTGAAATAAATAAAATCTGAGCTGTAAAAATTGGTCAAATCACGTCACTTTGCCTAGTATTGGGTCACGAACGTGAATTTCGTTGCTCTTAATTTCTTGTTAAGTGTTTTCAATCAATGTTGTTTTTCTTGCATGTTATACTTCCCTATATTAATTTCTTCCATTTATAACACACATTTTAGATTTCAAATTTAAACTTGCATGTACATATTTTCGCATAACTTCATAAATTTATGTTCATTAATGGCTGTGCAATAAATGTTATTATTAACGTTACTCTTTTACCTAATTTCTTTCTACTCTATTTAATTATTTCCAATCTTTTTATTGCGTGTCCACGCACGTAAATAAATTTTCGCATTCATTCCATTAATATCTCCTGTCCTTAATTTACACTTTAATTTCAATTTTTGAATCCGTGCATATATATTTATGCACAAATCCATTTATTATTCAAACATCGCTTTTCTGACATTTACTTCTTACTTATTTTTTATTAATTGCATGTTACTTTTGAATGTCCATATATATATATATATATATATATATATACACATATATATATACACACACACACTCTTATACTTACATATATATGTATGTATATGTATATATGTATACAGACACACACTTATATATATATACATATACGAATACATATATACACAAACTCATTTTTTTTCCTTTTATGTATATATATATTTCTCTTACATGCATATATGTATGCATAAAAGTTAACATAAATGTAATTATGGCTTCCATCAACAAAAATAATGGCTTCCATCAACAACAAGAACTACCCAACACTCCTCCCATTCATCCTTCCGTTCACCCATCCCCACCCCGACCATCCGCTTATCCTCTAAAAACCTTGGATAACACGTTGGATCTGATGATCAACGAATCCCTCATCACCAGCAAACCCCTAGCACTCCGCCGGCAACCAATGCTGCCACCACCGCCACCTCCACAGGCTTCATCGCAACCACCCCCTGTGCCTCCACAAAAGCTTCCACCGCTGCTTCCCACACTGCCTGCCTCCCAACGATTATCTTACGTGGTGGTGCTCTCGTGCCGCGTTAGGAGGACCTAGCCAAATCCACCAACTCCTTCAGTAGCAACGACATTCAGATTGGGTCTCCTGCCCTCCTTCAAATCGTTCACATGCACAGTTCAATATTTGAAAACAACCGCCAATGCTACCACTGTGCTTCCAAAGGACACGTGGCAAAAAATTGCAGGAACACAAGGATTTGCTATAGATGCAGTTTTTTTGGGCATGACAAAAAAAGCTGCACACGAAGGATAACAAGATATAAACAAATGCAGCTTCGATTACCCAAAAACCTCTGCACATTCCCGTAACGAAAATCTTTCGTCTATCAACTCACTGCCTCTCTCTTCACACGTGCCAGTAATCGAAGCGGCACATTCTCTTGCCATCAAATCAGCCCCTCCCGTTAAATCCTCACCTTCCCCTAAAAATTACCCCACTTCTCCAGAAAAACACACTTTTCCACTTTCAACCTCCGAAATGCCGCTTCCAGCCAATGCCTCCCACCTCATCAAAACTTCCATCTTAGTTGGATATTAGAATCTTAACAGCGTTCGCGCCACTCTCTCAAAGCTCTTCCACCATTACAACTGGAGTATCTTCATAATCGTTGACCATAATTATCTTATCCAGTTCCCGTCCGCTGAGCTGTACCATGCATCCCTAAATTGACAGTTCATCAACAAACCACGAGAAACCCTAGCTCTTGGAGCCTGGACCCTTGCTTCCGAGACTGTTGTCAAAGAGTTCTGGCCTACCACCAAGGTCAGAATCAGAGGATTCCCGATACACCTCCGTCACCGTCCATAGTGCCTCACGGCCGCCATCTACCCAGTGGGCATCTACCTTCATGCCGACGGTTGCGGGTAGGCTCAGGTATATTTTAGGCTTGCTTTTGCCAGAGTGAGACTTCTAAAGGCTATCAGGCTTCCCTGCACGTACTGCGTCTTCCTCAACAACAACCACCACGTCATCACCAACGAAGATTGGGACCATTTCCATCCCACCCTAAACCCTAACGACCTTCTCCTTGGCAACCCATGGGAGAATAACCGAGACTTCATGATGGAACCATTCCACCTTGCCTTCTCCGCTGACCCATCGTTCTCCATAGAACCTGACAACCGTTTCGATGCCATGCTTGTTGAATCCAGCATACCCGAACCCACTGAACCAATTCCTACCAACCCAGCTCATCTGGCCACTCCTGACAACTCCATTGAGGTTACCGGTCCGACGGGATGGGACCCTTGGCCTTCGCCAGAACCTAGGTGGGACCCCCTTGCAGATATGGATTTATCTGATGCCTTTCCCCAGCCAATTAACTCCAGCATTTCAGCATTACAGTCCGTTGCTCAGGAAGTCACTCCACCACCCCATCCTCCTTCGCTCACCAGTGATGTTTCTCCGATGATTGCTCAAGCACTGTCAACCTCTATTGTAAGGTGCAGCGCCAAAATCCTAGCCTCATCGTCTGGTAAACCCTCACCCGATACAGATAGCGTCTTTCAGCCTATAGTTTTTTCTGATGATAACTACTCGTTAAACAAGAAACTTGCTCGACGCATGGGTGTTACTCCCTCCCAAGACCATTATTCCACCATGTAGGCTTTAGAAATGGAGAGATCTTCCTCTCTCCAATGAAGATCCTTTCTTGGAACGTTAGGGGGCTTGGGGACCCCACAAGAGATTTGCAGTCAGATTTATCCTTTCCCCAATGCAACTGGATATCCTCCTGATCCAAGAATCTAAGCTTAATGACCCTTCTCTAATCAGTTTGTGATTATCATCTTCCTTCTCTAACTGGGAGTTCATCAACGCTAAGGGCTCCCGTGGCGATTTGATTACCGCTTGGAATAACAACCTGTGGTCTCCTTTTCGAACTCTGAAATCCGCCTCTGCTCTCCACATCTTCCTGCTTCACATCCCCACCAACTCCATCTTCCTTTTCTCCAACCTCTGTGGCCCTCCATGCAGCAGGGATAAGAGACGACTTTGGCTGTCGTGTTCTGATACGGGCTCCCTTCACAATGGTCCATTGCTTTTGGGGGTAATTTTAATGTCACTAGGGTTCCGTCAGAACGTAATATCCTCACCTCCACCCCCGAAATAGTAGATTTCAATGACTTCATCAACAACTGTGCCCTTATTGACCCCCCTCCCCCAATTTGCAATAGACGTTTCACCTGGTCTAATAACAGGGAAATCTCCACCATTGTCAGGCTAGCTCGTTTCCTTTATAACACCGCTTGGGATGACCTCTGTAACAACCCGCATTCTACGCATCGGAGGATCGTAGAATATTTATTTCTTTCCCATATGAAGTCGTATGGTCATGTAACTTTGGGAAACAACCACTAGACTCATTTCCCATGTTCATGATTTTTGTCGATTTTTAAATGACCGTTTTGCCCCTAGTTGATCTTGTTTTGGCCATAACTTTTGATTGGAAAGGAATTTTGATCTAGAACCACTTCCATTAGATTCATTTGATGGTTTACCTTTCCGTAGAGTGGTCACATGTGAAAAACGGACTTACCGTTTGGGAGATATGGCTGAAACAAGGTTTGGAAGGTGAAAAACTGCTTAATCGGGCCAAATAGGGTGATTAGTGAATGGGCCCGTAACCCATTTCGGGATTAGGGTTATGGGGAGGCTGAAAGGAGTTAGAGAATCATTCCATTTCAGTTTTCTAGCCTCCACTTATCTCCAAGAAACCCTAAAAATGGCCTCCAACCTCTAAATCACCTCCAAATCATCTTCTAATCAAGGATTAAGCTTAGCAACATCAAATCAAGGGAGATCTACACAAAATCAACGTTAGAGCTGCTGTTTAGCATCGGGACTCGCATTAAATCAGAGATTTATTTCAGATCTAAGTTTTGTTTGTGGCTAAGGTGAGTGATTTGCATAGTTCCTCACTAATTATGGCTAATTAGGGGTAATTAGTGTTAATTAGCGAATTTAAACATGATAAAATTCTGGAAAAATATTTATAAAATTCGAAATGATGATTTAGACCTCTGATATGAATTTGGGTTAATTTGGTTAAGTTTTGCTAATCACATCATTAGTTTCACCTAAACATGCTTAAGGGGAAATATGGGGTTTTGGGTATGTTTGATTCATTTTAACCTATCAAATTGATGTTTTGGTGTTTGAGGTCACTTTTACTTGTTGCTATGATGTATGGTATGCTTTGTGATTGATTAGAATAGGTAGAATGGTCGAAAACGCCGTCGAGTGGCGTAAATTGCTTGTTGGAAGAAGTACAGGGAAGTATTTGAATCGGATCGGCACGGAGGGAGGACCCGATCTGCTCCACATACTTCATTCTTCGATCTATTCGCTCTTCTCGTGGCAGGTATCGTCTGATCCGACCCGTCTGATGATCTTCGACCCGATCCGCCATGGTACTTCGACCCGAACCAATGAACTATGACGAGGCTAGGAGGCTACGACCAGACCCGGGTGATGAGAAGGACCCGATCCGAACCGTGGCACATTGGAGGACTCTGACCCGAACCGATGACGGCGATTGGACATGGAGACCCGACCCGATCCGCTGAGGCGATGATGACCCGACCCGATCCAGCGAAGGAGGAGCACTCCGACTCGAACCGAACTGATGACTAGGGGGATCTGAACCGATCCGGTGATGGCCAATAACCCGAGATGTAAAGGTAGTCCAAGTGGAAGTTAGAGCTCAGGATCCAGTTGGGAACCAATGAGTTCACTTCATGGTTGGGCTTTGCTGCGGGACGTGTGCTAAGGAGTTGTCGACGTTCATAACTTCGATTCACCACTGAAAATTGATGATGGGCTACTTATCAGTGCAGTAGAGTCATTATGACTCGAGGGGCAAGGTGATGGTAGCAAGACTACGTTATCAGTGCAGTAGAGTCATTATGACTTGAGGGGCAAAGTGATGCGTAGTAAGACTATGAGCCAGTGCAGTGGGTTCATTGTGACTCCATGGGGCAGAGTGGACATAGTAAAGGATTAGTGAGGCTATGAGCCAGTGCAGTGGGGTCATTGCGACTCCATGGGGCAAAGTGGACATAGCAAAGGATTAGTGGCTATGTATCAGTGCAGTGAAGCCATTTATGACTTCATGGGGGCAAAGTGATCATATCAAGGTATGTTGGGTGATCGAAGTGGTGAATATCGTATGCTTTATGCACTGAGTGAGAGATGTGAGGATGGTTGCTATGTTTGATTGTTTGCCATCACTATGACATGCACACCCCACCCCCGTTATCTTTACACCATTTGAAATGGCACCTTAGAGTGTTGTACAGTATGTAGCGCTAACTCTTTGGTTGCAGGTCCAGGTTCAGGTATGTTTTAGTCTACCTGTTATTGTTCTGTTTAGATGCTTATCGCTCATACCAGGCTTTATGTCTGACCCAGAGTTTTATGTCTCCTCTTATTACTCTGGGTGCTCACACGAGCAGACTAGAGACAGGTTAGCTGGTGATGCGCGAGTAGCTGATTCGGAAGCGAGCATGAGGCTTCCACGTATGATATATAGATATTCTTCCTGTGTCGTTGGTGGTCGCTACTTGGGCATTAGTAGCATACCCCCTTTATCTTGCTTTTGAGACAGTTTGAAAAGTTATAATAATGTTAACTTTGGATCATAAGCTGTACTTGGATTTTCCGCTGCTATGTTAGTTTATTTTCAGCTTATACACTGTCTCACCTGTTTTATGTCAAGTATGTTGTATTATATTTTGTTCCATGCGCTGTGAGACATTTTACAGGTTCCTTGTTAGTTCATTTCCTTCTTCCCTTTTTTCCTTCTGACGACCGTCCCGTGCTAACTGGACATGTGTACATCGCACTTTTGGAGTAAATGTTGGTTGGTGCGGGGCGGGCCGTCACATTTGGTATCAGAGCTCTAGGTTGCGTAGTTAACCTAGGGAAAGACACCAGGGAGAGATAGTACGTATATGAGAGCGCGTATTTGTGATTATTTTGGTTTTCAAAAGCTATATCTATATATATTATTAGTGTAGCTAAGGATGAAGTCGTACTGCACTGGCACCACTATGGAGATCGCTAATCGTTTTCTCTTTACAGATTGAACGATGAGTCGAGACACGAGGGGTGCTGGTTGAGGGACCAACCATGGGAATGCTCCTGACATGAGGACAATGTTCACCAACTTCATGAGGGAGATGCTTAGGGATGTTCAAGGGGCAGTTCCCAATCCCGGAATTGGTGGTGGTCCAGTAGTGCAGGCGCCTAGGGTCGATTTCGCCAAGTTGTGCAAGGATTACACTAACCTTGGTGGGAAGCCGTTCCACGGGATGGAGTCGGCCACAGATGTTCAAGATTAGATGGATAGCTGTGATCGTATCTTCGACGACTTAGGTCTTGAGGATGCGATAAAGAGAAGGCTAGCGTCTCGTCAGCTGCAAGGGCGAGCGATGAATTGGTGGAATGCCATTAGAACAGCTACTCCAGAAGATCAGGTTACTTGGGATCAGTTCAAGGCTCACTTTAGCGAGAAGTTTATTCCAGCTGCCCAGAAGTCAGTACTGTTTAAGAGATTCTTGGAACTCAAGCAGAATGGTAGGGCGGTCTCGGACTATATTGCTGAGTTCGACACTTTGTCGAAGTATGGACTATCTCTTATCGATACTCCTGAGAAGAAGAATGAGAAGTTCATTACTGGTTTGGATGGATACTTGGGGGAAAAGTTTATCAACCACATCGATGAGACTTTTGAATCGATTGTAGGGAAAGCTTTGAGATCAGAGAGTCTTTACCCTAAGTCAAAGACTGAGGCTGCATCTGCAGAAGGGCTGAAGCCGCAAGCAGGCGGTGGAGGCAAGAATAACTCTCAGAATAAGAGGAAGCAGAGCCAATCTAAGGATGGCCAGAAAAAGAACAAGAAAGAAGTTGAGTGCTTCAGCTATGGTCAGAAGGGCCATTATGCTAAAGAATGTCGGGCCAAGCCAGTGGAAAGGAAGTGCTACAACTGTGGCCAAGTGGGACATCATAAGGATAAGTGTCTGCAACCTCTTAAGGAGAAGCAGATTGTGAAAGCATATGCTATTGATGCCGTTCCTTCTTCATCGAATGCCCCAACTGCGACGGAGAAATGAAAGAATGTCGTTATTCAAGGTATGCTTTCTATTTATGATGTACCAGTTCGAGTTTTGTTTGATGCTGGGGCTTCCCGTTCCTTCATATCTAGTGACCTGGTAGATAGGTTGGGACTGGAACCCGAGATAGTCGATAGACCATTGGTTGTGACGAACCCGATTGGTGGTTCGATAGCCTTAGTATGATTTGCCGAAATTTGGTCTTATTGAGTCATGGATGTATGTTTGTTTGTTATTGCTTTGTTTTGGGCTTTACTGGGTATGGCATTATATTGGGGGTCGATTGGCTCCAAAGATACAGGGTGGTGGTAGACTGTGAGGGCTTTTTGGTGACAGTTAGGGCGGATGATGGGCGGAGGGTAGTGTTTGGTAGTCTACCTAGTGATGGGGTAATGGCTAGTTTTATAAATTCCCTCGACATCCCGCATGATGAGTTGTCAGTTGTGCCCGTGGTTGGCCAGTATCCGGACGTCTTTGAGGAGGTGGTCGGGCTTCCACCACACCGAGAGATTGAGTTCCGTATTGATTTAGTGAAAGATGCCAGACCTATAGTGATGCCACTTCATCGTATGGCACCAAGGGAGCAGCGAGAGCTCGGGGTGCAAGTCAGCAATCTTTTGAAGAAGGGATTTATTAGAGTAAGTGTCTCCGAGTGGGGAGCACCAGTTGTGTTTGCCACTAAGGCAGATGGCTCCCTTCGTTTGTGTGTGGACTATCGCGAGTTGAATAAGGTAACGAGGAAGAATAAGTATCCTCTACCGCGAATAGATGATTTGTTTGATCAACTAGAAGGAGCAAGAGTGTTCTTCCAGTTGGACCTCGCGACAGGATTTCATCAGCTTCGAGTAGCGGATGAGAGTGTTCCGAAAACGGCATTTAGGACGCCGTCTGGATTTTATGAGTGGTTGGTCATGCCATTTGGGTTGACCAATGCACCAGCATATTTTGTGGATCTTATGAATCGAGTATTCAGAGATCAATTGAATAAGTTTGTTCTTGTATTCGTAGACGATATCCTTGTTTACTCAAGGACAGAAGAGGAACACAAGGGACACTTGAGGATAGTGATGGAGGTGTTGAGGAAACACCAATTGAAAGCGAAATTCTCTAAGTGTCACTTTTGGAGAAGGGAAATGAGATTCTTGGGCCATGTTATTTCAGAGAATGGTATTGCCGTGGACCCTGCGAAGGTGACTACGGTACAGGATTGGCCTACGCCCAAGAATGCAACAGATGTAAGAAGTTTCTTGGGGTTAGCTGGATATTATCGTAAGTTTATCCAGGACTTCTCCAAGATAGCTGCACCGTTGACTCAGTTGACTAAGAAGAATCAGTCCTTCGTCTGGGACGGAGTGTGTGAGAATGCATTCAGGAGTCTAAAGGAAAAGTTGACGCGTGCGTCAGTATTAGTCATTCCTAAAGGGAATGAAGAGATGACGGTATGCACGGATGCTTGTGGTACCGGACTAGGTGCTGTGTTGATGCAAGGAGGTAGGGTTGTAGCTTATGCTAGTCGGCAGCTAAAGCCGCATGAGAAGAAGTATCCTACCCATGATTTGGAATTAGCAGCGATCGTGTTTGCGCTGAAGATGTGGAGACACTATCTCTTGGGAGAAAGATTTGAGTTGTTCATCGATCATAAATCGTTAAAGTATCTCTTCTCCCAGAAAGATCTGAATCTCCGTCAGCAGAGATGGTTAGAGTTCTTGGCTTCATATGATTTTGATATCGCATACACACCTGGGAAGGGTAATGCGGTAGCCGATGCCTTGAGTAGGAGACATGCCAGTTTGGGGGCTATGTTTCTTGAATGGAAGCAACTGGAGTATATCACGGGGTTTGATTTCAGACCAAAGTGCAAATTGGATCCAGAAATGCTAGCTAGTTTGACGATCAGACCCACTTTGATAGAGCGGATTGGTTCCAGCCAGAGGGACAATCCTAATCTGTTAGAAATCATCTCCAAGTTAGAGATGAATATCGATGGTGAGGAGATGAATTTGTATGGGCTTGATCGAGATGGATGACTTAGAAAGAATGGAAGACTAGTTGTACCCAACGTGAATGGTTTGAGAGATGAAGTGCTTAGAGAATATCATCACTCAAAACTGACTATACATCCCGGTGGTAATAAGATGTATCGAGACATGAAGCAGACTTACTACTGGGAAGGGATGAAAAGAGACGTTGGAAAGTTTATATCCAAATGCATGAATTGCCAGCTAGTTAAAGCCGAGCAAAAGAAGCCTAGTGGGCTGTTGCAACCATTAGAAATTCCCGAATGGAAATGGGAGCAAGTCTCGATGGATTTCATCGATGGTTTACCAAGGACTAGATCGGGACATGACAACATTTGGGTAATTGTGGATCGATTGACTAAGAGCGCAAGATTTATACCAGTCAAATTGACCAGAACGGCAGCTAAGTTAGCAGAATTGTATATGAAGTGGGTAGTAAGATTTCATGGAGTACCTAAAAGCATTGTGAGTGACCGAGACCCATTGTTTACTAGTGGGTTTTGGAAGAGCTTACAAGAGGCTCTAGGGTCAGAATTACATCTCAGTACCGCATATCATCCTCAGACTGACGGTCAGACAGAGAGGGTGAATCGTATATTGGAAGATCTCTTGAGAGCTTGTATATTGGATTTTAGTGGATCTTGGGATGACCATTTGCATCTAGTAGAGTTTGCATATAATAATAGCTACTAATCCAGTATCGGTATGGCTCCATATGAAGCTTTGTACGGAAGACATGCAACTCACCATCATGTTGGATAGAGACTGGCGAGAAGTTTATGCTTGGGTCAGATGTGGTGAGGGAAACTTCAAATAAGATTAAGATCATTCAACAACGAACGAAGGCTGCCCAAGATAGGCAGAAAAGTTATGCTGATAAGAGGAGAAGAGATTTAAAATTCTCCATTGGTGACTTGGTGTTTGTCAAGATTTCTCCGTTGAAGAGCGTGATACGATTTGGCAGGAGAGGCAAGTTGGCACCAAGATTTGTTGGCCCATTCCCAGTTCTTGAACTAGTTGGGAATTTGGCATATAGAGTTGACTTACCAGAGAAGATGGCGGGAGTTCACAACGTATTTCATGTTTCCCAACTAAGGAAGTTCGTTCACGACCCAGATATGACTATTTCACCTGATCAGTTAGAGGACTTCGAAGTAGAACCCGAGGCGGTTGGGAACCGCAAGCCGATCTGTATTGTCGAGCACGATACGAAGCGACTTCGAAGGAAGGCGGTGAGGCTAGTCAAGGTTCAGTGGGGCGAGGACGAGAATGATTGTACTTGGGAGACAGAAGAGAGAATTATAAAGACGTATCTAGAACTCTTTGCCTGGTAAGATTTACTTTGTGATTTAGTTATTCCGCATGCTAGGATAGACTTGTTTTGATTGTTTTGCATGTTTGATCGTTGTTTTATGGTTGATAGGCATGCGGGACCCTTTGTGTGTTTTGGTTAGGGAATTTCGGGGGCGAAATTTCTTAAGGGGGGGAGAATGTAACAACCCGCATTCTACGCATCGGAGGATCGTAGAATATTTATTTCTTTCCCATATGTAGTCGTATGGTCATGTTACTTTAGTAAACAACCATTAGACTCATTTCCCATGTTCATGATTTTTGTCGATTTTTAAATGACCGTTTTGCCCCTTGCTGATCTTGTTTTGGCGATAACTTTTGATTGGAAAGGAATTTTGATCTAAAACCACTTCCATTAGATTCGTTTGATGGTTTACCTTTCCGTAGAGTGGTCACATATGAATAACGAACTTACCATTTGGGAGATATGGCTGAAACAAGGTTTGGAAGGTGAAAAACTGCTTAACCGGGCCAAATAGGGTGATTAGTGAATGGGCCCATAACCCATTTCGGGATTAGGGTTATGGGGAGGCTGAAAGGAGTTAGAGAATCATTCCATTTCAGTTTTCTAGCCTCCACTTATCTCCAAGAAACCCTAAAAATGGCCTCCAACCTCTAAATCACCTCCAAATCATCTTCTAATCAAGGATTAAGCTTAACAACATCAAATCAAGGGAGATCTACACCAAATCAACGTTAGAGCTGCTGTTTAGCATCGGGATTCACATCAAATCAGAGATTTATTTCAGATCTAGGTTTTGTTTGTGGCTAAGGTGAGTGATTTGCATAGTTCCTCACTAATTATGGCTAATTAGGGGTAATTAGTGTTAATTAGCGAATTTAAACATGATAAAATTCTGGAAAAATATTTATAAAATTCGAAATGATGATTTAGACTTCTGATATGACTTTGGGTTAATTTGGTTAAGTTTTGCTAATCACATCATTAGTTTCACCTAAACATGCTTAAAGGGAAATATGGGGTTTTGGGTATGTTTGATCCATTTTAACCTATCATATTGATGTTTTGGTGTTTGAGGTCACTTCTACTTGTTGCTATGACTGTATGGTATGCTTTGTGATTGATTAGAATAGGTAGAATGGTCGAAAACGCCGTCGAGTGGCGTAAATTGCTTGCTGGAAGAAGTACAGGGAAGTATCCGAACCGGATCGGAACGGAGGGAGGACCCGATCCGCTCCCCATACTTCATTCTTCGATCTATTCGCTCTTCTCGTGGCAGGTATCGTCCGATCCGACCCGTCTGATGATCTCCGACCCGATCCGCCATGGTACTTCGACCCGAACCAATGAACTATGACGAGGCTAGGAGGCTACGACTAGACCCGGGTGATGAGAAGGACCCGATCCGAACCGTGGCACATTGGAGGACTCCGACCCGAACCGATGAAGGCGATTGGACATGGAGACCCGACCCGATCCGCTGAGGCGATGATGACCCGACCCGATCTAGCGAAGGAGGAGCACTCCGATCCAAACCGAACTGATGACTAGGGGGGATCCGAACCGATCCGGTGATGACCAATAACACGAGATGCAAAGGTAGTCCAAGTGGAAGTTAGAGCTCAAGATCCAGTTGGGAACCAATGAGTTCACTTCATGGTTGGGCTTTGCTGCGGGACGTGTGCTAAGGAGTTGTCGACGTTCATAACTTCGATTCACCACTGAAAATGGATGATGGACTACTTATCAGTGCAGTAGAGTCATTATGACTCGAGGGGCAAGGTGATGGTAGCGAGACTACGTTATCAGTGCAGTAGAGTCATTATGACTTGAGGGGCAAAGTGATGCGTAGTAAGAATATGAGCCAATGCAGTGGGGTCATTGTGACTCCATGGGGCAAAGTGGACATAGTAAAGGATTAGTGAGGCTATGAGCCAGTGCAGTGGGGTCATTGCGACTCCATGGGGCAAAGTGGACATAGCAAAGGATTAGTGGCTATGTATCAGTGCAGTGAAGCCATTTATGACTTCGTGGGGCAAAGTGATCATAGCAAGGTATGTTGGGTGATTGAAGTGATGAATATCGTATGCTTTATGCACTGAGTGAGAGATGTGAGGATGGTTGCTATGTTTGATTGTTTTCCATCACTATGACATGCACACCCCACCCCCGTTATCTTTACACCATTTGAAATGGCACCTTAGAGTGTTGTACAGTATGTAGTGCTAACTCTTTGGTTGCAGGTCCAGGTTCAGGTATGTTTTAGTCTACCTGTTATTGTTCTGTTTAGATGCTTATCGCTCATACCAGGCTTTATGTCTGACCCAGAGTTTTATGTCTCCTCTTATTACTCTGGGTGCTCACACGAGCAGACTAGAGACAGGTTAGCTGGTGATGCGCGAGTAGCTGATTCGGAAGCGAGCAGGAGGCTTCCACGTATGATATATAGATATTCTCCCCGTGTCGTTGGTGGTCGCTACTTGGGCATTAGTAGCGTACCCCCTTTATCTTGCTTTTTCTTTTGAGACAGTTTGAAAAGTTGTAATAATGTTAACTTTGGATCATAAGCTGTACTTGGATTTTCCGCTGCTATGTTAGTTTATTTTCAGCTTATACACTGTCTCACCTGTTTTATGTCAAGTATGTTGTATTATATTTTGTTCCATGCGCTGTGAGACATTTTACAGGTTCCTTGTTAGTTCATTTCCTTCTTCCCTTTTTCCTTCTGACGACCGTCCCGTGCTAACTAGACATGTGTACAACGCACTTTTGGAGTAAATGTCGGTTGGTGTGGGGCGGGCCGTCACAACCTCTTCCCTCTGTCTAATGTTACCGGTCTAGCTTCAATTATCTCTGACCATTGCCCTATTCTTCTTGCCACCGATACCCATCAAACCACCCCTAGTCAATTTCGTTTTGAGAGGCTCTGGCTTCTTTAGCTGGGCTTTGTTGACTTTGTCAATCATGCTTGGCTCTATTTCCCTCCCCATCAAGATCCCTCTGCCACCATTGTTTCTAAACTTTGTTGTCTTGGGAGACTCATCAAGCCTTGGGTAAATAATATTTGGAGCTCTATTAAAAGGCATATCTCTAACATCCAAAGGGAAATTTTAGACCTTAATATCAGAGAGGAAGCTTCTCCCCTTTTCTTTGAGGATTCCTACAGACTCTTTGCGCTTCATGATGAGCTCCAGAGGCTCCTCCATCAGGAGGAGATGGGTTGGAAATAATGAGCCAAAACTAAGTGTGTTGCGAAAGGTGATAGAAACATTGCTTTCTTCCATCGACATGCTAATGGCAGAAGGTGTATCTCTCTGATTAAAGAAATTCATGATGATTCTTCTGATTTTTATACTACTGACCTCTCAGCTATCAACTCCCATTTCACCAATTTTTTTAGGAACCTTTTGGGCCAGGGATCTCCTACTCCACTTGATGTCGACTGGACTCTCCTATACCCCTCTCAGCCCTAGCTTTTGGTTGATAACCCTTTCACCGAAAGTGAGATTATTACCATTCTGAAAGGAATGGATGTCAATAAGGAGTACGGTCCAGATGGCTTTGGCCCTGCGTTCTATTCTACCTTCTCGAAAACATCAAGTCTGACATCCTAAACCTCTTTGACGCTTTTTACTCAAACCCATCCACCATCAACCGATTGAACTATGCCAAAATTATCCTACTCCCGAAACATGAAGAAAAAACTCACCCCAATAATTTCCGACCTATCAGCCTTCTCAATTGCTCCTTCAAGCTCATCACCAAGGTCCTCTCCAACCGCCTCCAAACCTTTATCCCCTCCCTGATCAGTCCTGAATAGTCTGCTTTCATTGCTGGAAGAAATATTCACAATTTCATCGCTTTGGTTTCAGAGCTCGTATCCTACTGCCACCGTACCAATACTGCCGGATTCCTACTCAAACTGGACTTCCGCAAAGCCAACCGTCAGTTGGGACTTTATCCTCCAAATCCTCTCAACTAGGGGGTTTCCTCATCGTTGGTGCCGCTGGGTGAAAGCTATCCTCACCTCCAGCATGTCCTTTGTCATACCAATGGAGTTGATGGTGGTCTTATCAAATCTCTAGAAGAGGGTTGCATCTGGGTGATCCTATATCCTCGCTTCTTTTCATTCTTGTCGCTGATACACTCAATCAACTGATTAGGAAGGTGCTTAACAACAACTTTCTCTCCGCCATTAATACCAATCCCCCCAGCCTTGTATGCACCAACATTCAATTTGCTGATGATACCATCCTCTTCTCGACACCCTCGCCTCATAATCTTCACAGCCTGAAGCTTATCCTCTATCTTTTCGAAAATATTTCTGGCCTTTCCATCAATTTTGCCAAAAAATCGATCTATATGTTGGGTAACTCTACTCACCTTGGTCCCGCGATGGGAAACGTGCTCAACTACAAAATCCAAAACTTCCCGATGACCTACCTTGGAGTCCCTATTCGACCCCCTAAGCTACGTCGTAGTGATTGGACAACGCTGACCATCTAGACTAATCTTAGGATCACCCATTGGAAAGCCTCTTCTCTTTCAATTGCCAGACAACTTGTCCTAGTGAATACAGTCTTGTCAGCCCTCCCTCTTTACTGGCTATCTGTCCATAGAGCTTCCTGTTGGGTTATCAACCGTATTGACCAAGCGCGTTAATCCTTTCTATGGAATGGTGGGCCTATAAAATCTCGTTTCAATTGGAAGACGACCTGCTTAAGCATCAAAGCTAGTGGACTTAGCATCCCTGACATTCGCCACCTCAACCATGTTCTTCTAGCCAAATGGATTTAGAGAAGTCTAAGCCTGGGTGATTTCACTTGAAAATCCTTCATCCTTTCCTTTTACTATAATAATCAACCCCTATCCAACCTTCACTCTCACCCCCTCACCCGCCTCTCGCCGTTCTGGGGTGGTGTGCTTAGAGCCCATCTACGCATTAAACACTTTTTTCCATTAGTGTCGGAAACAGTCAGAACTGCAACCTCTGGCTTGATTCCTGGCATTATGGACATCACCTGGCGCATTTCTTCCGTTCACTTTTCTCTTTATGCCCTAACCCATCAATTACATTGCATGAGGCTGCTCAACTTGGCTACGCTGCCCTACTTCCACCCCAATATTCTCCGTGATATCCATGTTCTCCTCATCATCCAATCCACTGTTCTCACACCCTCTTCGGATTCAGTTTTCTGGCCTCTCAACAACTCCCGCACATTCTGTGTTAAGTCATGCTATCGATACATGACGTGCCCTGGTAGACTTTTCTCCTTCCCTAGAATCTGGAAGTTGAAGGTTCCACCTAGAGTCAGCTTCTTCCTCTGGAGTTTGGTGCATGTAAAATCAACACTAAGGATAGATTGATTCGTAAAGGAATTCCTGTGAGTCCGACATGCGTCATGTGCCAACTTGACAATGAAACCATCTCTCACCTCTTCACCGAATGTGGCGCCAGCTTCTACGTTTAGGCCTCGATGTCAACCCACATTCTAGGACATCCTATCCCTCAGCTCCATCACTTCGACTACTGGCAGTACTCTCCTCCTTCCCCAGCCCTTGACATACTCTACACGGCTTATGTTTGGTCTATATGGCGGGAAGTAACAATAGAAAGTTCAACGGTCGCCACACAAACCTTCTACAATTATCCTACAGAGTCGCTTATGTTTTCCATATTTGGACAGATATCTAAGTGCAACCATTCATGCTTGTCATCCTGGACACCACGCTCAACTAGGAAGAATCCGTTGGAAGCATTCAGTCCGATGGTCTGCGCCAGCGTCGACCCTTCCCACTCCCATGGTAACATCTTCATGTTCCTACTTTTTGCTTGTATCCTTTAAACTCTCGCCAGTGTTATGGTTAGTAATCTTTAGAAACTTTTTGCTGTTGTAATGCTCGTTTGGTGATGATGTTATGCCTTTTGTTGTGGATGTTTGTTGGTATTGTATCTGTATATTTGCGCTCAGCGCTAAGTACTTCACTTGCATGCATGGTGCATGCATAACTTCACGTATTTTGGCTAACGGTCAGGCTTGTTGACCGTAAGGTACTATTTATATTGTATATATAACTAATCGAGTAAGTATCCGCTCTGGACAACCGTCTAAGTTCAAAAAAAAAATCTCTTAGAATAAGCATCCTTTTTAGTTGGTCTTTTTAAAATATAAAATATGACGTTGGTAGGATTCGAGCTCCTAACCTACACCTTGTGAAGTGCATGATTTACCAACTCACATAAGTTAGTTTTTTGTTCATAAGACTAAAACATTGGTAGCTACTAATCATGTTTGTGTTTTTCTTATATCTACTTTTTTGTGTTTGTTTTAAAACTTCATTTAAAGATATCTTGATCGTTTTAAATCCGTTTTCTGCAAACCAGGTCTAGATTGATCAGAAAATCGCCGCGGATGCAATGAAACTAGTTCTGTAACCAAATTCTGAAAATTTACAAATTTTTATTTTATTATTTAATTTAAAAATGTGAGGTGTTACATTCTCCCATCCTTAGGAAATTTCGTACCCGAAATTTGGTAAGGGTAAAATTAAGTAATTCCTCGAATAATTTACAACCATCATGTGTACATCTAATTTTGAAACCATTTGTGCACTTGTGCAAAGTGTAGCAAAACATAAAAATACATGAATGCCTAAGTGGTATCTCCTACATGAATGCAAATTTTCTTGAAAATCTTTTTGGAAACTTGATCACACGCCATAAATATATTAGAAATTTCTATATGTAACGACCCGCCTTTTTGCCTGATTCTCGCCGGTAATTAAACCAACTTAAAATGTTCATAAAGATGGATAGTTATTAGTACTAGCATATTTGAACACAAACAACAGAACTTTTATTTCATTACAAAATTTTACATCAGAGTTACAAATAAATCAGAGTATACTAGAAGCTCAGCGGAAACAAAATGCTCACAGCGAAAGAAGAAAACCAAAATAAAGCGCTAGCTCTAGATCTGAATCCAACTCTAAAGACTAAACCTGCAAACTAAACTACTAGCTGCCCGTGAAAAATTATGGACACCCAGAGTTTAGGTGGGAAACAATAAACTCCAGGTCAGTCATGGGATTGGTGTGAGAACTCAAAACAGTTATTATTTCGGGTTTATTTTAAAGTTGAAAAATTCACCGGACCACGCCGCTAATGCGGAACGGGTTTACTCCATGTGAATTCCCATGCACAGAAATCCGCAATGACTTTGGAAAATGAAGCTATCATAAGCTCGTCCCGTATCACACAATGCAAGCACACACCAGATGGGCGAGTTTTTCCTTATGATAACCAATAATGCTTTAATATGTGAAAATCCTCTTGTAATACCATTATTAGTGCATAGTGCTGAAAACATTTCACAAACAAATGTTAATCCTAGCGAGCATAGTAACTAGGGCCACATACATAGTTTACAAACAAACGAAAGGCTCGTATTAGTTGTTGGGTTTCCAACATGATGGTTCGTGGCACGAAAGATCAATCGAGGACATGAAGTTAAGTATCTCCCGGTTAACATCCAGACACGGACACCGAATACATAGCGCGAAAGTATATATCCCGGCTTTCATCCAGACTTGGACATCGTATATACTTTATTCCCTCAGGTTTCGCAAGTAGATCTACCGCCAAAGCTTTCGAGTTTAGTATAGAGATTATGTATATGTATATAACCTAACCACCAGTTTACCATCAATCCGGGGTGTGAGGTTCGTCGGTGTCATGATATACACAAAGCTATGCTTCAATAAGCCATGCTTTTATCATCACTTGCTCATTTCATAACTCGAGTGTGTCACATTGACAATTCATGACATGTCGCTGATTTCTACCAATACTTAACCCCTAAGTACATACGTCTTAGAGACGAGAATAATTCATTGCCACGAATCCGATATATATTAACAGAAATCAGTGCTACGCAGCCAATCTCAATGTTAGACACACCATCCATACAAGTCCGTTCTGGGTCTGAACGGAACAATAGCCCGAGAATCTCCAAATATATTCAGATCTCATGCCACTTATAACCTCGTATCGGGTGTGCGGCTTGATCCGAGACATCAGCAATCAATCCAAATAATATGAATATTCTCGGTCTTTATTTATCGATTTCAAAGTCTTCATCTTTTTTATAACATCGTATTATTACCTGGAATGGTTTTCGAAATATTCGAACCCGGTCTTTCTATGTAATAAGTGTATTTTAAAAAAGTTATGGATTACACACAATCAAACTTCGAATTAAGATTGTTCACTTAATCAACCTATATCATCCAAACATAATTTCCCGTTTCCAATAACCTTATCTTAGATTTGCAAATTTCCAAATTCCAACTTCCACTTTACTTGGATTTACATACCACAAAATCAATTAATATTCAAACATAAGTTTATATAGAGTTTAATTGACTTATATTTGATATCAGTTCACAAAATCAGCGAATACTGTAAGTGGTAACTCGATATAACATTTTCCAAGTTTCCTCAGATAGTATGGTCCAATAACAGAATTTCATATCGAATATCGGAAGATTATCTCTATCAAAACTTATTCAAATTTCAAGTTTCTATTTTAACCCAAAAGTTTGTCAATACCCTTTTTATTATTACATAAATTAATTTAAAATTCCATATGAAATATTTTAGTGATTTGAGATCCTCCAAATATTTCACAAATCTTTTAGAAGTGATACCTTAAAGTCCGAATACCAGTTCATGGGTTATAAATTTCAAAATAGATTATTTTCCAAATAAATGCAGTGATAACGTTACAAAAGTGCTGCAAATAGCTAGTTACCACAAATGGAATTTGAAACCATTCATAAATTCTTATTTGAATTCACTTCCACATAATAAATTTTAATTTATCACGAATTTCAAACTTTTGCAAATATTTCACAAGATCATTTAAAATAATTACTTATTATTCGGAAACAAATTCGCGGGTTAAGACTTCACAATGGGTATATTTTCAAAAGAAACATTACAATAGCATTTTAAACGTGTTACAAACAGTTACATTGCCTTACTTGATCAAAATAACATTTATATTATCCAAATCCTAAATTTTCCAATTCAAAACATTTTTAATTAATTTATAATGATTTTACAAAATATTTATTGTAGTTTTTAAAATATTAAAAATTACTGTTTGTAGTTAAGGTCGGCAAACTGCACTTACAGCGATCTTTTCTAATTTGATTTGCACATAGCTTGAAAACTGTACATTAGAATTTAAAAATTCTTTTCTATTTGAAAACTATCGTATTAGAAATCTAATGTGTTTCGTTTCACGTCAATCCGTTTCAAAACGTACAAGTTATACTCGTTTATAACTTATGGTCGAAATTCGCGAACGGTCGCTTCGCAACACGTCCTATTCAGACCACATAACGATTTAAATATAAAATCGTTCAAATCCACTCCAATAAAAAATTAAGTTTCCAAAAATATATATAACTTAGGTTTGAACCATATTTCAAATTTCATTTCAATTTCAGTTTAAATTGGAAACTTAATATTATAATAATAAACAATATATTTTTCAAAACTCGTCCAATTTTTCTCAAGATTTGCAACATTCATTATAAAATAATTAAGGATAATGGAACAAACGGCTTGGTAAAACAAATACATATATACTAAACATAAGCTCTCTTTTCATTTTGCATTTCAAACCCAATTCAAATGTCAAAAGGCCATAAATAGTTGAAACATATTCAAAACCATTTCTGTCTTTTATGAATATTATTCATACATGCATAACTTAGATTTCCAAACAGTTTGGAATCCAAATTTAAAACTTGATTTTCAGTTATTATTTTAATATTTAAATGATATCGTTGTTATTTATATGGAAGGGAGATTTAAACCTATTACCAATATAATACCACAACTACAATGTGTGTGATTTCATACAATCAACATCAACCATGTTCAACGATATTAATCAATAAAACTTCATTCATCACAACAACTAAACACTCTATTTTTTTTGGCATGGCCGACTGGTTTTTATAGTGGACCGGCCACTTAATTATTAAAAAATAATTGAGTACATTTTTTCAGGTGATACAAAAGGTTTGCATCGGCTATATGGTGGCACGACTCCACGCAGGGAGTCCAAAAAGGCCAACAAAATAACACTAAACATTACATATTGTTACTTGACTTCAAGTTAAAGACTTGCCAATGAACTAGACGACTAACAAGGGAACTTTGCTTCCGAATATTTCCGTCACTCCCCAAAGGGCCAAGGCTAAACCGTATTGAGCTGAAGGCTACGCATTCTGCTCCGGGTTAGCGGAGTGGAAACGTCTTTGGCCAAGGGGGAGTTGTGTTCGGGTACAGCTTCCGTCAATTGCGGAGGTGGCTTATAAGCAGTAGGTGGAAGAATATGCGCGTAAGGATGATCTTGTTTAGGCCTACCACGCTTCTTATCAATGGATGACATAGTAGAGGTTGAAGCTTCTGACACATTCCCTTTATTAACCACTTTAGTTTGCGCTGGTAGTTTCGAATTTGAAAATGGACTGGAATTGAGGAAACCTGGCTTAAAAATGTTGTTGGTACAGTGATCAATGGCGCCAAGATGCACAACTAAAGGGACAGACCCACCATTATTCCTGATCCCTTCATCATCAAGAATGTCTTGGGGGGGTTCATCCATTTCATCAATACGATCTTGGTCACTAGCTTTCTAAGCGTTAGAGGTTGAAGCTTCTAACACTCTATTTAATTGTGCATAAGCGTTATATTAATTAACGCTTAACAGTGTTCATTGTGTTTCTAACTTCAATTCAACATTGCATACAACAATAATCACATACCCAACAAATTTTCGTTAACTAATTATAACGAATCACAACTAATTAAAATTATCCAATAACAACTAATTTAAATAAAATTAATTAGAAGTTCTCACGTAATGCTCTTTATATTCTTCACTGTTGAAACCCGTGTTTATCGCGAATCCAGTCTCACGAATGATCACGTTCAATTTGCGGACAGTGCTACCATCGCGCGTGCACACACTGTTTCCTTGCAAACTGATTATACATTCACGTTAGCTTTGTTTGTTTGTTTTTTCAACACAAGGCCAAGGCAAAAATAAATGGACTGGACTGTAACACCCCACGCCCGCTATGGTCACTCTGATGGGAATGCCATAGCATCGGTGGAGTATTTTAGTGAATATAGAACAGAAAAATTACAACAAGACAGATATAAATAGTACTTGAAATTTAAAATATTATCTCATAACAGCGGAAATAAACATGTCTGGTTACATCATAAAACCACGATAAAAGTCAAGTACAATATCCATCAAAATAAAGAAGTACATAATCCCACTCTCTCATACAATAGCCATGACAAAAGAAAAGATAACTGGATGACTGGAGCTTTACATCTACCCAAGCTCCTAAAGACTGGAACAACAATCCGATCAAGCTCTACTACCGCTAGGATCCACCGTAGGACCTGAGGGTTGGGAAAAAGATAAAAACAACGGGGTC
This sequence comes from Allium sativum, assembly GCA_030737875.1. Classification (NCBI taxonomy): domain Eukaryota; kingdom Viridiplantae; phylum Streptophyta; class Magnoliopsida; order Asparagales; family Amaryllidaceae; genus Allium; species Allium sativum. Next base: position 373,121,354 of record CM060920.1, read on the forward strand.
AGACATAAGTCTGAGTGAGTCCTATAACTTTAACAATACAATCATTAAAGTAACCAGAGAAGACATAAACTTGACCTACGGTAATATCTGGGGATGAATGGCTACACTAAGCAGCTTGGTAGACTTAGGATAAACTAAGATAACCGTCAGGACGCATCTACCCACCCAAGGATAATTACTAACTGCACCACACCAGTCATTCCTACTTAAAGGTTGATCCCTCCAAGGACTTAGAAAATTTCCCCAGTAGTTTCGTGTACTCCTAGCCCACTACATAGGTGCCGTCTGCCCCTATCTCCACTAGGTGTACTCAGTAATTCTTACCCAGTAGTTTCGTGTACCCCTACATAGGTGCCGTCTGCCCCTATCTTTATTAGGTGTACCCACTACTCCCCATCGATCGGCTCCCTACCGTAGATACCCGTGCTGGTCCCACAGTGGGGTGTATCACTCCCCTAAAGTGGCAACCCAATACTATCAACGGTGCACGGCTTTATATCTACACGATGCAACAACGGCTTATCTACCAGCCCGGGCCCACACACGCATATGAAACCCGTTGGACTTGCGTTGCCACCGCTAACCCGTTTGGCCTCTTATAATCAAGCCCAATATGCGTGTCCCGTCACTCGACATGGGTCGAGCCCACAAAGATACGTTTGGGATATTGGTTGAAATGGGCCCCCACAAGCTACCCACCTAAGCTTGTCTCATATCTAGTGTCTCCCACTTAACCCTTTAATCATGTTTAATTACATGTTTCCACTTGGTTAAGTATTCTAATCGTATTTTCTATTGCCACCCAAGGCAACCCACTAGATTCCACATGCCACCCAAGGCAACCACTGAATTTCCACATGCCACCCAAGGCACCCACTTAACCCCTCATGTCCCACTACATGCTAATATGGTTAAGTGTTTCTTAATTAATTAAGACCGTGATCTCCCATAAAGACCTCCCACATTAGACTGGCTGTTATGACCGCCTGGTTAAGCCGGTAGAGTCCGGGCAGTCTTACGTCATAACAGAGCCTAACCTCGTGTCTTTACTTTAATCACGTATTTAATTTATGGCTAAGACCTCTCACATTGGGCTGACATTTGTAGCAACTGGTTAAGCCGGTCGGGTCCGGGCAGTTTTACACTACAAATGAGTCCAACCTCGTGTCTTAGTCGATTAATTACACCTAATCAATCTTCCCCATATTAATTATCCCTAATTAATATCAAGTTTTCCATAACATGGGTAGACCTAACTCAATAGGTAAATTCCCATGGGGTAGACCTAACTCAATAGGTAAATTCCCACTTATGGTAATTTATTTTTATGGTATGCTTAATCATACCCAATCATACATTTATTAACATATTTACCCCCCCATCGTTCCCCACGTACATCGTTCACATTTCATGACATAATAAAGGGGAAGATCCATCACAAATATCATGGGTTTAGCATATAACTTTATCATGGGTTAAGAGGTTGTCAACTTGCATATATGAGCACATATTAACCCAACTACATTTAACCCAAACTTGCATATTATCATATACATATCTTGCATAATATGTGGAACTTGTATATAAGCATTCTCACAACTTGCATAACATGTTAAACATGCATTTAAGCATACACATAACTTGCATAAGCATCCACATACTTGCATAAGCATTCACATACTTGCATAAGCATGCATAACTTGCATATCATATTAAACTTGCATTTAAGCACATACATAACTTGCATAAGCATTCATATACTTGCATAAGCATGCATAACTTGCATATCATATTAAACTTGCATTTAAGCATATACACAACTTGCATATGAACTTGCATATCAACATACACATAACCTACATAACATCATACACATGACCTGCATATGAACTTGCATAACTCACTTTGTTAAACATGCATAAATCCACTTGTTAAATATGCATAAACCCACATATTAAACATGCATAAACCCTCTTGTCAAACATGCATAAACCAACTTGTTAAGCATGCATAAACCAACTTATCAAACATGCATAAACTCACTTATTAATTATGCATAAACATAGAAAAACATAGAGTAGCATATCATTACAAATGATTCAAACTCACTAATCCGCATTTAAGACCATAAGTCTCATTACACCCAATCTACTTACTTTAACAATTGATGTTAAAGTGATAGAAACTCACCAAACCCAATATTAGCTAACTTATGAAGTGGAATTAGTTGCTAAATATGAAGAAGATGATGATTAGAGGTTGATTAGAGAGTGATTTGCTTGCAACTTCCTTCATGAACTAGTGGAGGCCATGCTCAAATTTCATTTTGCCATAGTTTAGTTACAAGACCTAATTATGAATGAATTAGGGTAGGGTTGGGGTCTTATTTATAGGATTAGGTGAGTGTTTTAGGCCCTTAGATTAACCCTAGATTAGATTAGGACCCTTAGATTTAGGAAATCTCTAGAACCAGCCCTCTAAGCCAGCCTAGAACCCAACCTGGTGCACCCAGGTTCACTGGACGCCGCGCCCCTGTCGACAGGCAAGTCGACACCCCTGTCGACAGCCCTGTCGACATGGGTAGGGCGGGAAGCTTCCCGCCTGACCCCGCTTTTCCATTCCAAAATCTGAAATTTAAATTTTTAAATCTGTTTTTAGTTTTGAATTCTCTGCAAACTTCATCGGGCCATAACTGGGCCATACAGACTCCGATTTTCGAAAACTCGGACTCTATTTTGCGTATTTTTCCGAGACGAACGTAATGACGCAGCCCGTTTCCCTTAATTCCCACATCTGAGATTAAACATCCTGTAATTAGTGAATTTTAGTATTAACCCAAAATACGGGGTGTTACATTCTCCCCTCCTTAAAGGATTTCGTCCCCGAAATCTCTAAGCTAAGGAGAATGCATATCCTACCATCCAAACAACCATCTACTCAATCCATCAAACACGGGCATCCATTGTCCTTAGAACAATTTCTAATGATGTATGAGCATATGCAAAGAGTGTGTGTATATGTTCCCTATCTAATGTATGAACATATGCAAACCATGATAGTGCCATGCATCCATTATGTATGCGAAAGAACCCTATCGACACATACAATATCTACATGAGTGTACAATCATCCACCAAAATGCATCATCCATATGATAACACAATCATTATACATCCATAAATATAGTTTCCTACACACAATTTTATGCAATATGCAATATGAAGTGATTGAGCCGATCTAGTGCCTAGAGTGTGTGTATATGCATCCACGAGCAACCACTAGCAACCACTTGCATCCACTTGCATCCATCAACCATAATATGTCTCAAACACATGTTTCAACCATAGGTTTACCCTATCTAAAGGTCAAAGGTACTAATGAGAGGACATACTAAAGATAAGATAAGTACTAGACAATGACAGAGGAGAAAGTAAAGACATACCCTCAAAAAGAAATGGGTACAATGAACGCATCTTCGCTTCCGTCTCCCAAGTTGCGTTGCTCTCATCTTCTCCCCATTGCACTTTGACTAGTTGAACCTCTCGATTCCTCAATTTCCTAGTCTCTGACCCAAGGATGCGAGTAGGAGCTCGTCGGATAGTCGCATCACGCTCTATCTCTACATCTCTAAGCAAGCTCGGCTCTACCACCTCTGCGGTCTCATGTAAGCATTTCCTCAGATGTGATACATGGAATACATCATGAACACCACTAAGTCCGTCGGGCAACTCCACCCTATATGCCATCCGTCCAATCCTTTCCTTAATAGGAAACGGCCCAACAAACCTCGGTGCTAACTTCCCAACGGATCCAAAGCGAACAACATTTCTTAACGGAGATACCTTGACAAAAACCATATCCCCAACCTCAAACTCAAGATCCGTCCTTCTTTTGTCCGCATAAGATTTTTGCCTATCCTGCGCTGTTTTCATCCTTCTTCGAATCAAGTCAATCTTCTCAGAAGTCTCCCTAATCATATCAGGCCCAAGCAAGATCTTATCCGTAGATTCCCACCAACATGTAGGTGATCGACAAGGCCTTCCATAGAGAGCTTCGAAAGGAGCCATACCAATACTGGACTGAAAGCTGTTATTATATGCGAACTCCACCAACGAAAGATGCTCTTCCCATGTACCTCCAAAATCTAAGATACAAAGCCTCAAAAGGTCTTCTAGAACACGCTAGTGAAGATAGGATCTCGATCACTTACTATGCTAGAGGGTACCCCATGTAATCGAACTATCTCTCGAAGATATACTGAAGCTAGTCATGGAATAGTCCTCTTGCTCTTCACAGGTATGAAATGGGCGCTCTTAGTAAGTCTGTCTACCACCACCCAAATTCCTGTATTACCCTTTCTCGATCTGGGTAACCCGTCAATAAAATCCATCGAGACGCTATCCCACTTCCATTGCGGAACTTCCAACGGGTGAAGCAACCCACCAGGTTTCTTTTGCTCCGCTTTCACCTGTTGACATACCAAGCATCGAGCTACATATTCGGCCACATCTTTCTTCATACCGGCCCAGAAGAAAACCCTCTTCATGTCTTGGTACATCTTATCCCCACCGGGATGAATGGTCATCCTAGAACGGTGTGCATCATCAAGAATAACCTTCCTCAACCCTTCATCTTGCGGTACACAAAGTCTACCGTCTCTACGCAAGCACCCCCTATCGTCTAGGGTGTACCTACTCAAATGGCTGGACGACTCCCCCCTTATGAGCTTCTCTATCAACTCAACCAACTGTGGGTCGTCCCTCTGGGCTTTCCCAATCCGCCCCAGAAGAGTAGGTCGGACCTCCAAGGATGCTAGCAAACCGGGTATATAATCAATGGAAGGTCTGAAATCAAACATCGAGATAAATTCCAAGCTTCGTCGTTCCACGAACAATGGACTCAATGACAACCTCTTTCTACTCAAGGCGTCTGCCACCACGTTACCCTTGCCAGGGGTATACGCTATCTCGAAATCATAGGATGCTAAGAACTCCATCCACCTTTGCTGTCTTAAGTTTAAATCCTTCTGAGAGAATAAGTACTTCAATGATTTATGGTCAGTGAACAACTCGAATCTCTCACCAAGAAGATAATGGCGCCAAATCTTAAGCGCAAAAACAATAGCGGCCAGCTCTAGATCGTGGGTAGGGTAATTTTTCTCATGTGCCCTCAACTGCCTTCCACCATAGGCTATTACCCTTCCCTCTTGCATTAAGACTGCGCCAAGTCCTGTCCCACAGGCATCGGTATAGACAACAAATGGCTTGCTCCCATCTGGCAACACTAAAACTGGAGCAGTGGTTAAAGCTCTCTTTAACCGTCGGAACGCATCATCACAATCTACGTCCCATGCGAAAACAAGATTCTTCTTCGTTAAGCGGGTTAATGGGGCTGATATCTTCGCGAAGTCTTTGATAAACTTCCTATAATAACCTGCCAACCCCAAGAAACTTCTTACTTCGGTAGCATTCTTTGGAACCTTCCAATCCTGAATTGATACTACCTTCGCGGGATCCACAGCTATCCCTTCCTTGGAGACCACGTGCCCCAAGAACCGTACTTCCTTCCTCCAGAAGTGACATTTAGAGAATTTAGCCTTAAGGCTATGCGCTCGAAGAGTCTTCAATACCTCCCCAAGATGTAAGGTATGCTCTTCTTCACTCTTAGAAAATACTAAGATATCATCCACAAAGACCACCACGAACTTATTAAGGAACTCCCTGAACACCCTACTCATCAAATCAACAAAATATGCAGGGGCGTTCGTCAACCCAAATGGCATCACTAACCACTCATAGAAACCATCCGGAGTCCTAAAGGCAGTCTTGTCTATGCTATCTTCAGCTACCCTCAATTGATGAAACCCCGTGGCTAAGTCCAATTGAGAAAATACTGAAGCGCCAACCAACTGATCAAAAAGATCATCAATTCTCGGCAATGGGTGTCTATTCTTCTTTGTGAGCTTGTTGAGTTCTCTATAGTCTACACAAAGTCTAAGGGACCCATCCGCCTTCGTAGCAAAAACTACTGGAGCACCCCACTCCGATATACTTCGTCTTATGAACCCCTTCTCAAGCAATTCTCCTACCTGCTTATGGAGTCCCCTCCTCTCACGAGGAGCCATGTGGCGCACTGGTAAAGATACGGGTTTAGCATTATCCACCAGATATATTCGGAAGTCAATCTCCCGCTTCGGAGGTAAGCCCTTCACCTCCTCAAACACATCCGGATATTCCCGGACCACTCTAACAGATTGTAAACTCTCGACCGAAGCGTCAAGCGATTCAAGATAACTTAGCATAACAGAATCCCTGGGATTACAAGAAATCTCGAGAGTGTTACCCAAGCGGGTCATGAGCCTAACAACTCTCCTTTCGCAATCAAGAACGGCACCATTACTGGATAACCAGTCCATGCCCAAAATCAACCCATAGCCCGTGAAGCCCAACACAAAAGCATCACATCTAAACTCAATGCTAAGTATAGAAATCTTCAAACCCAAACATATCATGGACAAATAAGTGGAGCCCCCAATTGGGTTTGAAACAACCAAGGGATCATCTACCAGACTGGTGTCTAAGTGCAGTGTCTCAACTAATGATGATGAGATAAACGAATGCGATGCGCCTGAATCAAACAATGTACGGACAGGATGATCAAATAGAAAAACCAGACTTTCAACGGAGATAGTTCTACCTCTCTCCTGAATCGGTGGAACCGCGAGAGCCTGTACTTGCCCCCTAGCCTGACCCGGTGCCATAAGAGCTTGCACCTGTCCTCCTAAGGTAGATCCCGTCCTTTGCCCTTTCTTAGGACAGTCTTTCACTAGATGCCCTGCTTCGCCACAGTGGAAGCAGCCAGTCTTCTTCTTCTTGCGACAATCTTTGCTTAGGTGGCCAGGTGTCCCACAATTGAAACACTTCTTCTTCTTGCCCTTGCCACCGTTGCCTTTCCCACCTTTGTTTTGTTGTTGTTGTTGCTGAGGTCTCTTTTGATCTCCCTTCTTCTCGGGTGCCTTATTAGCATTGGGACCCTTCTCTTCTTCATGCATGAGTGCCATGTCAACTAGCTTCTCAAAGGTGGCCCCCATAGGGATATGAGTCATAGCCAACCCATGCATCGGTTCATTCAAGCCTTTCACGAATCTCAAAGCCTTCTTCTCCGGTGTATTCACCATATCTAGGCCAAACCTTGCCAATTGATTAAACTTATTAACATACTCCTTCACCGAGAGATTTCCTTGCTTTAGAGTCAAGAATCTTTCCATATACAAGTTTTCCTCCGCCCTTGAGAGAAACTTTGCCACAAATCTTTTCCTAAAATCCGCCCAAGAGTCAACGGGGCGTTCTCCATTAGTGACCTCCCACCAGAATGAGGCCTCTCCCTTCATTAACCAAGCAGCCAACTTGACTTTCTTTCCTTCTTCCATCTCAAAGATATCTATCAATTCTTCCACTTCTTTAAGCCAATCTCTAGCCTCCACAAAAGTTTCAGATCCTTGAAAAGGTTTCCCTCCCATAGCTTTAAATTCCTTGCAAGTCTTAGCAAAAGTATCCGTGCGAGGAGGAGGGGGAGGAGGAAGATCGGGTGCTACGGTTGGTGGAGGAACATTTGCCGGACCCGCAGTGGTGGCCCTAGCCTCCATCAATCTCCTATACCATACTGGTACCGTCACACCCTCCGGAAAGTTAAGATCCTCAGCCATGCTGAAACGAAAAAGGAAAGATTCAAAACGGAGGATTCGAATGATATAGATATGGCTATTGGGGATTATGCTTTTCTTTCAAAAACTTTTCTCTTAAAAGACATGTTTTTGAAAATATCTCTTCCAAAAATGTTTTTAGAAAAATAGTTTTCTAAAAATTTTATCTGTTCCGGTAACCTTTGCTCTGATACCACGTGTAACACCCCACGCCCGCTATGGTCACTCTGATGGGAATGCCATAGCATCGGTGGAGTATTTTAGTGAATATAGAACAGAAAAATTACAACAAGACAGATATAAATAGTACTTGAAATTTAAAATATTATCTCATAACAGCGGAAATAAACATGTCTGGTTACATCATAAAACCACGATAAAAGTCAAGTACAATATCCATCAAAATAAAGAAGTACATAATCCCACTCTCTCATACAATAGCCATGACAAAAGAAAAGATAACTGGATGACTGGAGCTTTACATCTACCCAAGCTCCTAAAGACTGGAACAACAATCCGATCAAGCTCTACTACCGCTAGGATCCACCGTAGGACCTGAGGGTTGGGAAAAAGATAAAAACAACGGGGTCAGACATAAGTCTGAGTGAGTCCTATAACTTTAACAATACAATCATTAAAGTAACCAGAGAAGACATAAACTTGACCTACGGTAATATCTGGGGATGAATGGCTACACTAAGCAGCTTGGTAGACTTAGGATAAACTAAGATAACCGTCAGGACGCATCTACCCACCCAAGGATAATTACTAACTGCACCACACCAGTCATTCCTACTTAAAGGTTGATCCCTCCAAGGACTTAGAAAATTTCCCCAGTAGTTTCGTGTACTCCTAGCCCACTACATAGGTGCCGTCTGCCCCTATCTCCACTAGGTGTACTCAGTAATTCTTACCCAGTAGTTTCGTGTACCCCTACATAGGTGCCGTCTGCCCCTATCTTTATTAGGTGTACCCACTACTCCCCATCGATCGGCTCCCTACCGTAGATACCCGTGCTGGTCCCACAGTGGGGTGTATCACTCCCCTAAAGTGGCAACCCAATACTATCAACGGTGCACGGCTTTATATCTACACGATGCAACAACGGCTTATCTACCAGCCCGGGCCCACACACGCATATGAAACCCGTTGGACTTGCGTTGCCACCGCTAACCCGTTTGGCCTCTTATAATCAAGCCCAATATGCGTGTCCCGTCACTCGACATGGGTCGAGCCCACAAAGATACGTTTGGGATATTGGTTGAAATGGGCCCCCACAAGCTACCCACCTAAGCTTGTCTCATATCTAGTGTCTCCCACTTAACCCTTTAATCATGTTTAATTACATGTTTCCACTTGGTTAAGTATTCTAATCGTATTTTCTATTGCCACCCAAGGCAACCCACTAGATTCCACATGCCACCCAAGGCAACCACTGAATTTCCACATGCCACCCAAGGCACCCACTTAACCCCTCATGTCCCACTACATGCTAATATGGTTAAGTGTTTCTTAATTAATTAAGACCGTGATCTCCCATAAAGACCTCCCACATTAGACTGGCTGTTATGACCGCCTGGTTAAGCCGGTAGAGTCCGGGCAGTCTTACGTCATAACAGAGCCTAACCTCGTGTCTTTACTTTAATCACGTATTTAATTTATGGCTAAGACCTCTCACATTGGGCTGACATTTGTAGCAACTGGTTAAGCCGGTCGGGTCCGGGCAGTTTTACACTACAAATGAGTCCAACCTCGTGTCTTAGTCGATTAATTACACCTAATCAATCTTCCCCATATTAATTATCCCTAATTAATATCAAGTTTTCCATAACATGGGTAGACCTAACTCAATAGGTAAATTCCCATGGGGTAGACCTAACTCAATAGGTAAATTCCCACTTATGGTAATTTATTTTTATGGTATGCTTAATCATACCCAATCATACATTTATTAACATATTTACCCCCCCATCGTTCCCCACGTACATCGTTCACATTTCATGACATAATAAAGGGGAAGATCCATCACAAATATCATGGGTTTAGCATATAACTTTATCATGGGTTAAGAGGTTGTCAACTTGCATATATGAGCACATATTAACCCAACTACATTTAACCCAAACTTGCATATTATCATATACATATCTTGCATAATATGTGGAACTTGTATATAAGCATTCTCACAACTTGCATAACATGTTAAACATGCATTTAAGCATACACATAACTTGCATAAGCATCCACATACTTGCATAAGCATTCACATACTTGCATAAGCATGCATAACTTGCATATCATATTAAACTTGCATTTAAGCACATACATAACTTGCATAAGCATTCATATACTTGCATAAGCATGCATAACTTGCATATCATATTAAACTTGCATTTAAGCATATACACAACTTGCATATGAACTTGCATATCAACATACACATAACCTACATAACATCATACACATGACTTGCATATGAACTTGCATAACTCACTTTGTTAAACATGCATAAATCCACTTGTTAAATATGCATAAACCCACATATTAAACATGCATAAACCCTCTTGTCAAACATGCATAAACCAACTTGTTAAGCATGCATAAACCAACTTATCAAACATGCATAAACTCACTTATTAATTATGCATAAACATAGAAAAACATAGAGTAGCATATCATTACAAATGATTCAAACTCACTAATCCGCATTTAAGACCATAAGTCTCATTACACCCAATCTACTTACTTTAACAATTGATGTTAAAGTGATAGAAACTCACCAAACCCAATATTAGCTAACTTATGAAGTGGAATTAGTTGCTAAATATGAAGAAGATGATGATTAGAGGTTGATTAGAGAGTGATTTGCTTTCAACTTCCTTCATGAACTAGTGGAGGCCATGCTCAAATTTCATTTTGCCATAGTTTAGTTACAAGACCTAATTATGAATGAATTAAGGTAGGGTTGGGGTCTTATTTATAGGATTAGGTGAGTGTTTTAGGCCCTTAGATTAACCATAGATTAGATTAGGACCCTTAGATTTAGGAAATCTCTAGAACCAGCCCTCTAAGCCAGCCTAGAACCCAACCTGGTGCACCCAGGTTCACTGGACGCCGCGCCCCTGTCGACAGGCAAGTCGACAGGCAAGTCGACACCCCTGTCGACAGGCCTGTCGATAGCCCTGTCGACATGGGTAGGGCGGGAAGCTTCCCGCCTGACCCCGCTTTTCCATTCCAAAATCTGAAATTTAAATTTTTAAATCTGTTTTTAGTTTTGAATTCTCTGCAAACTTCATCGGGCCATAACTGGGCCATACGGACTCCGATTTTCGAAAACGCGGACTCTATTTTGCGTATTTTTCCGAGACGAACGTAATGACGCAGCCCGTTTCCCTTAATTCCCACATCTGAGATTAAACATCCTGTAATTAGTGAATTTTAGTATTAACCCAAAATACGGGGTGTTACATGGACTAAGGGGAGAGACAAGAGACAGTGGATTTGGATGGTCGCAGGGTGCTTGGGCTTGTTGACGCGACCTACTTAGGAGAGAGAAGGGTGTTGGAGGCTTGCACGTGTGGTTCAAGAGGAGGTAGAAGCCAATTACAAACAAAGTGGAGCGAATATTTAAGGAAGACAAGGGAGGGGTGAGTCACTGGAGAAGGTGCGAATTCCGGGGTGTTGTAGGCGGAGAACAACGTAGTTGTTGGAGGTGGAAGAATTGGGCGGTGACAAAGTTCATCTGAGTAAGGCAGCGGTGGAGCTACAGGCACTGGCTTCTTCTTTATAGTTTTTTTGTTTAGAAGATCTGAGAGAAAAGGGTGGACAGTTGGTGAGCTGGAGATACGTCGGAGGGGGTGGTGATAGTTGCGGTGACGACTGGAGTGGTGGTGACTGATGGGGAGTTTGGCTGTGATGAGCTAACGTCATGCGAGATGGTGGTTGAGATGGAAAAGGTAGCACGGTGGAGTCAGTATGGGAAGAGTGGAGATTGGTATTAAATGGGAAAGGGACTGGAGCTGTTGACTGCGGTGGATGGTCAGTGGGAAGGAGGAGGCCGGATGAAGGGGGTCGGAGATCATATGGGGTGATGCGGCTTCCGATGGAGGTGTACGGGAAAAGGTGTAGCAAAAATTGGGGAAGGAGATTTTCGCGTGAATTATCAGATGGATTTCTTTTCTTTTGGGGAATAGGGAAGATAATCCTGATGCGGTGGAGGGGATCAAGATATTAATTTGCCTACTGCATGCATTATTACACATAAGGAGACACACGGCTCTCTACTGAATTCTTTTACATGCATGTTGCCAAATGAGAAGTAATTATTTATTTATAATACTTAATTTTTTTGTGACATTCTTATAACCCTTATGTGTAACCAATTTCAACACTTATATGTAACTAATCACATTATATAATGTTAAACTCATCCAAATAATATTTATGACTCATATATTCCAAAACATCTATAGATATTACCAATGAAAATACATATATTCTATTACAAAACAAAAATTTTAAAATTTAAATACTAAAAAGAATTCATATCTTTCTAATATAATTTTAAATATTCAAAATATAATTGTAGAATCTTTATATATTAAATAACATCTAAATAAATCATATTTTATAAAATAATATTATTTCTTATACAACCCTATAAATCTAAACATATTTTTAAAAATAAGCTTCTTTTATCAAATCATGCCTATAATAAGACAAGATATTTATTAAACCAAAATATAAAAAATCAATGTTTGTATTTAAATCTTATTAAATTTAATTTATATCCAAAAAGTCCAAATTAATTTCATATTTAAAACGTTGAAAATCTTGGATCGTTACACTATGTGAATGCAATATTTCGAAAATCAAAATACTTTTCATCCAATTTTTTCCACTTTTACAGGGTAAGAGTGTAGTTCATCCAATTTTTGCATCCAAACCCAACCTGTCAACTTTAAATTTGCGAACTTTAGGAAAGTATAATTTTTTGAATTCGATTTCTTATGTTAGAAAGAGACAAAAAATGGAAAATTACATATTTTCCATCCACTTTTGTGCACCTTTCCCCCCCATACTTGGAAACCTTAATTGCTAATTTTGCAAAAATTTCTATTTTTCTATTCCAAGCACAATGTACACAAGAAAATTTTCTTTTTAGTTTTCCAAGCCTACTTAGAAAAATTCATTTTCTTTCAATGTTCTACATTTTTACAGTTGTCGTCTTTGTTTCGTTTTCTTTTAGTTGCTCATCTTTTACCTTCATTTTCATTTTATCCACAATATTCTATGTTTTTTGTCTTACCTAACGATCACTACAAACGCTTAGAAAGAAAATATCCCACTAAACAATTCTATTTTTCTTTAAATAGAACACTACATAGGAATGAAAATCTACACTAATTGTCTATGCACACCAATGGGGCCCCACTCAATAAATTATTTTTAATTCACTAAAATTTTACATTCTCGAAGCTATTCTCAAAAGTTAAAATCAAAGAAGATAGGATCATGTATTTTAACTTAGTTGGAGCTTTTTTTGGCAAAGTCGTCCGATTTTTTAAGTGACCGTAAACACTTATTATTATAACAAACTACAATTACAATGACTACTGGAGATTGACTGATTACCAATCTACACTTTGGTTTTTAAGGTGGATCGTCCACCCCATACAGAGTTTAATGTGATTTGTCCACAGACCAACTCGATGCAGGGAGAAGTATTTTTATATTGCTTAATTACATGGCTTACAAAAAATAAACAAAACACAACAAGACTAAGTACATAGTACAAAATACAACCACACCAAGTAGCTAGTAGCACTGTGTAAGAAGGCATTGACACGGGAGAGGATACCACTACACCATAAAGCATATTTTGTCACTCCCCTATCCTTCAAATTTGATACGGTCTATAACCGTATCAAATTAGATAGGGCTTTGAGCCGTACCTCCTTATTTTGAAAAGGCTTTTAGCCTAATTTGATTTTGATTCAGTTATAAACCGTATCAATTCACGTGTAAAAATTTACTACCAAAGCCGCGTACTCCCTCCCTTTTTTTCATTTCCCTCTCACGCCTATTTCCCCTTTTTTTATTTACCCTCTCCGTCCGTGCCTTCTTTCAGGTTCTACGAAAAAAAACTTAGAAATCGAAAAATCTTATGCTCTAATCAATTCGAATGGGTCTTAGTTTACAAATCTGGTAAGTACTTGATTCGATTTGACGAATATTTCTTTCTATACCATGTTTTAGGGTTACCTCGTTATCAATTCGAATCGCTCTCAGATAAATCGTTTTAGGTTAACTATTTGATTTGATTCGATGAATTTTGGTTTGTTTATGTTAACTAGGAAGTTCTTATTTACTACTTTATAACCGATTTCAGCAAAAAATGATGTTAATGCCGTACTCTTTTGTATGTTATCACTTGAGTCACTGCACTCGTTTAACTGAGAATTCTGAAATACGGTAGGGATAGGTATGTTTATTATAAGGTCATTTGTAGGTTGATTGAACTTTCTAAACCCACTCGTTTAACTGAGAATTCCTCCTAAGCATGGGTTAATGTAAACTACAACAAATCAAATAAGCTCTTTTATTATCTTACCATTTTTAAACTTTAGCTATTTCCTCGTTAGACACTTTGAAAACCTCCAAAGGTATCTTTCTCAGAAGTTAGGTAATATATACCTATGACTCTACAAGATATTTAAGTAATCAAGAACTAAATTGCTTACGATCCATATGACCTAACAGACATCTAGCTAGTTTCCACATCCATGCTCATAAGATAACATATTTAATCATCTACTATCTGAGTGCATATTGCTAATATTGCTTATTTGTCAAGTTGATAGTGGTCACATAACATGGTAAATCGTTAATGACGTCGGATAATTGGAGATACATCATGAGTTTTCGATCCTCAGACGAATGTGTTTTACTGGAAGTAGTTTTCAGTAAAAACTGCTGATCATGCGTGTCGGAATAACTCATCCAAAAATTTAAATATGCACAAAAAGTTTTTGCCTTTTTTAATTAGTTATCGACAAAGAAACTAAATTTAAGCTTCGGGTTGGAATATTCCTATAAGGGGATTTTGGAACTAAGAATAGAATTTGCAGCCTTAGTATAATGCACTCCATCCCAGTTTATGAACCTAAGATTTGGTTGACAACATGCCATTAAAGGGGTTTAAAATTTAAATCCTACAAAAAAAATTGTAGAGGCAAAATTTTAAATCGAACCATTGGCTGCTTATATATAGATTTGGAGGCTGACTTCATTCTTTGTCATGTATATTAATTAATGTACTCAAATTTTGATTCACAATGGTCTAACAGTGTTTACAGTTTAAATAATGAATGCGTTGGACTGAATTTAGTGAAGGAAAAGGTAATGACTAAAGCAGTGATTTTGATTATGTATGCTTTCTAGGTTATATGGACATGTGCTTAGGACTTGGTATAATTTACTCACAATCTGCTTTGCTGTCCATTGATATTTTAATACAGGCAAAATAGAAAAGGACTCCGTTCTTTTAGTTTGAGTTAAATAAATGAATTTATCAACTGTTGGCTGAAAGCCTGAAACCAAACTTGTAAGATTGAAAATTTTCAAACCTTGATTGAATTCCTTTGCAGCGTTGTTCAATGAAATAATGCATCCATTTGAGTCGATATCGTTGTCATTTTTCGGCAAGCTTTTTAGGTAGACAACCCAAGGGACCTGTGTTGTGCACCCAAAACTTTCTGCCACCAGTATTATATATTGTCTACGTTGTTGCATTAGCCCGTACACACATGAAAATAAGCCATTAGAATGTTAGGTGCAGAGATCACATTTAATAAACAGGTGCATAGATTGAACCGCATAGGTCTCACATCACAAGTTCGTCATTGGCATTGTGTGTGTGTGTCTATATATATATATATATATGGTGGTAATTATGATCCATCCCTTATTTTCAAATTTAATTACCTGAAAAATCCTTCAAAAAAAAACAAATTTTACAAAACAACCATGTGTGCAGTTTTTAAACTACAAACATGTGCAGCTTAAATGCACACATTTGTAAAATATATTTGATGAGCGGATCGAAAATATTTTAAGTTTAGAATGTGCATATTTGCAATGCAAACTGAAATTTTTCCTTTTTATACAAGTGCACTGTTATAACTGCAAATACACGCAGTGTGAAATACAATTAATATATCTGCAGTTATAATTGCAAAGAATGTGCACTTTTAAATGCACAATTTCGCTGGACATATTGACATGAATTTTTCATGGAACATTTTTTCTTTTGAAATATAAAAAGAACCGGAGAAACTGTCAAACCGATAAACTTCTAAGGAGAATTTAGTCTTCAACTCATGTCACTTGTATTTCTTGAGTACAATTTTTTTTTGGGAAAATTGTGTGTAAGGCAGGATTGGAACCTAGGTTTGTTAACAGATCTACGCATCCCTTTTCATTATACCAGACTAGCGGACCATGAAACTCGTTAGCAGAGGACTGAAGTGAATGTTGAATCTTTTTTTAGGAGTGTTTGAAAGAATGTTCTTATATTTACTGAAATGTTTCTGCTGAGATAACAGACCATAGTTGCGCACCCATTATAATTATCAATAGTAAGTTATGCTTGATATTCCAATATCCAACTTGGTTAGTTCTAATAATAATGTTTTATTTTGGTTCCATATTTTTATTTATGAATGCATGCTCATAATTTATTTCCTGTTAATTGATTAGAGACATGATCGTTTAACTTGGAGTCATGTGTTACTAAATTATTAACTGTATAATTTGGGAATTAATGGATTAACATCCAAGTATCGTCTTGGGAAATACTTTACAGTTGTGCCGGAATGATGTAGTCCTTTTGGGGAAGGAAATGATTAATTAATTATTATAAGCATGTAAGACCACAATATATATGGTTACTAATTTATCAGATATTGGATGGATGTTAGGACCTGTTAAGAACTTTGTTATGTTAATATTATTTTATTATAATCCTTATTTTATATACACTTTACTGAATTTTATCTGATTTCATTTGTAAAATGGTAACCTAAAATTTCACTTCTCTAATTGGCAAGAAAATTCAAAATGTTTTTTCTTCTTTAGTTTTTAAGAGCAGCTATTCAATAAATAGCATTTTTTTTTCTCATCAGCTGCTTATTCTACTAATGCTATTTTTTATACATTTAACATTTTTCTGTAACTAGTTCTATTTTTTATAAATTTATTTTGTAGATTTGGAGTGGCAAATAATGGCTAATTGCATGCATTGCTCAACTAATATGGCATTGAAACAATAAGGTATGCGGTTTGATTCTCATTAACTAATTGTTCTAGTTAACGTATCATACATGAACAAAGAACTATGTAACTAATTGTTTTAGTTGGTACTGAGCCTTTCGGCTCACGAAACTGAGCGTAAGGCTCAGTTTCATTGTGACTTAAGGCTCGACTGAAACTGAGCGTAAGGCTCAGTTTCGCTGAGCCATAAGGCTCGGCTGAAACTGAGCCTTACGCTCAGCTTCACTGAGCCGTAATGCCCCCACTGGATGAGATTTCTGCGTACGTCACCGAGTTCACTTATGGATCGCTAACTTTGGTTTTACTGATTTTCAAAGTTGGGAATCCGAATTCAATATTCAACTGAATTCCATAGCATGCACTTGTTGATTTCCTTAGCATGCACTTATTCGTGTGTGTATACGTGCATTAGTTATGAACTGACATGGAGATGAATATTAGCTATTTGAAAGATAAAAATCATAGTATGTAGGTACATAGACCAACAAATCTTTACAAGTAATAATTTCATGTAGATATTAGTTATTTACCAGATATTGCTTATTTCAGGAATTGCATTGCTTATTCCAATGGCGTCACCGAAGCAATTCTTATTTCATAGCTATTTCAGGTATGGTTTCGCTCTTATAAAATTTAGTCATAGTCTTAGGTATTCAGCAAGGGGGATTTCATGCTTTTGTGTATTTAATACTATTTCGCAGTACAATCATGTAATGTACATGCTTTGCTCTCCATAGATAAGATTCCTTCTCAAATAAACATTATTTGTGCCGTTACACTCGTGAATTAATATGCCGCCTACCGTAGATAAGATTCCTTCTCAAATATGCTAACATTCTACTATAGTGGATATAAACATTACTCTTTAGGTTATAAGTGAGCACTTTGGAGTTACTTTTTGATTCTATTAGGCAAACGTGTCCGTCAGAAGAGAGTTTGGAGCAACTTCAGTTTTCAATTTTCTATAACTAGTAATATTGCTGCATACAAAAGAAAAAATGGTAAAGGGATAATTTTAGAATAGTTTAATGCACTCATAACATGTTTAACTTATTTTTATAATCTTTAATGTCATAACATAAACTCACTTTATAAACTGATATGAATACAGAATTTCTGAGTAAAAAAATCAATACTTCGGAGATTTGGATTGTAAGTTGAAGACACATATATTTTGTGTAACGACCCGGATTTCGAGCGACTTTGGTTATCGACATAAGCACGATGTCGATAACCAAAGGGTCGAAAAATCCTGGTAGTTAGTGAAAGAAATTAGAGGGTGAGGAAAGATAAGATAGAAAATTAGAATAGAAGAAGAAGAAGAACACAACATCAGAGTAACACGAATCTCACAGCGGAACGAATAAATATATTTCATAACATAACTTTGAAATACAAACTTGGTACTTGAATATACATATCATTATCAAAGTACAGCACTTACAACACAGCGGAAATAAACTATAGCTATATGATCCTGAAGCCTCTTGCTCCAAGCTCTTCCAGTGTATCTGTAAAATCCCGACTACTTGACTGCCCGTACAAATTTAGGCACCCAAGAGTTTAGGGAAAACAACAAAGTAAACTCCGGGTCAGTCATGGGACTGGTGTGAGTAAAACAGTTTAAAAACAGTTCGAACAAGTAAACGATATCTCATAAGACCACGCCGCATAACGGAACGGGTTTTTCCCTTATGAGAATCCAAATATCTTTATATCAAAAACCTTTTTGATATTATAATAAGGTCTATCAACCACAGTATATATATAATCATCTAGCAGAAACGCTTTCATCTCACGTTCTACATATATAGTATACAATCAAAACCGCAAGCACGTATTGGGTAATGGGTTTCCAACTATGACAAGGTATGGATCCACCTTTCGCTCGTGTACCTCTAGAGAGGAATACACTGGGTTCAACAAGAACATCTTGCAACCCGGCCACACATGACCGACCACTCATTTCGCTTGAGTGTATCGAATGTATATCACCAACAGTTGGGATCAGCAACCGTTTCCCGAATGGGACAGCATCAACAATAGATTTTTAGAAGTAAATGAAACTCTAGATCAGGTGATTATACACCTTACTTCGGTGCGACCGACTTAGCCATGCTGCCTGCCCGATTTCTGTCATTTACCGGATGTGAGGCTAGAAGCTACGCTTTATCATCACATCAGATTCACTTTGAATGCCACATCGTCAAATCCATCAAATCACCGATCGACGTCCTCAACCATACATTACGCGTTAGCTAAAAGAAGTTTCCTTCTCCGCTTCCACTCTTGGTACAGTTGGAGAAATCGATATATGTGATTGTCAGGAAATACTCTGTCGGACATCCGTCCATACAAGTCATCCAGGAACAGGATGAACCGAAGGCACTATTCTATAAACAGGATAGCCCTTGCATAACTCCGTCTTCAATTTCCTTTGGCATATATGATTCGCAACGCTTATGCCAATACAGAGTGGTTCTTTGGATAATAATCCAACCGGTCTCTCCATATTAACAACGTTAAAATGGTCAAAACTTCGATAGTCTGTGATTTAACTATCGAATAAAAACAAGTGTGCAAACAACGATAATATTTCCCAATGGAAATTATATCGATCAAACATCATTTAACATTTATCCCTTTATTTCATTAATTTACTTATCTCCTATTTCCCTATATTCAACATTTAATATTTTCTAGATTTGGAAAATATACGTTATTAACAATGGAAAACATTTCCATTTCCTTGTTTCTTTATTAGAAAACACTTCTGGTTTCTTATTTGGAAAACATTTCCAAAGCTTCTTCATTGGACTTAGACAGATGTTTAAACAAACCATCGCGATGCCAACTCAAACCATTTCCTTTACTGCCGAACCTTAACTATTCCTTAGTTAAAAACGAAGCCAATCAAGTTGGGGTAGAACTACCTCTCAGACCTTAACTGAACAACATTTCTAACTTTGAAATAGACAAAGTTCACTTTATATTTCTTTAACAAACTTCCTTACTTAACCCTCCTTCGAATAACTATATTCGATTGACTCTTATCAATTAACTCTATTGGACTAACACTATTTTACTAACGCTGTTTATTTACTCATTTCACTTACTCTTTTCGAATAAACTATATTCGATAACTCCTTTTTCTTTCTATTCGAATAACTATATTCGATTAACTCATTTGCTTCTATTCGAATAACTATATTCTCTAATCGATTGACTAACATCGATTAACTTCTTTTTAACTTTATTCTCTAATCGATTAACTAACATCGATTAACTTCTTTTTAACTTTATTCTCTAATCGATTAACTAACATCGATTAACTTCTTTTTTAACTTTAACACTAATCGATTAACTAACATCGATTAGCTTCTTTTACTTTAACACTAATCGATTAACTAACATCGATTAGTTCCTTTTTCTTTAACACTAATCGATTAACTAACATCGATTAGCTTCCTTTTGCTTTAACACTAATCGATTAACTAACATCGATTAGTTCCTTTTACTTTTCTACGTTTTCCGTTACAACTATTTCCCTTTTTTTTTACGTTTACTTACCGTTACAAATATTCCCTATTTATAACTTCTATTTACCATTACAAATATTTCATATTTATAACTTCTATTTACCGTTACAAATATTTCATATTTATAACTTTTATTTACCGTTACAAATATATCCTATTTATAACTTCTATTTATTTTCTAAATAAATATTCCTTTTCTATTTCTATTTATTTTCTAAATAAATATCCCTTTTATAAAACCGTGTTCGTTTTATAAATATTTCCTTTTATAAAATCCTGTGATTTTATAAAATTCCTTTATTTCAATATACATTGAAATAAATTCTTTTTACATCCCAGGGTCTTTTATGATATTTACAATATCGAATAACAATGATCAACATCATTCCAACACACATAATCCATAACAGATTATATAACACATCATATATCACAATATATGAAAACAGTAAAATAAATGTTGAGGAATCCAGTTGGATTCCTCCAACCTGTTTCCCTGCATCACAGATGTTAAACAATATAGATAACATCACTTTCAGTTCTATATGATATATTCTGTTAAACAGAATCAATATAGCAAATTTAACTAACTGACTAGCAGTTCAATCAAACAGTCAACATACAGTCAAACAGCCAATATCTAACAGTTCTAAAAATATAACATGAAATTATAAACTGTTCAGAGTTAGTGAGATTTACTCACATTGGCGCGTTAACCGTTGAATAACGGTTTGCGTTATTTGATTCAGTCGGACAATTTATTTCGCCATAAATTGTAATAAGCTCGGATTCACCCCCGGTCAGTCTTATTGCGTTGCTCCCGCCCATACGATCCTATCGGATCTTGTTTCGTCTAATTTTGATAACGTATGGTCAAGTTATGATTTTTACAATTTAGATAACCATATAAACAATAAAATTCCATTTCCCTTTTGAATTGGGCTCACCCCAAAACTGTCGGCCCAAGTACCTAGCCCACACCATTCTTTTTAGAAGTCCAGACCCGTTTTAAATCTCCTCCCCAAAATATCTTCTCCACCGATTCAACACAGCACCAGAAATGGATTACCCAAAATAACTTACACTACATTCCATCATTTCTCAAACCGGTAACACCCTTCAACTTTTGTTCCTTCCCTCTTCAATCTTATATGATTCATCACTACCTCGAGTCATTCAGGAAAACACGACTCCCAGACCTCAATCGGCTATTCCTGCTTCTAAACCTCCCCGTCGCTCCATCAACCATATCACGGACCACAAAATAGCAAACATGATTTAACTCCTTGTCCACTCCTCTTCTACCTCACGCAAAATGATCGAACTCGATCACTTCCTCTTACCGCGATGTCAGCAGTTCCCCACGCACTACAGTGATCATCACCGACGTTGACCACTCTCCACCTTTACAGGAATTTCGAACTCATCCAACAGGCAACCGTGCCCTTTCGCTCCCTCTCCACAAAATTATCGAGCTACTACAGCAGAGAAAGCGAGCTGTTATGTCACCGCAACTGTCCAGAAAGCATCATATTGAACTCCCGAAAGAAAAAAAAACAGGGACAACGGATTCGATCTCAGGGTTTTAGTAGAGAATCGATCCTTATTTTATTTCGATTTATGAGATGGAAATGTTTTTCTCTTATTGGTGGCGGCTGGAACTTTTTTTTTTTTATCACAGAAAAAAAAACATGGGGCCTTAGGTCATAACGGGTTGTAAAGGATATTATATAGGGATTTTGGTTGGAGATTTTCTTTCTTATATGCACGAAAGGTCTGCGGAATCCCACGTCCACTATAAACGTGTCATTCGTATGTATCTTTTGTTTTATTTTTACTCTTAAAGGAACCACGTACTCTTCATTGGGAGGTAACTATAACGTGAACGTAGGTACAGTATTGTTGTCGAAAAGAAAGGGTACAACATTTGTCTATACATCCCGTCCTTTCGAGTTGCTTAGTTATTAAGTAAAACCATCATATTTTCGATATATATACATTTACTTATCTAAGAGGTAGTTTCATGGAAATGCTTTATTTTAAAGTGAAGATTTATGAACCGCTATAGACATAAATAAACATACTGTTATGATGAGCGAGGTGTCACGATCTCATAAATAAAATAATATCGGTAGGTTGACTCATATTGTGAAACCCCAAAATATTGATTACAGGGTGCAAAATACTCCAAATAAAAAGTTGCTTATTTAATTAATTAAAAATTACAATAAAATTCTAAAAATTAAAGTATCACTATTTACCAAAAGAACGTTGTCTAAATTCAAAACCGATCTCTAGTTATATCGAATAAACCGTTACGGTCGATAAACGATTCTATAGCGACTATTTTAAAATTTGATTTGGACATATCTCAAAATCTACACGACGAAATCCCAATTTTTCTCTTACACTAGAAAGATATACTCCACCAGCTCCGTACGTTTCTTATTTCACAGAAATCCGATTTAAAACGAACTCTGTACATTCAGTTGAAGTTCAAATTGCCAAATAGCGAACTGCCGCGCCATTTCGAGCTCTATTTGAATTATATTATAAACTATACGTTCAAACTAACGTCGACTGAATATATTCATTATTCAAATCAAATTCTAAACTGAATTATATATCACAGATGATCCGGTTCACACCATATCGTCATTTCAGCCAATTCTGATTATTTCAGAATTAAATATATTGTTTAATTATTATTTTAAATTAAATATTCACCATTATTTAATTCCACGATCGTTAAATCCTCTAAACCACCATTGATATAATAAAATAAATTAATCATAATACCCCTGCCAATGCGGGTCATTACAATCTTCCCCACTTAAAATAATTTCGTCCTCGAAATTGCTAAAAAGTAGGGGACGACCCTATCGACTGGTTAGAACATATTTGTTCACTTCTTAACTTCAGTTTCAACTAAACCAATTTAATTTCAATTAAATTATTAATTAATTCTTATCAACGAAAATTTTCAAAAATCCTGAAAATTTTCTAACGCCTTAACTCTTCAAATTTTTTTTCCAGCACCTCCTTTGTACTAGTCAATACGTCAAACTCCAACTCGCCTCTTCGGGCCATCTCCAACCCAAAAGAAAATCAAACAGCCAAGCGACTTGCCAAATCGGCTCATAAATCTTATATCAAATAGAAATATAAACTTGTACCTTTTGTCGGCATATCATTTTATATCCTTTCCACCTGTTATCAATTTAGCATATACCAATGTCATGCCAATCAAACTCCAAATCAGTTTTTATCTCTAACACAACTATTCGCTTATATCCAAGCCAAATATCATTTCAACTCAAGTTCCATTCTTGCTTTTCAATTCCTTAACTCCTCAATCCAATACCATTTCGGATTCTAATTTCACAAATCCGATTTTATTCGATTTCAATTCAACTTCAGTTACCACTTAACTGACTTTACTTTAATTCAAATTTTCTTTCACAAATTCCGTTAAATTTGTTTTCAATTCAAACAGTCTTTCCCTGGGAGTTTTATACAGTTTACTTTTTCAAAAATCAAATTTTCCTTTTTGAAATTCAACTGAGCCCATAATCCATATTCCATTAGTTAAATCACTTCTCTATTTCTTTATCAATATTTGTTAACCAAATATTTTCAATAACCATATTGGCCTTTTATGTTATTTTGGAAAACATTTCCGAATATCGCCTTCCTTTATTTTCTAAACTTTAGAAAATATATGCTATTTATAATTGGAAAATATTCCAATTACTTATCTCTCTTCCGATCTCGTTTATTTCCATACTTAGGAAATATTTATTTTTCTATTTCCTAGCTTACATTTATTTGGGTTAAAACGGATGTTGTGTAAAACATCATTTTGACAACCCAAATACTATATTCAACTACTCTTTTCCAACATTGATCTTCGAGCCTGAAATCTTACTATTTATTTGTTAATAATGAAATCAATCAAGTTGGGGTTTAACTACCTCTCAGACCTTTGACTGAATAACATTTATAACGTCAAAACAAATATGACTACTTACTTGAATAATCAATACCATACAATTACTTATTCACCTTTAAACACATATCACTTCTTTTTACTACGTTTTTTATTACACTATTTTATTTCTAAGTTCGTTTCCTTATCGACTTCTATATAAATCGATACGTTGATTTCTAACTATCAAATTATCTTAAAAATATTCTAACTCCTTAAATTTCCGGAAAAATTCGCCATAACCTCCTTTGTACCAGGAGCATCGGGATATTTCAAATAGCCTCCCATGGCCCTCACCAATCCAAAAGGAAAAGAATAGCCAAGTGGCTAGCCGATACGGCGCATAAAATCTCATATATGAATTAAATACATACCTTTTTGTCGAGCATTCGATTTATATACCTTCATACCTTTTCCATACCTATCTCATGTATATCCATACATTTCTAATTCATTTCAACTTAATCCAATCGTTTTAACTTATTTCGTTAAGTGATTTTCAAATTACTGGTTTTCCCATTTCACCTTCTTATTTGAGTATAACATGTTCAAATATATTTTAACTTGTTTATCAACTAATTGAATTCCATTTCAATTTTATTTGAATTTCCTATATTCAAATTCCATTTCAATTCTCTTATTCAAATTCTATACTTGAATTTCATTTCAAATCTCTTATTCAAATCTATATTTGAATTTCATTTCAATTCTATTATTCAAATTCTATACTTGAATTCCATTATTCAAATCTATTTTCAAACTCCATTTGAATTCCTATATTCACATCTATTTGAATTCTCTTTATTTCATTTCAATTCCCTTTGAATCTTCTATATTCAAATTTCAAATTCAATTCTATTTGAATCTTCTTTATTCAAATTCTATATCTTCAAATTCCATAGTTAAATTCCATTTGAATTCTATATTCAAATTCCATAGTTAAATTACATTTGAATTCTATATTCAAATTCCATAGTTAAATTACATTTGAATTCTATATTCAAATTCCATTTCACCTTTGATATTCAAATCCTATATTTGAAATCTTTTATATTTTCTATATCCAAACACCATTTGAATTTCTATATTCAAATTCTATATCACTTCCATTGAATTTCATATATTCAAACTCCCTTTAAATTTCTATATTCAATTTCTATTTGAATTTCTATATTCAATTTTCCATTTCAAACTTCTTTATTCGATCTTTACATAAGTCTCGATTTTCATTCCTTTTGAAATCGATATTTCTACCTTTGGAAAATAGATTTTTCCTTTCAATTTCACACTTGTATTTTATTTCTGAATTATCCAAATGATAATTCTCTTCACTTCATTTATAAACTTCGTTTATAAAAGAACTTTTTATAAACTTCGTTTATAAAGGACTTCTCGTTTTATTTCTTTTAAAACAAGTTAATATTTCAAATCTATTTCAAAATTCAAATTCTATATATTCAAATTCTATTTTGAAATTCAACACCACTTGTCTTTCTCAAAACAAATTCAAAACAGTATCTTTGGTAGTAATTCGTCACTTACAACTCGAAAATGAATACTGATGATGCAGCTGTCATCATCAGAATCTATTTCCCAGCGATCGAAGTGAGTTCAATACTATAAAACCATTTCTAAACATTTCCACTTTGAAATTCATTTCAAAATACAATTCACACTACTTGTAAAACAATTTAAAATCTCCCAGGATCTTAAATTTTCCTTATTTTTAATCCAAATACATTTACAAACACTTATCCAATTCTCCAGAATTTTAATTCAATTCCTGGTTTAAATTTCAGATTTAACTCATCTGATTTCACGTATTTCACTTATATGAATTCTGACTGGTTGTTTACATAACCATTTAATTTATAATCTTACTCGATTATAATAACAACCAATATATCCATTATGTTATAATCATTTCAATATAAAGCCTTTATATCAGAAATCTAATTTGGGTAAAATTATATCGTTTACCCTCTTTTCAAAACATATTATGACGTTCCATCGTATTCGAGTGTTTAGTAACTCCTACCGATACAGTGGATCAAACTGATCGACCAGAACTCATAAACAACTCAACCAATGAATCTCCACAATATAAAACAAATTTTTATACCAATAACAAATACGTTCACTCGTATATATACACTCAATCTCAGTCTAGGGTATTACTAACCCTATCTCTACCGAGTCACGCCACAGAGCCAAGTAATTCTTAACTTAAGCTCTGATACCAACTGTAACGACCCGGATTTCGAGCGACTTTGGTTATCGACATAAGCACGATGTCGATAACCAAAGGGTCGAAAAATCCTGGTAGTTAGTGAAAGAAATTAGAGGGTGAGGAAAGATAAGATAGAAAATTAGAATAGAAGAAGAAGAAGAACACAACATCAGAGTAACACGAATCTCACAGCGGAACGAATAAATATATTTCATAACATAACTTTGAAATACAAACTTGGTACTTGAATATACATATCATTATCAAAGTACAGCACTTACAACACAGCGGAAATAAACTATAGTTATATGATCCTGAAGCCTCTTGCTCCAAGCTCTTCCAGTGTATCTGTAAAATCCCGACTACTTGACTGCCCGTACAAATTTAGGCACCCAAGAGTTTAGGGAAAACAACAAAGTAAACTCCGGGTCAGTCATGGGACTGGTGTGAGTAAAACAGTTTAAAAACAGTTCGAACAAGTAAACGATATCTCATAAGACCACGCCGCATAACGGAACGGGTTTTTCCCTTATGAGAATCCAAATATCTTTATATCAAAAACCTTTTTGATATTATAATAATGTCTATCAACCACAGTATATATATAATCATCTAGCAGAAACGCTTTCATCTCACGTTCTACATATATAGTATACAATCAAAACCGCAAGCACGTATTGGGTAATGGGTTTCCAACTATGACAAGGTATGGATCCACCTTTCGCTCGTGTACCTCTAGAGAGGAATACACTGGGTTCAACAAGAACATCTTGCAACCCGGCCACACATGACCGACCACTCATTTCGCTTGAGTGTATCGAATGTATATCACCAACAGTTGGGATCAGCAACCGTTTCCCGAATGGGACAGCATCAACAATAGATTTTTAGAAGTAAATGAAACTCTAGATCAGGTGATTATACACCCTACTTCGGTGCGACCGACTTAGCCATGCTGCCTGCCCTTTTTCTGTCATTTACCGGATGTGAGGCTAGAAGCTACGCTTTATCATCACATTAGATTCACTTTGAATGCCACATCGTCAAATCCATCAAATCACCGATCGACTTCCTCAACCATACATTACGCGTTAGCTAAAAGAAGTTTCCTTCTCCGCTTCCACTCTTGGTACAGTTGGAGAAATCGATATATGTGATTGTCAGGAAATACTCTGTCGGACATCCATCCATACAAGTCATCCAGGAACAGGATGAACCGAAGGCACTATTCTATAAACAGGATAGCCCTTGCATAACTCCGTCTTCAATTTCCTTTGGCATATATGATTCGCAACGCTTATGCCAATACAGAGTGGTTCTTTGGATAATAATCCAACCGGTCTCTCCATATTAACAACGTTAAAATGGTCAAAACTTCGATAGTCTGTGATTTAACTATCGAATAAAAACAAGTGTGCAAACAACGATAATATTTCCCAATGGAAATTATATCGATCAAACATCATTTAACATTTATCCCTTTATTTCATTAATTTACTTATCTCCTATTTCCCTATATTCAACATTTCATATTTTCTAGATTTGGAAAATATACGTTATTAACAATGGAAAACATTTCCATTTCCTTGTTTCTTTATTAGAAAACACTTCTGGTTTCTTATTTGGAAAACATTTCCAAAGCTTCTTCATTGGACTTAGACAGATGTTTAAACAAACCATCGCGATGCCAACTCAAACCATTTCCTTTACTGCCGAACCTTAACTATTCCTTAGTTAAAAACGAAGCCAATCAAGTTGGGGTAGAACTACCTCTCAGACCTTAACTGAACAACATTTCTAACTTTGAAATAGACAAAGTTCACTTTATATTTCTTTAACAAACTTCCTTACTTAACCCTCCTTCGAATAACTATATTCGATTGACTCTTATCAATTAACTCTATTGGACTAACACTATTTTACTAACGCTGTTTATTTACTCATTTCACTTACTCTTTTCGAATAAACTATATTCGATAACTCCTTTTTCTTTCTATTCGAATAACTATATTCGATTAACTCATTTGCTTCTATTCGAATAACTATATTCTCTAATCGATTAACTAACATCGATTAACTTCTTTTTAACTTTATTCTCTAATCGATTAACTAACATCGATTAACTTCTTTTTAACTTTATTCTCTAATCGATTAACTAACATCGATTAACTTCTTTTTTAACTTTAACACTAATCGATTAACTAACATCGATTAGCTTCTTTTACTTTAACACTAATCGATTAACTAACATCGATTAGTTCCTTTTTCTTTAACACTAATCGATTAACTAACATCGATTAGCTTCTTTTTGCTTTAACACTAATCGATTAACTAACATCGATTAGTTCCTTTTACTTTTCTACGTTTTCCGTTACAACTATTTCCCTTTTTTTTTACGTTTACTTACCGTTACAAATATTCCCTATTTATAACTTCTATTTACCGTTACAAATATTTCATATTTATAACTTCTATTTACCGTTACAAATATTTCATATTTATAACTTTTATTTACCGTTACAAATATATCCTATTTATAACTTCTATTTATTTTCTAAATAAATATTCCTTTTCTATTTCTATTTATTTTCTAAATAAATATCCCTTTTATAAAACCGTGTTCGTTTTATAAATATTTCCTTTTATAAAATCCTGTGATTTTATAAAATTCCTTTATTTCAATATACATTGAAATAAATTCTTTTTACATCCCAGGGTCTTTTATGATATTTACAATATCGAATAACAATGATCAACATCATTCCAACACACATAATCCATAACAGATTATATAACACATCATATATCACAATATATGAAAACAGTAAAATAAATGTTGAGGAATCCAGTTGGATTCCTCCAACCTGTTTCCCTGCATCACAGATGTTAAACAATATAGATAACATCACTTTCAGTTCTATATGATATATTCTGTTAAACAGAATCAATATAGCAAATTTAACTAACTGACTAGCAGTTCAATCAAACAGTCAACATACAGTCAAACAGCCAATATCTAACAGTTCTAAAAATATAACATGAAATTATAAACTGTTCAGAGTTAGTGAGATTTACTCACATTGGCGCGTTAACCGTTGAATAACGGTTTGCGTTATTTGATTCAGTCGGACAATTTATTTCGCCATAAATTGTAATAAGCTCGGATTCACCCCCGGTCAGTCTTATTGCGTTGCTCCCGCCCATACGATCCTATCGGATCTTGTTTCGTCTAATTTTGATAACGTATGGTCAAGTTATGATTTTTACAATTTAGATAACCATATAAACAATAAAATTCCATTTCCCTTTTGAATTGGGCTCACCCCAAAACTGTCGGCCCAAGTACCTAGCCCACACCATTCTTTTTAGAAGTCCAGACCCGTTTTAAATCTCCTCCCCAAAATATCTTCTCCACCGATTCAACACAGCACCAGAAATGGATTACCCAAAATAACTTACACTACATTCCATCATTTCTCAAACCGGTAACACCCTTCAACTTTTGTTCCTTCCCTCTTCAATCTTATATGATTCATCACTACCTCGAGTCATTCAGGAAAAAAAATATTCCCAGACCTCAATCGGCTATTCCTGCTTCTAAACCTCCCCGTCGCTCCATCAACCATATCACGGACCACAAAATAGCAAACATGATTTAACTCCTTGTCCACTCCTCTTCTACCTCACGCAAAATGATCGAACTCGATCACTTCCTCTTACCGCGATGTCAGCAGTTCCCCACGCACTACAGTGATCATCACCGACGTTGACCACTCTCCACCTTTACAGGAATTTCGAACTCATCCAACAGGCAACCGTGCCCTTTCGCTCCCTCTCCACAAAATTATCGAGCTACTACAGCAGAGAAAGCGAGCTGTTATGTCACCGCAACTGTCCAGAAAGCATCATATTGAACTCCTGAAAGAAAAAAAACAGGGACAACGGATTCGATCTCAGGGTTTTAGTAGAGAATCGATCCTTATTTTATTTCGATTTATGAGATGGAAATGTTTTTCTCTTATTGGTGGCGGCTGGAACTTTTTTTTTATCGCAGAAAAAAAACATGGGGCCTTAGGTCATAACGGGTTGTAAAGGATATTATATAGGGATTTTGGTTGGAGATTTTCTTTCTTATATGCACGAAAGGTCTGCGGAATCCCACGTCCACTATAAACGTGTCATTCGTATGTATCTTTTGTTTTATTTTTACTCTTAAAGGAACCACGTACTCTTCATTGGGAGGTAACTATAACGTGAACGTAGGTACAGTATTGTTGTCGAAAAGAAAGGGCACAACATTTGTCTATACATCCCGTCCTTTCGAGTTGCTTAGTTATTAAGTAAAACCATCATATTTTCGATATATATACATTTACTTATCTAAGAGGTAGTTTCATGGAAATGCTTTATTTTAAAGTGAAGATTTATGAACCGCTATAGACAGAAATAAACATACTGTTGTGATGAGCGAGGTGTCACGATCTCATAAATAAAATAATATCGGTAGGTTGACTCATATTGTGAAACCCCAAAATATTGATTACAGGGTGCAAAATACTCCAAATAAAAAGTTGCTTATTTAATTAATTAAAAATTATAATAAAATTCTAAAAATTAAAGTATCACTATTTACCAAAAGAACGTTGTCTAAATTCAAAACCGATCTCTAGTTATATCGAATAAACCGTTACGGTCGATAAACGATTCTATAGCGACTATTTTAAAATTTGATTTGGACATATCTCAAAATCTACACGACGAAATCCCAATTTTTCTCTTACACTAGAAAGATATACTCCACCAGCTCCGTACGTTTCTTGTTTCACAGAAATCCGATTTAAAACGAACTCTGTACATTCAGTTGAAGTTCAAATTGCCAAATAGCGAACTGCCGCGCCATTTCGAGCTCTATTTGAATTATATTATAAACTATACGTTCAAACTAACGTCGACTGAATATATTCGTCATTCAAATCAAATTCTAAACTGAATTATATATCACAGATGATCCGGTTCACACCATATCGTCATTTCAGCCAATTCTGATTATTTCAGAATTAAATATATTGTTTAATTATTATTTTAAATTAAATATTCACCATTATTTAATTCCACGATCGTTAAATCCTCTAAACCACCATTGATATAATTAAATAAATTAATCATAATACCCCTGCCAATGCGGGTCATTACATTTTGCAGTAGCGGTTCACACAACCTACGGTAAAATATTAGTATTCATAAAATGATTGAATGATAAAAAAAGATTTGAACGCCACCCATTTCCAAATAAAAGACATTTGAATAGGCGGCAAATAATTGACCAACTTTTAGGAGAAATAAATCAAACTAAAACCAAAAGTATACCGAATCATAAAAGTTAAACATGATCTAAAAGACAAATGAATTGGGATTATATCCACCTGCATTTATAAAAAATTCCCAATTTAGATAATACTATGTTAAGTAAATTGTTAGCAACCAATTCTTATTTTATACTTAAAAAATGAGAAAATTTCATAGTGATAATAATATGAAGTACCGACGATACCTGTTCTTTGAGGATCATTAATCGAAAAAGAACAAGAACATTGCATTGAAGGAGCGATCAAAATGAGCATATTGTCCGGGGGGGACCATTTGTTTGATGCGATTATATAGATAATAATTTTATTATACAGATAGTAGCAATTTTTGAATTGTATCAGCATTAAATATATTATAATAATTTTTAGAGTATGTACAACTTTAACTCATAAACGTTATTTTGCAATAAACTTCTTTAAGTTGATTACATTGCAAATTTGTTATATTTATGTCTCATGTTACATTATATACGATATAGGAGGGCAACATGTCCCACAGTTTAGACAAAAAGTGGATATATGAATCTGATCAAAGAACTGCATACTACATAGACGGGGTGAATAAGTTTATTAGTTTTGTTGAAGAAAACGGTGGTAAGAAAGGTGTGTATTTATGCCCTTGCATTAAGTGCCAAAATCTGAAGACGATAAAATTAGAGGTCATTCATTTTCATTTGCTTAGATAGGGTTTTATCCAATCATATAACGTGTGGTATTTACATGGGGAAAACATGGTGGAGCCGGAAAAACAACGAGTTAGTTATGCCACAAGTACCGACGAGGTTGAACATATTAGGATGGAAGATCTAGTCAATGATGCAGATAGATTTCATGATTTTCAACCTGAAAAGCCATTGTATGATCATGCTAATGTTGGATAACATTCTACGGATGATGACAATTGGCAGGCCAATGAAAGTAAGAAGTATAAACCACATTTTGAGAGCGCAAAAGAACCGTTGTATCCTTCATGTTCAAAAGGGTTAACGAAGCTGTATGCCATTGTGAAACTGAATAGCTTGAAGACCCAATAAAGCTTTTCAGATAATGGTGTGATTGCACTTCTCGAACTAATAAAGTAGTTACTCCCTGAAGGTAACACACTACCGACAAAATACTCCAACGTGAAGAAGCTCATTAAGCAAGTTGGAATGAATTACAAAACTTATGATGCATGCATCAATGATTGCATATTGTACTGGAAAGATGATGCGAACAGAGTTTCTTGTACAAATTGCAATGAACCAAGATATACGACATCATTTGACGAAGAGAGAAAAGGCACCAAAGTACCTCGAAAGACATTAAGACATTTTCCTTTAATTTCTAGATTGAAGAGATTATATACTATACCATGGATAGCAGATGCAATGACCTGGCATGGTCGTGCCAAGTCTAATCCACAAGTAATGCGTCATCCATATGACACTTCTCAATGGAAATTCGCAGATTCTTTTGATAAAACGTTTCCCATTGAGCCACGAAATGTCACACTTGGTGTGAAGACCCGCAACTTCCCCGTAAAGGAAAGCGTCGGATAGTTCGAGAACAAGCCACAACAGAACGCATACAGAAGAACATTTCATTGTATATTACAACAACGCATCAGATTACAAGAATATACAGAGTATAAAAGAATATTACACAGAAATATCAGAGATTTAAATTACATTTAAATACATAGCAGCGGAAAATAATACAATACACAACTAGAATGAGATATACGGATACAAAGCTTTCCGGATATCGTTCCAGCTGTAAACCAGGATCCTGTGAATATAAATCTGCAAAACCGAAACTACTAGCTGCCCGTGTCGAAAATAAGGGCACCCAGAGTTTAGGTTAAAACAATAAACTCCAGGTCAGTCATGTGACTGGTGTGAGAACTAAAACAGTTATTAATCTTTATTTCAAATCATTAGGTAAATCAAGGGACCACGCCGTATAACACGGAACGGGTTTCCTCCCAAGAATACCAGTGCATAAAACGAACAGCGCAATGCTAAATAAAGAAAAATGAAGCTGTTATAAGACCCAGGTCCCATCACACAATGCAACGCAGTCGAGGATAGGGTTTTCCCTTATAACAGCCAAAGAATGCTTGATACGTTTAAAACAAATCATTTGATACTATTATAAGTGTATAAAACAACTTCAAAATCATAAGTATCAATCATAGGCGGCATAAGCGCCCCATCCCACTATGTCGCCATATATAGGATTACAATTAAAACCGCAAATGTCACGTATTTGGAAATTGGATTTCCGTCTATGAACCGAGGCTAGGGGCAAGATCCTCAACCGATTCGAGACTGCCTAGCCCGAGTCTCAGGATCAGAACGCATCGACCCTTGGATCGTCAGGGCCGGTCCACACGGAGTGGATTAAAAATGCCTGAGCACTACGTTTCGCCGCCCTTTGGGGCGTAAGCGAGCCAACTAAATGACTCCATCGGTTCGAGAACGACCGATCAATCCGAGGCGCCTCGCAACAGCAACAACCACATAAGTCAAACTCGTCAGGGCGTGTAAAACCACTGACGCCACTTCTAGCTAGGAGGAAACGTAGGCCCTCCCTGAGGTCCGTCTCCCGTTTTTGGTTCATACCGGGGTGCGAGGCTCGCGAATCAACGCTACACAAAGCTACGCCACAAAGGCCGTGCTTTGATCATCAACCACAAGACTTTGCTTTTCAACAGAAGCCTTGATCATTTGCATCTTAGCATGCCACACAGGCAAACCATCCTATGCAACCGATATCAGTCACACAGAATGAAATCCAATGTCAGACACACAGTCCATTTACAAGTCCGTTCTGGGTCTGAACGAAACCGGAGGCACCTAGTACCCCGCATATCCATCGATCTCCAAGTACGTCTGGACGATCACCAACTGTTTCCATCTTCTTGGGTGTACAGCCCAATCAAGATCATCAGCTATCACCCAAACGACGTGAAGACCTCCGGTCTTCGACCATCGTCTTCATCTTCGACTTACCGTCGTATCAGTTATTCAGAATGGGATAAACCCGGTCTTTCCGAATAACTCGCGTATATATTATAAAAGTGTTACACAAACACAACATACGCCTCATTCCAATTCATTAGTCACTAACCGTAAATTAATCAAGAGAATAATTCCCCAAATATTAACCCCGAAGGCCGAAACCAACATCAGATCAATATCCAGAAAACCATTCTACTTAGCTAACCGACAGTTAGTTTCTAAATTTCACGTTCAAATCTAATTAAAGATTTAACTATCGCCTGGAGCAAAACTGGTGATACTCCATTCTCGATCTTTTCAATCTAATTAAAGATTCATTAAAACTCCACTTAGTTTTAATCTTCGACTGGGTTAAAGAATCAGTGTCATTTAAAACACGGTTCACGATAAACCCAAAATCACATTCCATTAATTATCGGGTTAAAGAACAAGTGTTATTTAAAACACTGTTCACGATAAACCCAAAAATCAATATCAATTCAATTCCAATTAAATATTATTTAATTGGCACACTTCATTAAATCTAAATAAAAAGATTTAATCTTTTCTCAACTGGGTTCAAGAACAGTGTTAGTGAAGACACCATTCACGACAAACCCAAATCACATTTGATATTCAATATAAGGCTCTGAATAGAAAATATATCGGCTTATATTCAATATCAAATTCTACGACTAACAAATGTCGTATTGGAAACAACGATATAAATATATCTTTCAAATTTCCATAACCACACCTGTATAATCACGAATTCCAACATCGAAATATTCCGAAGACAATTTCGATTCAATTCCACTCCAATGCAATCATTGGATATTCTGGTTATTTTTAAAACCATTTCAAATTCAATTTATTTATTTAAAAATAAATAGACTTATAATTCTAGTTCAAAACTAGTTCATTTCGATAAAAATCTATTTTTATCTTTTCAAATATGGAGTCTTTCACCCCAAATCTTTCTAAACCATTTCTTATGATTTTACACAAATTATTGCTATTTTTAATAATTTTATCAAGGCCCGTACAGTCGATTTCCATCAACGGCCATCGAACTGCACTTACAGCGACCTTTTTCGAATTTGATTTGGACATAATTCCAAATCCAACCGTTAGATTTCAAATTGCTAATATTCGTTAGAAAGCTCTTTTCGATACGAACCCAACGGTTCCGGTTTTAGGAGAATCCGACGGTCGGATCTCCCGTAATGTCCGTTTGAAATAAATGGTCGAAATTCGCGAACTGCCGCGGCGCGGCGCGTTCTATTCAGGCCATTATATTATATATATAATATATATAATATATACTTCGTCGATTTCTATTCAAAACGAATTATATAAATAGTTTTAAAATCGTTTCAAAACCTATTTCAACTTCCATTTCAATTCAAAGCAAAATTGAATTCTTCCTCATAAATTCGTTTTAAAATTCATTTCTATTCAATTCAAATTTCAATTCAATTTGAATTCATTTTCAATTTAATTCACTTTGAATTCGTTTTCAATTCAATTCATTTCGAATTCGTTTTCAATTCAATTCATTTCGAAATCGTTTTCAATTCAATTCATTTCGAAATCGTTTTCAATTCAATTCATTTCGAATTCGTTTTCAATTCAATTCATTTCGAATTCGTTTTCAATTCAATTCATTTCGAATTCGTTTTCAATTCAATTCATTTCGAAATCGTTTTCAATTCAATTCATTTCGAATTCGTTTTCAATTCAATTCATTTCGAAATCGTTTTCAATTCAATTCATTTCGAAATCGTTTTCAATTCAATTCATTTCGAAATCGTTTTCAATTCAATTCATTTCGAAATCGTTTTCAATTCAATTCATTTCGAAATCGTTTTCAATTCAATTCATTTCGAAATCGTTTTCAATTCAATTCATTTCGAAATCGTTTTCAATTCAATTCATTTCGAAATCGTTTTCAATTCAATTCATTTCGAAATCGTTTTCAATTCAATTCATTTCGAAATCGTTTTCAATTCAATTCATTTCGAAATCGTTTTCAATTCAATTCATTTCGAAATCGTTTTCAATTCAATTCATTTCGAAATCGTTTTCAATTCAATTCATTTCGAAATCGTTTTCAATTCAATTCATTTCGAAATCGTTTTCAATTCAATTCATTTCGAAATCGTTTTCAATTCAATTCATTTCGAATTCGTTTTCAATTCAATTCATTTCGAAATCGTTTTCAATTCAATTCATTTCGAAATCGTTTTCAATTCAATTCTAAATGAATAAAATCGATATAAATATCGTTCACGTCAAAATGGCGTCAAACTAATCAACACGGCTTCATAAATTTCTATTTTCAAATATTCTATTTCAAATATTTCTTATTATCAAAATATTCTTTATTTTCACGATTGGAATGAGGCCCAATCAATTACCATATAAAGTTAACTATATGGATTTTCATACAACACATGTATATAATAGCATTGAAAATAATCAACCATCAACCAAAGTGCACTACACTGTATAAGCATCAAATATAGATATCTAACGCTTATAACAGCCTGTCAATCAATCGATCGACATATTTAATCAATCAGGATGAGTGAACTGCATATTTCATCCTAACACCCGTGTGGGGTTTCAAAACAACCAAACGCATATTTTATTTGTGCAGTTGGGCGATGTGTAAAATTTATCGTCCCAATCAATGTCATTCAAATAGGTGTACATAAACAAACCGTCTGGTTTGTAAACGAATATTTTATTTATTCACATTCACGTTAAAAATTATATTTTTAACGATAAAACATTTTATTCCAACATATGAATTTCTATTCAGTTCATTTCTTCAATAAAATGATATTTTTATTTTTCTAACATATTTTAGAAAATTTCGGCGGCATAACGGCACGATACTAGAAACGGGACAAGGCCTAGCCTTATCCCCGGTCTAGTGAAGGCCCACGCCATTCACACATCAATCAAATCATTCAATTTCACTCAAACAATTCCATTCAATCACATAATCAAACTAATCTAACCAACTACACAACAAATCAAACAAGTCCATGGTCTGTGGACGGGTGTCGGGTGCTACTAAGCACCGTCTGCATCCTAGTATATATATAACTAGAAAATAAATTTGAAAGGTGAGAAATTCTCACCGATAGCTATCCTAGCTCCACGACACTTCATTGATAGAAAACTTCATTGCTATCGCATCTTCGTCATCTTCGTTGCCCGGATCCTCTACATATGTAAAAATCGAATTTTGACTTCGTTATTCAATATATAAAAATCGAATTTTTAGTTCGAAGTTAAATATATAAAAATCGAATTTTTAGTTCGAAGTTAAATATATAAAAATCGAATTTTTAGTTCGAAGTTAAATATATAAAAATCGAATTTTTAGTTCGAAGTTAAATATATAAAAATCGAATTTTTAGTTCGAAGTTAAATATATAAAAATCGAATTTTTAGTTCGAAGTTAAATATATAAAAATCGAATTTTTAGTTCGAAGTTAAATATATAAAAATCGAATTTTTAGTTCGAAGTTAAATATATAAAAATCGAATTTTTAGTTCGAAGTTAAATATATAAAAATCGAATTTTTAGTTCGAAGTTAAATATATAAAAATCGAATTTTTCATTCGACAATATAAAAGATTATATTTTTCTACTTCTTTAAAAATTCCAGTTTTTCTACTTATTTAAAAATTCCAGTTTTTCTACTTATTTAAAAATTCCAGTTTTTCTACTTATTTAAAAATTCCAGTTTTTCTACTTATTTAAAAATTCCAGTTTTTATTTTTTTTTACAAAATCAGTTTTAAACTTTTAAAAATCAATTTAAAAATGCTTATAAAATCCGTTTTTAAAAATGCTTATAAAAACAGTTTTAAAAATGTTTATATAAAAAAAACAGTTTAGAAATGCTTATAAAAACAGTTTAAAAATGTTTATATAAAAAAAAAACAGTTTAAAAATGCTTATATAAAAAAAACAGTTTAAAAATGTTTATATAAAAAAAAACAGTTTAAAAATGCTTATATAAAAAAAACAGTTTAAAAATGTTTATATAAAAAAAAACAGTTTAAAAATGCTTATATAAAAAAAACAGTTTAAATCTTTTATAAAAACAAAATAGCAAAACGAGAAAACTTACAGGGGGGAGTGGGGGTTCGCAGATCGACGGAGCTCGAAGTGGGGCGGCGGCGCTCGGGTTTCAACGCCTCGAACGGGGGCTAATCGGGTGTCGGGTGCTTCTTCTGGAGGCTCTGGCCTTCGATCGATGGAGGGGGGAGGAAGAAGGGGATGTGCGGCTAGCGTGGGCGGCGGCTTCGGGGTCTTCGTCGGCGTCGAGGGGGCGTCGGCGATGTCTAGGTTAGGGTTTTTTTTTTTTTTTTTTATTTCTGTATAAATGAATTCGGGGGGGGGGGGGGCCAGAGGTATAGGAGGGAAGAGTTTATTTTTTTTTTTTTTTTTTATTTTTTATTTAATTATTATATTTGGCAAAAAGGGTTGACTTTTACATACGACCTCGAAACGAGGCCCACCGCCTGTCGTCCATAGCGTTTCACCCCCATTCCGAACACAATGGGATATGTATCGCAAGCTGATTCGATTGTTACAATCAGTTTCCTTTTGAATTTACATTTAAATCACTATATTGAATTTTAAACGTACATTTCAAATTACCGGGGCCACATACTAACTAGAAAAATTCCAGAAAAATATTTTCTAGCTTCGTATTGGCGATATGGTCCTAACAAAACTAGTTTCGTCGAATTCTGAGACCGTTAGAAAAATGGCCAATTTCCAGTCGATTAAATTCAACTGAAACTGGTCAAACGCGTTTTCCTTTGCCACGCTCACATATTGATTCGAAAAATTATGAAAATTGGAATCTAGCAATAACTTGACATCACGGACCCAACAAAACTGATTTCGTCGAAATCCGAGGTCGTTTGCAAAATTGCTATTTTTAAGGGCCTGAATTCCATAGCGACTATTCAGAATTTTCAACTGGACATATCTTTTGATTCCCGATATGAAATCTTGATTTTCCGGATTCGTTGGAAAGATATTCACTATTAGATTCCATTATTTTTGGTTTCACTAAAATCCGGATTGTTTTGCACCCGGTACATTCAATTGAAGTTTGAAATCAAATTATCGAACTACCGCGCCATTTTCAATTCTATTTATAATTATATATAAATATTTATATTCTAACGACGACGTATATAATATATACGTTCTAATTATATTCAAAATAAATTTCTCGTCGATATTATTTAAAATAATTCATTTTAAATAATCAAAATTCGCTAAAATGGCCAAAATAAAAATTTTAAACTGGCCCAGATTTTCGGGTTGTTACAATCTCCCCCACTTAAAACTTTTCGTCCC
Source organism: Allium sativum (assembly GCA_030737875.1). Taxonomy (NCBI): domain Eukaryota; kingdom Viridiplantae; phylum Streptophyta; class Magnoliopsida; order Asparagales; family Amaryllidaceae; genus Allium; species Allium sativum. Next base: position 373,161,896 of record CM060920.1, read on the forward strand.
CGAAAAGGAACAAAGTCGAAAGTGGTTTGATTATTCAACTCTACGCTCGATCTGGCTTCCATTCTCCAACTCTTTAGTTTCTGAGAATTTTCAAAATTTCAAAAATTTGGCTAACACCCTAAATTTTTGAAAAATTTCGCCATAACCTCCCCTGCAATGGGAGCATCGGGGAATTTCAAATAGCTTCCCCGGTCCTTCAGATCTCAAAAAGAAAAAGAAAAAGCCAAGCGGCTAGCCAATAGGCTCACAAAATCATCATCACCCAAACAAAACAGTAAATTATGTAGTAAACATGTACCTATTTGTCGGGCAAACAAATTTTATTCTCTGGCTCTAGCCTCCTTGCTATGACCTGTTCAATGATATATATGTATATGCAAGCAAATGCGACCTATTTTCAATACAATTCAATATTCGATCAAATTAGGCATACTAGTTCAAAATTATCAAACAATTAAACAAACAACACAAACATCAATCAATTAGTGGATTAACGTTTCAAATTCATAATTTTGATACATATACAAAAATCATGTTTTTGATGCCAATTCACAACAATTAGCCCTATCTAATTTTGGTTCTCACACCAGTCAATAGGAAGTATATAGATATTACACGTTCGTCACTCGAATATAAATTCTAATGATGGAGCTCCATCATCAAAATCATCTCCGGGCGATTAGAGTGTAATTCTATATCTATCCAATATATCAAAACTTCGAATACACGCTAGCTAGGCGCATACGCAAAAATCTTTATATTTTGGATTGTCCTAATCAATATAAAATAAATAATCAAATACGAATAATTGATTTAAATTTTTCAAAACAAAATTTGTTTTCACTTTAAAAATATACTCTTCACACTCGTTCTAGGATACTACTGATCCCATCTCTAACGAGTCATTCTCATTGGATATTGCTAATCCAATATCTGATGAATTCTTTCGTATGTTTCTAATGTGTCTTGTTCTCTAGCTTTGTAAACCAAAGCTCTGATACCAACTGTGAAGACCCGCAACTTCCCCGTAAAGGAAAGCGTCGGATAGTTCGAGAACAAGCCACAACAGAACGCATACAGAAGAACATTTCATTGTATATTACAACAACGCATCAGATTACAAGAATATACAGAGTATAAAAGAATATTACACAGAAATATCAGAGATTTAAATTACATTTAAATACATAGCAGCGGAAAATAATACAATACACAACTAGAATGAGATATACGGATACAAAGCTTTCCGGATATCGTTCCAGCTGTAAACCAGGATCCTGTGAATATAAATCTGCAAAACCGAAACTACTAGCTGCCCGTGTCGAAAATAAGGGCACCCAGAGTTTAGGTTAAAACAATAAACTCCAGGTCAGTCATGTGACTGGTGTGAGAACTAAAACAGTTATTAATCTTTATTTCAAATCATTAGGTAAATCAAGGGACCACGCCGTATAACACGGAACGGGTTTCCTCCCAAGAATACCAGTGCATAAAACGAACAGCGCAATGCTAAATAAAGAAAAATGAAGCTGTTATAAGACCCAGGTCCCATCACACAATGCAACGCAGTCGAGGATAGGGTTTTCCCTTATAACAGCCAAAGAATGCTTGATACGTTTAAAACAAATCATTTGATACTATTATAAGTGTATAAAACAACTTCAAAATCATAAGTATCAATCATAGGCGGCATAAGCGCCCCATCCCACTATGTCGCCATATATAGGATTACAATTAAAACCGCAAATGTCACGTATTTGGAAATTGGATTTCCGTCTATGAACCGAGGCTAGGGGCAAGATCCTCAACCGATTCGAGACTGCCTAGCCCGAGTCTCAGGATCAGAACGCATCGACCCTTGGATCGTCAGGGCCGGTCCACACGGAGTGGATTAAAAATGCCTGAGCACTACGTTTCGCCGCCCTTTGGGGCGTAAGCGAGCCAACTAAATGACTCCATCGGTTCGAGAACGACCGATCAATCCGAGGCGCCTCGCAACAGCAACAACCACATAAGTCAAACTCGTCAGGGCGTGTAAAACCACTGACGCCACTTCTAGCTAGGAGGAAACGTAGGCCCTCCCTGAGGTCCGTCTCCCGTTTTTGGTTCATACCGGGGTGCGAGGCTCGCGAATCAACGCTACACAAAGCTACGCCACAAAGGCCGTGCTTTGATCATCAACCACAAGACTTTGCTTTTCAACAGAAGCCTTGATCATTTGCATCTTAGCATGCCACACAGGCAAACCATCCTATGCAACCGATATCAGTCACACAGAATGAAATCCAATGTCAGACACACAGTCCATTTACAAGTCCGTTCTGGGTCTGAACGAAACCGGAGGCACCTAGTACCCCGCATATCCATCGATCTCCAAGTACGTCTGGACGATCACCAACTGTTTCCATCTTCTTGGGTGTACAGCCCAATCAAGATCATCAGCTATCACCCAAACGACGTGAAGACCTCCGGTCTTCGACCATCGTCTTCATCTTCGACTTACCGTCGTATCAGTTATTCAGAATGGGATAAACCCGGTCTTTCCGAATAACTCGCGTATATATTATAAAAGTGTTACACAAACACAACATACGCCTCATTCCAATTCATTAGTCACTAACCGTAAATTAATCAAGAGAATAATTCCCCAAATATTAACCTCGAAGGCCGAAACCAACATCAGATCAATATCCAGAAAACCATTCTACTTAGCTAACCGACAGTTAGTTTCTAAATTTCACGTTCAAATCTAATTAAAGATTTAACTATCGCCTGGAGCAAAACTGGTGATACTCCATTCTCGATCTTTTCAATCTAATTAAAGATTCATTAAAACTCCACTTAGTTTTAATCTTCGACTGGGTTAAAGAATCAGTGTCATTTAAAACACGGTTCACGATAAACCCAAAATCACATTCCATTAATTATCGGGTTAAAGAACAAGTGTTATTTAAAACACTGTTCACGATAAACCCAAAAATCAATATCAATTCAATTCCAATTAAATATTATTTAATTGGCACACTTCATTAAATCTAAATAAAAAGATTTAATCTTTTCTCAACTGGGTTCAAGAACAGTGTTAGTGAAGACACCATTCACGACAAACCCAAATCACATTTGATATTCAATATAAGGCTCTGAATAGAAAATATATCGGCTTATATTCAATATCAAATTCTACGACTAACAAATGTCGTATTGGAAACAACGATATAAATATATCTTTCAAATTTCCATAACCACACCTGTATAATCACGAATTCCAACATCGAAATATTCCGAAGACAATTTCGATTCAATTCCACTCCAATGCAATCATTGGATATTCTGGTTATTTTTAAAACCATTTCAAATTCAATTTATTTATTTAAAAATAAATAGACTTATAATTCTAGTTCAAAACTAGTTCATTTCGATAAAAATCTATTTTTATCTTTTCAAATATGGAGTCTTTCACCCCAAATCTTTCTAAACCATTTCTTATGATTTTACACAAATTATTGCTATTTTTAATAATTTTATCAAGGCCCGTACAGTCGATTTCCATCAACGGCCATCGAACTGCACTTACAGCGACCTTTTTCGAATTTGATTTGGACATAATTCCAAATCCAACCGTTAGATTTCAAATTGCTAATATTCGTTAGAAAGCTCTTTTCGATACGAACCCAACGGTTCCGGTTTTAGGAGAATCCGACGGTCGGATCTCCCGTAATGTCCGTTTGAAATAAATGGTCGAAATTCGCGAACTGCCGCGGCGCGGCGCGTTCTATTCAGGCCATTATATTATATATATAATATATATAATATATACTTCGTCGATTTCTATTCAAAACGAATTATATAAATAGTTTTAAAATCGTTTCAAAACCTATTTCAACTTCCATTTCAATTCAAAGCAAAATTGAATTCTTCCTCATAAATTCGTTTTAAAATTCATTTCTATTCAATTCAAATTTCAATTCAATTTGAATTCATTTTCAATTTAATTCACTTTGAATTCGTTTTCAATTCAATTCATTTCGAATTCGTTTTCAATTCAATTCATTTCGAAATCGTTTTCAATTCAATTCATTTCGAAATCGTTTTCAATTCAATTCATTTCGAATTCGTTTTCAATTCAATTCATTTCGAATTCGTTTTCAATTCAATTCATTTCGAATTCGTTTTCAATTCAATTCATTTCGAAATCGTTTTCAATTCAATTCATTTCGAATTCGTTTTCAATTCAATTCATTTCGAAATCGTTTTCAATTCAATTCATTTCGAAATCGTTTTCAATTCAATTCATTTCGAAATCGTTTTCAATTCAATTCATTTCGAAATCGTTTTCAATTCAATTCATTTCGAAATCGTTTTCAATTCAATTCATTTCGAAATCGTTTTCAATTCAATTCATTTCGAAATCGTTTTCAATTCAATTCATTTCGAAATCGTTTTCAATTCAATTCATTTCGAAATCGTTTTCAATTCAATTCATTTCGAAATCGTTTTCAATTCAATTCATTTCGAAATCGTTTTCAATTCAATTCATTTCGAAATCGTTTTCAATTCAATTCATTTCGAAATCGTTTTCAATTCAATTCATTTCGAAATCGTTTTCAATTCAATTCATTTCGAAATCGTTTTCAATTCAATTCATTTCGAAATCGTTTTCAATTCAATTCATTTCGAAATCGTTTTCAATTCAATTCATTTCGAAATCGTTTTCAATTCAATTCATTTCGAATTCGTTTTCAATTCAATTCATTTCGAAATCGTTTTCAATTCAATTCATTTCGAAATCGTTTTCAATTCAATTCTAAATGAATAAAATCGATATAAATATCGTTCACGTCAAAATGGCGTCAAACTAATCAACACGGCTTCATAAATTTCTATTTTCAAATATTCTATTTCAAATATTTCTTATTATCAAAATATTCTTTATTTTCACGATTGGAATGAGGCCCAATCAATTACCATATAAAGTTAACTATATGGATTTTCATACAACACATGTATATAATAGCATTGAAAATAATCAACCATCAACCAAAGTGCACTACACTGTATAAGCATCAAATATAGATATCTAACGCTTATAACAGCCTGTCAATCAATCGATCGACATATTTAATCAATCAGGATGAGTGAACTGCATATTTCATCCTAACACCCGTGTGGGGTTTCAAAACAACCAAACGCATATTTTATTTGTGCAGTTGGGCGATGTGTAAAATTTATCGTCCCAATCAATGTCATTCAAATAGGTGTACATAAACAAACCGTCTGGTTTGTAAACGAATATTTTATTTATTCACATTCACGTTAAAAATTATATTTTTAACGATAAAACATTTTATTCCAACATATGAATTTCTATTCAGTTCATTTCTTCAATAAAATGATATTTTTATTTTTCTAACATATTTTAGAAAATTTCGGCGGCATAACGGCACGATACTAGAAACGGGACAAGGCCTAGCCTTATCCCCGGTCTAGTGAAGGCCCACGCCATTCACACATCAATCAAATCATTCAATTTCACTCAAACAATTCCATTCAATCACATAATCAAACTAATCTAACCAACTACACAACAAATCAAACAAGTCCATGGTCTGTGGACGGGTGTCGGGTGCTACTAAGCACCGTCTGCATCCTAGTATATATATAACTAGAAAATAAATTTGAAAGGTGAGAAATTCTCACCGATAGCTATCCTAGCTCCACGACACTTCATTGATAGAAAACTTCATTGCTATCGCATCTTCGTCATCTTCGTTGCCCGGATCCTCTACATATGTAAAAATCGAATTTTGACTTCGTTATTCAATATATAAAAATCGAATTTTTAGTTCGAAGTTAAATATATAAAAATCGAATTTTTAGTTCGAAGTTAAATATATAAAAATCGAATTTTTAGTTCGAAGTTAAATATATAAAAATCGAATTTTTAGTTCGAAGTTAAATATATAAAAATCGAATTTTTAGTTCGAAGTTAAATATATAAAAATCGAATTTTTAGTTCGAAGTTAAATATATAAAAATCGAATTTTTAGTTCGAAGTTAAATATATAAAAATCGAATTTTTAGTTCGAAGTTAAATATATAAAAATCGAATTTTTAGTTCGAAGTTAAATATATAAAAATCGAATTTTTAGTTCGAAGTTAAATATATAAAAATCGAATTTTTCATTCGACAATATAAAAGATTATATTTTTCTACTTCTTTAAAAATTCCAGTTTTTCTACTTATTTAAAAATTCCAGTTTTTCTACTTATTTAAAAATTCCAGTTTTTCTACTTATTTAAAAATTCCAGTTTTTCTACTTATTTAAAAATTCCAGTTTTTATTTTTTTTTACAAAATCAGTTTTAAACTTTTAAAAATCAATTTAAAAATGCTTATAAAATCCGTTTTTAAAAATGCTTATAAAAACAGTTTTAAAAATGTTTATATAAAAAAAACAGTTTAGAAATGCTTATAAAAACAGTTTAAAAATGTTTATATAAAAAAAAAACAGTTTAAAAATGCTTATATAAAAAAAACAGTTTAAAAATGTTTATATAAAAAAAAAACAGTTTAAAAATGCTTATATAAAAAAAACAGTTTAAAAATGTTTATATAAAAAAAAACAGTTTAAAAATGCTTATATAGAAAAAACAGTTTAAATCTTTTATAAAAACAAAATAGCAAAACGAGAAAACTTACAGGGGGGAGTGGGGGTTCGCAGATCGACGGAGCTCGAAGTGGGGCGGCGGCGCTCGGGTTTCAACGCCTCGAACGGGGGCTAATCGGGTGTCGGGTGCTTCTTCTGGAGGCTCTGGCCTTCGATCGATGGAGGGGGGAGGAAGAAGGGGATGTGCGGCTAGCGTGGGCGGCGGCTTCGGGGTCTTCGTCGGCGTCGAGGGGGCGTCGGCGATGTCTAGGTTAGGGTTTTTTTTTTTTTTTTTTATTTCTGTATAAATGAATTCGGGGGGGGGGCCAGAGGTATAGGAGGGAAGAGTTTATTTTTTTTTTTTTTTTTTTATTTTTTATTTAATTATTATATTTGGCAAAAAGGGTTGACTTTTACATACGACCTCGAAACGAGGCCCACCGCCTGTCGTCCATAGCGTTTCACCCCCATTCCGAACACAATGGGATATGTATCGCAAGCTGATTCGATTGTTACAATCAGTTTCCTTTTGAATTTACATTTAAATCACTATATTGAATTTTAAACGTACATTTCAAATTACCGGGGCCACATACTAACTAGAAAAATTCCAGAAAAATATTTTCTAGCTTCGTATTGGCGATATGGTCCTAACAAAACTAGTTTCGTCGAATTCTGAGACCGTTAGAAAAATGGCCAATTTCCAGTCGATTAAATTCAACTGAAACTGGTCAAACGCGTTTTCCTTTGCCACGCTCACATATTGATTCGAAAAATTATGAAAATTGGAATCTAGCAATAACTTGACATCACGGACCCAACAAAACTGATTTCGTCGAAATCCGAGGTCGTTTGCAAAATTGCTATTTTTAAGGGCCTGAATTCCATAGCGACTATTCAGAATTTTCAACTGGACATATCTTTTGATTCCCGATATGAAATCTTGATTTTCCGGATTCGTTGGAAAGATATTCACTATTAGATTCCATTATTTTTGGTTTCACTAAAATCCGGATTGTTTTGCACCCGGTACATTCAATTGAAGTTTGAAATCAAATTATCGAACTACCGCGCCATTTTCAATTCTATTTATAATTATATATAAATATTTATATTCTAACGACGACGTATATAATATATACGTTCTAATTATATTCAAAATAAATTTCTCGTCGATATTATTTAAAATAATTCATTTTAAATAATCAAAATTCGCTAAAATGGCCAAAATAAAAATTTTAAACTGGCCCAGATTTTCGGGTTGTTACACTTGGAATAGCAACAGATGGCTTCTGTCCACATGCTTCTCTATCTAATCCTTACAGCTGTTGGCTAGTAATTTTAGTATCATATAATCTTCCCTCATCTATGTGCATGAAACGGGAGTTTTCAATGTTAACACTGTTGATTTCTAGGCCAAAACAACCGGGAAAGGATATTGATATTTATTTATAGCCATTGATAGACGAGTTAAAACAATTATGGGAAGGAGTCGTTAGATATGATTCATTAAATAAATCCAAGTTTACAATGAGAGCTAGGGTGCTGTGGGCAATCCATGATCACCCTGCTCTTGGTACTTTATCGGGATGTATAACTCACGGTTACTTTGCATGTCCCGTTTGTGGGGAAAACACTTGTTCTTGTCATCTCCCTGAAAGTAAAAAGATGTATTTTATGGGACATCGAATGTTTCTTCCTAACAAACACAAGTTTCGATACGATAAGACAAATTTCAATAACGAACACGAACTTCGTCGTCCTAAACGACCATTGACTGGTTTTGAAGTTGAGAAGAAAGTAGCGAATATCAAAATGAAAGTCGGTAAACAGAAAGAAGAAATTGGTCGAAAACGAAAAAAGCCCGCCATTAAAGAAGTTGACAATGTTTCTGGATAGTATATGAGGTCTATCTTTTTTGATTTACCATATTGGAAAGTAAATATGATTCGACATAATATTGATGTTATGAATACGGAGAAGAATGTCACAGAGCATCTCATAAGCACCATTTTAGACCATAAAGATAAGTCAAAAGATGGTATCAATGCACGCAAGGATTTGAAAATCATGGCTATAAAACAACAGTTGTGGGTGATGGAAGATCCTGAAACAAATAAAATAATCATACTGAAGGCAACTTTTACTTTGAGCAAAGAAGAAAAGATACATTTTTTCACTGTATTGAAAAATCTGAAAGTACCTAATAAATTTTCTTCTAACTTCTGCAATAATGTGACCATCAATCCTCCCGAACTAAGAAATATGAAGTCACATGATTATCATGTCATAATGCAACATTTGCTTCTGGTATTGCTTCAACATTCTTATGCACAACACAAGTATCTGCAAAATGTTGTTCATCGTATTAGTTTATTCTTTAACATTTTGTGCTCAAAGGTGATCAATGGGGAACACCTTATAAAAGCAAAGGCTGGTTTGATAGAAGCAATGTGTGTTTTTGAAAAATATTTTCCACCTGCATTTTTTGATATTAGTATCCATCTTATAGTTCATTTAGCCGATCGAACATTGATTGGTGGCCCTGTCAGATATAGATGGATGTATCCTTTTGAACATAAAAAAATAATTTATTTCAGTTATGTACATTTTTATTCGGTGTAAATAGCTATCGTGTACAATATATAATTGATCACATTCACAGATTAATGAAAACATATAAAGGATATGTACACAACAAAAGATACATTGAAGGGTGTATTGCAGAAGGATATATCGTACAAGAAGCTAGCCTTTACTGCATGAAATATATGCCAAATGGAGGTTATGGAAATCATAAACATACCTGCGAAGCATTTTTAGATGAGGACGATGAGTTTGCTGGTGAGATACCTTTAGATAATGGTAAAAATATAACGTTAACCCAAGTGCAGTTTGAACAAGTGCGTAGATGGGTCCTTAATAAGTATGATGGATTGGATGAATGGAAGCAGTAAGTTCATGAATTTGTTTCAAATTTTCATTTTTTTTAATTCAATTTATATATTCATTTCGATGTGTTTTCCATAGAAGGTATAACTCCTATGCGAAAAGCACTAGATTTCAACCACGGGGAAAAGGTACAACCGTCGAAGTCATTCACAATTTTACTTTATGGTTACGTAATGAGGTATTACATCATCGTAAGTATTTCACGTGTTTATAAGTTGACAATACAACCCATGCTTTTATTTATTTTTTGTGTTTTATGTAGTTGGTGAATTGCAGCGATGTTGATCCAACTCTTTGGAGGCTAGCACACGGGCCGAGGTTCATGGTGCTTAGTTATACGAAGTACCAAGTGAATGAGTTTTTATTTTCCACGAAAATGTACGAAGACCGTATGGTCACACAGGATAGCGGTGTATGCATGAAAGCAATTACAAAATTTAGAGCGAGTGGTAAAGATAAAAAGTATAAGGAAGCAGAAACAACGTATTACGGAGTCATTCAACAGATACTTGAGTTGGATTACACTGACTTCAAAAAAGACGTTGAAAATCAAATTTCAATACCACTACTGTATTCAATTTTCTTCTCTTTTTGCTCATTTTTACTAAATTATAAAATTGCAGAAAACTATTACAAAATGCAGATGTTTGCAAAAACAAAAAATAAATATTTGCAGTAAAACTTGCAGATATTCCAAAGGAAAATTCAAATTCAGCCGCTCACTGATTTTAGAGCTTTTGAGAAAATAATTTTAGCAGAGGTTTTTGTTGATATAAAGTTTGTGGGTTAAGTTTGATTTTTGGAATTTCCAGTTTGATGGTATATAAGCTCTGCCTAATCTGAAATATTTCAGTTCGTATACACCTATATCAAAGATTTGTCCCTCTGTATTAACTATGTCTTAATATGGTTTTAATGAGATATGTTTACTGTGGTTAAAATTATCTATTCGTAAGCTCGGATTTGCTGAGCGTTACGCTCAGCTGAAACTGGGCCTTACGCTCAGTTTCGCTGAGCGTAAGGCTCACCTGAAACTGAGTCATAGCTCAGTTTCGCTGAGCGTATGGCTCAGCTGAAACTAACACGGTTTCGCTGAGTGTTACGCTCAGCTGAAACTAAGCCTTACACTCAGTTTCGCTGAGCGTATGGCTCAACTGAAACTGAGCCGTAAGCTCAGTTTCGCTGAGCGTACGGCTCAGCTGAAACTAACATGGACTAACATCTTATTCATTTGTAGAGACTTATTTAAAGTATGTATTGTTGTTGTGGAGACTTATTTATTTGATCAATACTTATTTATTTGACCAATACATCTTAGATGTAGAGACTAACATGGACAGCGCTTGCATGAATACTTGTTTATTTGATCAATACACAATCGGCTGATGTTTGTTATTTTAATTTCTTTTCAGGCTTTGGAACAAGCATGAGTTGTATGGGCTCGACAACTGCAGTTTTGTTGTCTTTTTTCTTAGAGCAAGAACTGTGAACATTATGCTTTGTATATATTGTGTTATGTGGTTTGTATTAACTGAAGATATGGTTTATGTATTAATCAAATTATGCTTAGCGTATCTTCTTTGTATATTGTTATATGGTTGTAGCGTATCTTCTTTATTGTGCGCATATATATATATATCAATGGGTGCAGTGTTTTTGTATATTGCATTTATGATATACTGGTTTTGATACGGTTAAAAGCCGTATCTATTTCATTGTTATGATTGTAGGAATGAGGCATTAACCACGGTTTTAAACCTTATCAGTATATCAGTTTAATACGGTTTTAAGCCGTATTAATATACCAATTTGATACGGCTTAAAACCATGTATTTTTATAATTTTGACAGTGCTAGCATACCAATTGGACAGTGCCCTCATGCTACTTTGATACGGTTTTAAGCCATATCAATTGATGAATATGATACGGCTTAAAACTGTATCATATTATTGAATTGATACGGCTTAAAACCATATCATATTTATAAATTGGTACGGGTAAAAACCGTATCAAATTATCAATTTGATATGGTTTTTACCCGTACCAATTTATAAATATGATACGGTTTTAAGCCGTATCAAAGGAACAGAGACGCCATTTTTTGATACGGTTCAGAGCACTGCCGAATCGATTTTGATACGACCATAAGCACTGCCAAATTGGCATTTGTGGTGTAGTGTACATCTTCATGTACCCAAATTTCTTTTCATTTCGACATGGGTAAATCTCAAGAACCATGGACTGCTCCAAGACTTGACTAAATATCTCTACACTTTAACATAGGCAGACCATGCCCAACATCTTGACACAGCATCACCAAGACAGAAAGACCAGTAACATAAATCCTCAACTTTGACATAACCCATGGCCTACAAGTTGCATGAAGCCTATGTTATTTATGTGACATAAGACTGAACAAGTCCCCTTCCAAACTCCAGTACTCGCGTGCAAGCTTCACCATGTTGCGAAGAGATGGAACAGGGGATAAAGAATACATGACATCACCCAAACAACAACTAAGGCTAGAAGGTGCCTAACATTGTTCTCATAGGAAAAAAAATTTACAAGAATAGCACACTCCAAAAACACAAACCCAAAAATAAATTCACAACAACATATCATCATCCAATAAGACAAATAGCTATGGGACACAGACAGTCAGAGCACCAAAATACAAGCCCAACAGGAACCACATTTTACCCGAGAACCCAAACCATTCTCTAGTAGCTCACCAAGTAAAAAGACACAGCTCACAACCCATTGCATACTTGATAAATATAAGAATATATGTTTGTGTACCAGGCAATCCATAGTGAATCGCGAAACTGTCCTCAATGCAAGAACACACGAGTACCACAGTAACTCCACGTAGGAGAAGAATCTAAACCACAATAGCAAGTCGAACACAACCCGCGAGATTTATTGAATACCACCATCAGATCCTCCACAAGAGAATTAGCAAAACAATTCTGACCCAAAACACCTATCATAAGCCAGACTGCATAGGTCATTAAGTCGCCAAGCAATGAAAGGCACACACTTGCCTGGAATCCAAGTTTAGCACATTATAGTTAAGGGTAGAAAGGTTTTCGACACAAGATCTGAAGAGGAATCAACAGTGGAGTTGCCAAAAATGAGGAACACCGCGCTACAGTAGAGTAGACTGTTGCGAAGCAATATAGGAAGGGTTTTAGGGGTGGCGAAGGAACGAAGAGAATGAGGAGAACAATGAAAAGGTGTTGCATCTGAGTGCTAGTAAATAAGGTTTGGGGAAATTTCCATTTAGATGAAAGCATGCGAAGGAGTTGATAAGAGATCGGAGAAATTGAATCGAAGATAGAAAAGAAGGGAGCGAAAAAAGAAAGTGAAGATATCGAAGAAAAGTAGAAGAAGGAGGTCCCATGTCGCCGTTAACGGACATTTCCTCAAACCGAACTCCGATTAGTCGGAGCTTTATTAATTGTAATGTACATTTCAATTTCAAGAGGGATTAAAAAGATTAAGTATCTGTGAATCTTTTCTAAAGAGGACTTTTGTGTTTCATGTAAAGTAACAAAGAAATCTTTTTTTTGTGAAATAGATAACAAAATCTACAGTGCTTCGCTTATATTTTGTGCATCTCTTTTGCTGCACATTTCTTTGTTACTTTAACAAAATGTGTTTACTTACTAACTTATTGATTCATAAAAGCTTATGTTATAATTCTTCTTATTCCAACAAGTTAAAGTGTGTTACAATCCATTCTTTAAGAAATCTTTTATATTATATTTCACTCAAGGTCAACTATGCACTCCATATGGATAATTCATTTATTTACGCTTTCTCTTAACCATCATGTCGCTTAACTCCACAGCTTGCTTATGCATTTAATACTTTTGAAAACAAGTTTGCACAAGTTTCTCAAAAATCATTTTAATGCAACTCTTAATATTACTAACCAGTAAATTTGTAAACTTTTAAAATTTTGATACCTGAATTTTTTTCTATAAATTTTTTTCTACAATTACATTTTTTTTCAAGTTCTTTTCAAAAGTTCTAACTGTGGGGCTAATTACAAAGTGGTTTCTAACTTTTGCTTCCAAACTCTTTGCGCGAAATTACATTTCTTTGTCTTAAATTTCTCCTTCACATAAATTCCTACTAAACTATGTCTGAACCGAAGAATAAGGCTAGCGCAATTTTTGCGCCAAATTTATATACATAAATTCCTAATCCATTTTTCTCCTTCTTAAAATTCTCTTAACTTACAAGGCCTTACTGCCAAATCTGCTGATATGAAACACCAAGATTTCAAATGTTAACACATGAAATCTTCTCTCTCTTTTTCCAAACATTTTTGTACACTTTCCACCCTAGCACTCAATGGTCTATAATCCTCAAATTTCCATAACTTTTCCTTAATGTACAAAGCCAATACCCCAACTTCATCCATGTGTCGCTCACTTAATTAGTGGGTTCTTCTTTGGATATAGGTGTGTATATATATAATATTTATATTTTGAAAATACAAATATGTTCACTTACTATCTATATAGGAATTCTAAACCTAAGCTCTGATACCAAATGTAACAACCCGATTTTTGATAAACCAATTTTTTTAAAAAAAATCTATCAAAACCCAAGCTAGTTTGTCTGGTATCCTGCAGAACGTCAAAGATAAATATATCAGAGCTCTTAAAATAAATCTCACAGTTGAAGGAAATAAAATATAATAGTAAGGGATTCGGAGTTCCGGTGAATGGATAAATTATACTTCGTACAAATAACACTACATATATCATTCTATCACTAGTTAATATTTATTAAGTTGTTCGAGTTTATTTCACAATACACTTTTGATTTCTGTCCATAAATCGTACTCATCTACTCCCTAGTAGATTAAGCTAATTAATAATATGTATATAGCTATATACCCAATATCGAGGTACTTCCCACAATACCCTCCTCGAATGGTCGCCATTGTCATACTTTGAAAAACGTACTGGACCATTATCTCCATGCTACGAAAGCGTACTAGACTATGTTACGAAGGCATACCAAGTATCCAACGTCATGCCGCGAAAGCATACTAGGTTATGTTGCGAAAGCGAGTAAGCCTCTGTCGTTGCGCATAAAGGCTCCATAGTCCCTGAGTTTTCCTCGAAACTCGGTCGGAGGCTTTACACATACCTGTAAAGGATAGCCTCGTTAGGTTTAAAGTACAGATATCCAAATTTAGGTATGTCTCTTCGGTGGTTCTCCAAGGCCCCACTCCAACCTACCCCCAATCTAATGAAAGACTATTCAAAAGAGCTAAATGACCACCCTACCATCCAATCTAAACAAACATATGGTCCCTTATCCAATGACCTAATAGTAAAAGATCATTGGCCTATTGGGTTAGCTCTAGTGTTTCCCACGCACACTCCGACCTACGATGACAGTATCTGACGACCTACTATTCTTAGTTGGGTCCTGACCATGAAGCCTCTCTCCTTGAGGCAGCCATTGAATCATCCTAAGTTCATTCTCTTATCAGTTTTTAGGTTGTCCATCATCGAAGA
The DNA here is from genome assembly GCA_030737875.1 of Allium sativum. Taxonomy (NCBI): domain Eukaryota; kingdom Viridiplantae; phylum Streptophyta; class Magnoliopsida; order Asparagales; family Amaryllidaceae; genus Allium; species Allium sativum. Next base: position 373,177,038 of record CM060920.1, read on the forward strand.
TGCAACCAAGTCATACTCACCGGATGGAACCGTACAGACCATGCCTCTGTGGGTACAGCTTCATTAAGCCTACCACAGAGGAACATCACAGAGTATCCTCATGTCCTATAGAAGTCTCGCACTTCCTTTTAGTCTCGTCGAATAAGCTGGACGTGCTTCCACCTTGTCTCCTGACACCTTTGGTGATCAACCCCGTTGGTTTCTTCATCCTTACGAACTGGACCAAATGTATATCATTGTTTTATTAGACCATAAGTATAATTTATTCTTAGGTGTTTTGCTTACTTTTCCTTTTTTGCTTATTTACAATATTCATTAACGTATTCAATTAAATAATATTTATTTATAAATCAACTTTGCTGATTACCGAAGAATATTGCCTAATTACAAGGCCACCATAGAATATCTTTAGGCTCATTAAACTTAATTTTCAATTTTATGCTTTTTTATAATAAGCGTTGTTCCTTACTTTTAGCTTTCCAAATTATAACCTTTATGTTATAATCTTTCATACATATTGTTGTCACTGAACAGTGCTTATTATATTTCAATTATAAGTTGACAATAAGCCTTTTTTTCTATAATTTCTTTAAGTTGTGTTACTTTTCTTTTTCCAGCTTTACCATATATTCTTTTAGGAAGTTAGACATGTTCCAAATTGATTGGTTATCAAGACTGTAATAAAATCCATTTCCATAATTTTAAGTAATTATTATAAGAGGAACCCATTATTGCAAAACATTCATTTTCTTATTTTTTTTTGAGGTTGTCAAATTAGTGCGCAATACGATTAATTCCTTATTTCGCACAAATCGTCATTTCTTCATATTTTGAGTTTGCAATCATGTTTCCTTTTTTTTCTTTATTTACTAACTATGCAGATATGTTCCTTTTCTTTCCTAACCAATCAATCTAGGTTACTACTAACTTTCAGATTTGATTAACGTATATTAATTACTATCTCTAACTTTTTTCCACGCAATTACAGTAAAATTTGACACATTTTGATTTACATCTCCTTTTTTAATCCTTACAATTTCTGCAATTTTCTTTTAAATGTGAAAAGGGATTTCTTACAAATAATATGTAATTTCACAAATCTTCCCATTTATTACAATATTGACACAATATGTTATTTTAGCCCCAATTACTAAATTTCCCCTTTTTTGTTCATAATATCAATTTATTTGTGCATAACCTCAATTCAATAATTTTGCGTCTATCCATTGTTGAATTATTCCATTTGCGCATAACCCCAATTTTATTCAATTTTCGCGCATAATTAAAATTTCACATAAACGACATGTTATGAAGCAGGAGAGGGGAAAGAATAAGAAGATGAACATATTGTAAATTTCAGCTGGAATCAAACGATACAAAACTTATTGAAAAATATAATTTTGTCCACTCACCTAACTGCGCACAATTCTTGAATCTGATTTGGATTTTTGTTGTTATCTTTTTAATTTGGATTTGTTGATTTGTCTGGACGTAGGATCTGAGCATCTGTAACTTAAATCTATAATCTTTATCTTCAATTATTGAATTAGAAATCTAAAAACTAATATATCTATTTTTTTAAGAATTTGGAGGAGAAAAGAAATGGAAGAGTTCTGGGGCCTCTCAGAAAATATGAGTTGGAGGCTAGGCCCTACTGGTCTATTTATAGGTGCTTAGAAGAAATTCATCCGTTAGATTGAAATATATAAAATTTGAGCCATAGTTGGTCTTCTTAAAATTTAAAACATGACGTTGGTGGGATTCGAGCTCCTGACCTACACCTTGAGAAGTGCATGCTTTACCATCTCACTTAACTTAGCTTTTTGTTCACAAGACTAAAACATTGGTAGTTATTGATCTTGTTTGTGTTTTTCTTATATATTCTTTTTCATGTTTGTTATAAAACTTCATGTAAAGATATCTTCTTTGTTTTAAGTCCCTTTTTTTGCAAACCGTCAGTCTAAATTAATTAGGAAATTGTGGCAGACGTCATGACGTTAGTTCTGTGACCAAATTCTGAAATTTTTAGAAATTTTTATTTAATTGTTTTATTTAAAAACGCGGGGTGTTACAATAATACAAAAAAGAAAGATGATAGGCGGTTGTGAAACATTATTGCAATTATGGGATCTGTTTTATATAGCGATTTGACATCAAGTTGTTATTGTTCCTACCAATTTAGACTTAGAACTTCCATATTAACCCTCTACTCTGTGCATATATCACATCGATCTACTCCCCAGTAGATTTAACCTAATAAACAATACTTATATATATATAGCAATATGACCTTAGACTGTCTCGGTCGTAGGTAACACCCAAAGTACCTTTCGTATTCCCCTCGCTAGGATTCCACCACCTCGCTACGAAAGCGCTACAACTACAACTGTAATAGACCATCCAAGATTGCCTACACGACAATTGTTCCATCATTTTGTATGAAAATGTGTAAACTACATTCGCAGTAGCCTGCTTCTCTATGCCTACTATGTAGATATCTACAATGGACCGCCTCACTATGCCTGTATTATGGACCAACATTTGATCTTTCTTCTTATACTTCTAAATCTCGTTCACAGACAGTGCTAATATCTGCTCTGTATGGGACTTGATCGAGGATTTATTGAAAATTATGGTATGTCCCATTTCTATTGCGGTGAAGATCATTGACCCTTTACTAGCTAGAAGATATCTCCCATGAAATAATAACATTTTCTTAAAACAAATAAACTAAAACTATCATGTGGATTTGCATAACCCCAATCCAGTGTCCTAACAATGAGAGATTGTTTGACTAACAGATGTCTAACCTAAGCCCTTCCCCATATCCATTACTGGCTGATGATGAACTGCACTCATGCGACTATTATTCTTTTGGATTTCTCTACTACAGGCGCTAATCTATGGTTCACATGACTACCTAACCATCTATCATCCTTTAGACTTCCTAATACATTCAAGGTGATACACCCTTGATGAATACTACAAATCTTGCCTTTGATGGAACATCCCTACGCCTACATAGGAGGCCATATTGTGGTATCCTCTACGTCTCTTTGGAGTCACATATTTACTTATCCAACGAATACCTTATTCATCGTTGCTACGTGCTCCTTTATATTCAAAAAGATCAATAAAGGACCGCACATGACTGTCTACATCCAGATTTCCTTTAGGCTGCTATAAATGCATAATATGATGTTACTGTTGTAATCTCATTCTTTATTGGATCCTATGTCTAGTTATTTTCTTATGTGTTTAACTTATCTTCCTTTTTCTCTTATTTATTTTGTTATTATGGGTCACTAATATACGACTTCGATGAATATCTAATTCGTCCTTAGTAAGGAACCAAATATGTTGTTCTCTATTATTATGATATTTAATTCATTTAAGGCTCTTTACTATTTCATCATAGTCGCTATTTAAAAAGCTGTATCTAATTATAATAAGCTAATAATACAATAGTTGTACTCTTTTCTTCTTTGTCTACGTATTCTAAAGATAGATGTTACTCCTTTTCTATATCTATCTTTACATCATTTGTTGTTTAAATGTTATCTTTTCTCTATCTCACCTAGTATTCATCTTGGTCGCTACCTTTTTATGTTTATCTTAGTTGTTACATTTTCCATAACCCTTACTATTATCTTGGGCTTTATCCTAATGGGGTTGTCATAGTTAAAGGTCGATCAATAATTTTGGGTTCCAATTCCAACTTATATACCAGGTCGCTAGATATGAATGAATGTGAAGCTCCTGTATCTAACAAAACTCAAATAAACTGGAAGCATACCTTGAACAACGATACTCTTTCTTTTCTCAACCGCTGTTGGGGCATCTGACAAAGAAGGAATTGCGTTAATAGAATATGCTCTCACCGTCTGCTTATCCTTTGAGCTCCGGACAATCTTTCTTGAAGTGTCCATTCTTATCATAATTGAAACATTTCTTTACCCCCGTTTTAGACCTGCAGTCCTTGATATAATCATCCTTCTTGTCACAATGATAACAAGCTAGCTCAAACTTAGCCTTTTATTTATGCCCATCCTTTGCTTGGATGGGCTTTCTCTTCTTCAGAAACTTTTTCCTGCCTCTACTGCTTTCCTGCGGCCTTGGCTCCTTATTTGAAACAGCAACAACAACAACCTTTACCTTTGACTTCGGATAAAGGCTTTCTGACCTCAAGGCTTTCCCAATGATGGACTAGAAAGTGTCATCGATATGATTAATAAGTCTCTCTCCCAAATAATCATCCAATCCCGTGAAGAACTACTCGTTCTTCTTCTCGTAGTTGTCAATGAAAGACATCCCATACTTCGATAGAGCATCGAACTTAGCAATATACTCGGTTACTGTTCTACCTCCTTGATTAAATTCAACAAACTTTCGAAATAGTTTCAATATCTAAGCAGTCGGAATGAACTTCTCATAAAAACGAGCCTTGAATTGATCCCAAGTAAACTGATTCATTGGAGTAGCATCTTTACTGACATTCCATAAATTCATCATCCTTCCTTGAATTTGATGCGAAGCCAATCCCCTATTTATGGCATCATCGAGTCGAATATCCTTGAAGATGCGCTCATAGGTGTTCAGCGAATCCTGAACCTCCTTAGCGACTCTGTTCCCTTGAACGGTTTACAACCTAGGTAGGTAAAATCTTTATTAAGCTTAGCAAAGTCGGCTCTAGGCACCTACACTAGTGTACCATCCCCTTCAACAACATTTGGAGCCAGCTTCCTGAGGATTCTTAACTCCTAAATATCTCTCTCATGAAAGCAGTAAACATCGTCTGCATATCAGGAATATTAGCATTGTTAGCTCCTGAGCATGCTCCTTCCTCAACTCAAGAAGTGGAGTTCCTAATAGTGTTCTTCACATGTTGAATCATCGTTAAATCTGCAAAGAAGTCGATTAATCATCTTCCCAAGGAACCCTACTAGCGGTGCATGTGCAGTGCGACTTCACTCTTAAGTATACTAGTATATATATATGTATAGTTTGAAAAGGAAAGTATTACAAGTATGCCCCTTGTATAAATAATCTCCCTTGGTACTTCGCACTTAGGTTAAACTACGCAACCTAAGCTCTGATACCAAATGTGATGACCGCCATGCACTACCAACAACAAAGAGGTGAGTTGTAATGGTGTCCGGCTAATACAAGATAATCATTATGATTGAAGTAAGAAAAGTAATCCAAATAACCTATCATATATCTCACAACACATGGAAAAAATATAATAATAACATAAAGTGATATAAAACAGACGAGACAGTATGTAAGCTAAAACTGAATCATAAGCAACAAGTAATAGATTCACATCACAACATAATATCTAATGAGTCATACATAGATACACCTCCAAAACACTATCTCTAAACAAGCACTACCGTGCACAAAGTAGTAATCAACAGAAATAAATAGAGATAAGAGTATATATAATACGTGGAAGCCTCCTATTCGTCTTCGGACAACTACTTGGGAACACCAACCTATCTCTAGTCTGCTCATTTAAAAGCACCCAAAGTAATATGAAGCAATGCATAAAACCCCAAGTCAGACAAAGTCTGGTGTGAGCGATAGTAATCTCAATCGATAAACAGAGTAAAAACATATGTATGAAGAACCATACCTAACATGTCCCTGCATCCAAAGAGTTAGCACATATAATCATGTATTATACTCTACGGTAATCTCAGTGCTGAGTGTAAATGAAAGTGTACATGACATGGTGATATCAAACATTAGAACATAGCATCCATCCTAATCATCATCACTCACTGTATTAAACGAATGGTATTAGGTATCCATCGTGACACTGATAGGCCCCACCGCATGAGCTCCAATAAACTATCGTTATGTACCACTACATAGACTATAGTTGATAACCCTACCCACTCCACATTGCATTAGCTTTGGGGTCTAGGATGATCAGTCCGCACCGCATTGACTTTGATCCGTCCTCGTGTCGCTCTCTCAATGGCAACCTAAAATCGTAAATACTAGTAACTCATTGACACACGTTCATGTAGCAAAGTCCAACATGGAAGTCACCCTGATGGTTCCCATCTGGATCCTTGGTGGTAACTCCCCATTTAAACTTTCTTCGCGTCTCGGGTTTAAGCTAGTCTTATTGGAGTTTATCTTCAAAAGAGCTCGATCGTCGTCACGAAGAAGTACTGTGGATGCCCCTTCATCTAGAAACCCCCACCCTATGTCCTCTTCCGAATCGACCCATATCTGGGTCGCCCAAGTCGGTCCGACTTAATCACTACATCTGTGTCTTCTAAGCCAACCTGGTCTTGGTCATTAGGTCTGGATTGACAAAGTCGATTCAAATTTATTCGATTCAGATCTGGGTCGGCTAAGTGCCCCCGAACTGAATCTCTTCCCCTGCCTCCCTTGTAAATCTCCATCTCCTCCCTAACCGATCTGGATTCATCTCCTTAGCCGAACTTGATTTGCAAGTGCTATAACTTGGTATTTGGAGCTCCAAACGATTTGAAATTTGGCATACATACTTCTGGGACATTCCTTGTCATCCCTACAAAATCTCATGTCAATTTGAATCAGTTAGCCTGGCTCGACTATATCGAACCAGCTTTGGCCGACCCGGAACCTGCTGCATCTCTAAGCGATTTCTAGTGTCCTGTTTCATCATTCGACGTCATTTGCACCCATTCTTGCATTCCTAAGTAGTGTCTCAACATAACAAACATGCTCAAACAACATTTAAATCAACTAAATAGGATTAAATGCCAAAAGAAACATATATTTCCCTAACCCCTTAAATTCAAGGATTCACCAATCTTGTCCAAATCAACCCAAACTAATATATGTGTCATCATATAATTAATAATGAATTATAAGCATTTTCCATAATTTTGTCAGGTGTTTATATGCTAATTTACCCTACTTAGTGAGTAAGAACACTATTACTCACCTTAATCATCCTAAACGTGTTAGATCTAAAAATAAAGAATGTTTGGCTTGGATTCCAACATGTTGGAATGGCTCTTATTTTGTTTTGGTGCTGATTTGACTTGATATGCTTTTAATTTGGTTATTGTCTAACTAAAGAAGGGATTAATAGTTGATTTGAGAGGTAGAGGCCACTAATAGAGTTTAGGTCTACTTTGCAAGTTGAGAAAGTGAATAGGAGACAATTCTCATATGCCTTCAACCCCTACAAGCCATTAAACCCGAAATGGGTTGTGGACCCCACTTGCTAATGACCCAAACAGCCCATTTAAACCTCTCCAACCTTATTTCAGCCATTCCTCCCAAACGGTAAGTCTGTTTACTTAATGTGACCACTCTACGAAATGTGAAAGTACCATCTGAAAGCAACAGGATTGGTTTAAAGTCTAAATTCTTTACCAATCAAAAGTGATGGGAAAGAAAAGATTCGCTAAGGGTAAAATGTGACATTAAAAATCCGATAAAAATAGTGAAAGATAAGAAATGAACCTAATAGTCACTCCCAAAAGTTATACAGCTATACGACCTCATACGTAAATAATACAAATATCATGCGATCCTCTGATACATAGAATATGGGTCGTTACACAACATCAATGGTGTATACAGCAATGAGAGACAGTTGCGCGTGGCTATAGGGATTGTCTGCCACATTGGATTTGACAACATGCTACCGTGTACTCTATTTCCATGTTGTATTGAGTAAAGAAAATGATTAATGTTGATGTTTACAACACACAATCGTGTAAAGTGTAGCCATGTTGTATAGAGTAAAGAAACAGATAAAGTTTTATTATAGCTATGATATATTGTCTGTCGTGGGTGATTGAGTTTGTTATTGTCGACGACGCAATGCTTTTGAATCTAGATTTACTTGAAAGTGTAAGAGAATGATTAATAATTTTAAAGAAAATTATCTGAATTATTTATATTTAATTAATTCAAGCTCAACATGTAGTAGTACTTTGTAGTTTTCTGATTATTTGTAGTTCAAAATGATATAATGAATCCAATATACGTTAGAATTCTGTGAAACAAGATTTTTCTGGGTCTATTAAATTAAAATTTTCTAATAAAAGATAAAAATTAAAAATTCATCTTTTAGATTTTGAGATATGTCAAATTTAAATATTTGAAAAAGTCGTAGTATGGTAGTTTGTAAACCTAAACCAAATATTATAATTAACAGAAGATTTAAAACTATGATGCTCTTAGATACGAACTAAACACTGATCATTATTCATAACAAACATTAACCAATGAGAAAGCATATCGTATAAACTGCTAATAACATTAAATTTGTACAAAAATACAAAAGCACACCATAGCAAATAAAACAATAAAGCTTATTCATTGCTAAATCGCGTAAGTCAACTATAATGGAGTTCAAAAGCTTCATGACCAATGAATTACATTCCTTATTCTGATAGGTAATACGAATAAAAAATAGAACGATTTTCTATAAAAATATCCTCTTCTTCAACAAGCTCGATAATTTCGGGATAATGATTACAAGTATCTGTAAAACCACTATGTATTTTATGAATTTCTAAGCAAGACCTCATTGCGGGGCAGTCGTGATGGTTGTTGCAAGCTTCTTTCACCTTGTTCGGAAACATTTCATGGTTAAAAAGCACATCTGTATGCAACATAATATCATGCCTATGATCAATATCAATACACGCTTCCATGAGTATAAGTAACTTTGAAGAAGACTAATTAATGGTAGACATATTTTTGTTGAATTTTATGTTTAATGTTATGAAGAATGAAGAAAGCTACTTATAAGCAGAGGTGTATAAATAAAAACAAAAACTGACATCATAACAAATAATGTCACAATCACCATCCATAACATAATAAAAGAAATACAAGTAATGATAGTACAACAATGTTACATAGATAATAGGTACGACGATAATAATACAGTAATGTAAAAAGATAAATCAACATCAACAACAATACAGACATTATTGAAACGACTACAATCAATCTACATATCATCAAAGTCAATATCATCAAGACCTGCTATGTCCTCATCAACATCTCCTAGAGGCCTAGGATGGTAGAGCTCTTCATCAACAGTAGAAAGCTCGTTAAAACGAATTGTCAAATCATCTATGCTATGTTGATGCTCATTAATACCAGTGGAAGGAGATGACACTAAAGGAAAACATTTCGTCAAAAGCAAAGCAGTAAGAACCACACCCTCATATGCTAAATAAGGTGAATCTTCACATGGATGCTTAACGATACTCTCTTGTGTGGTGTGTAACTCGATTTGATTACGAACCACAGCAGATATGAGACAGACCGAACCTCCTTGCACAGGTCTTGGGTTCTCATGAGCCCACGCCCTGGCTTAAGGAGAGAATAAGGATAAAGTTGGGTATATTATCGAATAAGTCATATTACAGAAGAAAGTATTCGTAGTATTGGTACTATAAAACCTACCAAAATTCTGTAGTGGATATAGATCTCTCCCTAACAACACACTGATGGTCTAAGAAGCTATATAGATATCCTAGGACTGGAGTTCCCAATCAAATAAAACATGACTATCAAATGTCAAATATGCAACCGCTGCTACATGTCCAAATGGCAACGTGTTTGATGGGTTTGAGAAAAGAATAAGTTTTTCATCAAATATAGAATAAATAGCCGTGCTATCTGCAAAAGGCAGTTTTCTTTGCCATGTACAATGATTAAATTTTGGATTGTCTGTCTAATGTACTAACCCGTAACTATAATACGAAGTCAACCCATTATGGAAGTCAAAATGAGGCAGTATAGACAATAAGACTTTAGAGTGCTGACAATGCTCATCATTAGGTAATGTCTTACCCAATCCTACTGAAAGTCTGGTAAGCACAGTAAGGTGTAAAGGAGTGAATCCTAACTCTCCAAACCCAAAATGAAATGTATGGGTGGTCTTCCACCAACAGGAGGCTAACACTCCATTCAACTGAACATCCGAAATTTAAAGGTTTGTTATACCTAAAAAAATTAATTTATGGTTAAATGAAGTTATTTTAAAATATTAAATAATTTGATGATAGTTAAGTGAACACTTACTAATAAAATCACCAAGTCCCACATCACCGAGAAATGTCTATATAATGCCTTCTGTATTATAATTGTAAATTGTTGCACATAAACGAATAATGCTTGGCTAAGAACCAAGAGTTCTATCTCGTTACGCCTAGTTATAAATGTGGCGATATTTAAATTTCTTATCTACATAAAGTAGTTAATATGGTAGACAAAAAGTAGATTATTTATGTAATCTTCAACATGCGTTCTTATATGCTCTTCTTCATTGGGAAGTGCACGCAAGTTGCTCAACATCTTGTTGGGTTCTAAATTCTGATCAATATTTTGATCCAGTTCTTCTTCTCATGTAGCTCGTCGTCGCCTAGTTACATCTCATCTTGTCAAAGGAGCGACGTTTTCTTCAATCATAACGGTTTTTTATGTCTAGGTACATTTCCCATATTGCGACTTCTGCTACTTTGCATTGCTCTCTAAGCTCTTCCCATTTTTTGTTTGCTAAAATTGAAGGAGGGAAAGAGGAAGGAGAAGTGTAACACCCCACGTCCGTTAGTGTCACTCACAAAGGGAATGCACTAAGTTCTGTGGAGCATTTTGGGTAAAAGATGCAGATAAATTACAAGACAGACAAATTATTAAACAGTGGAAAATAGAACTTTGCTTTATTGATAAAATAGTCTGTACAAGATTCTTTTACAATATCAGAGTATCATCTGTCTTTATAAAATAAAGAAGCATGAAAATACATTTATATATTCCCCAATGTAGCAAGAGCCAGCCATAGCATCTGGAAGAGAATCCAAAGACAACTTCGTCAAATCTTCAAGCTGTGAAAGAGCAACGGTCCAGTCTAATCCTGAGTTATACTATTCCCTCCTCAACTACCTGGGGGGGGGGGGGGAGGGGGGAACGGAAGAAAAGAAGACGAAAGAAAAACAGAGTTAGACATAAAGCCTGAGTAAGTTCAGTAACTTCTAGCATGTGAACATGGAAAAACAAAACGACATGAATTAACTGAATACAAGATTACACCATGATGATAAGGTCAACAAGATTAGACAAGGTAGTCACAAGATATGCTAAGATGACTGGATACGCTCTAATACTTTCGCAGCTTCGCTATTTCCTTGTTATACTGGTTTCTATATCTCTGCACCACCTAACTAGTGTTCAACTAGTAACGATAACGTGATCCCAACCCCTGTAGTTTCCATTGCCTTCAGGCATACATTTATTATTTATTACCTAGATCTAGTCTAGGGTTTTCTATCAAGTGCTTTCTAGATTTAACTATAGTTTTACGCTATCTGCTGAACGCTTTTCGAGTTCAGGGTTTATGCCACCTAGTCCAACTAGGGATTACGCTACCTGTCGAACAATGCCCCCAAGTCTAGGACACACTACCTAGAGTGGTATATGTTCCTAGGCTTCCCCACGCATGTATCGCGAATCGTTATCGCTTGTCTAGATGCACATGTCCTATAATGTGCGATCCGAGTCCTGTGACAGGGCAAATCAAGGAATACAGAACTCGGTCGGGAGCTTTCAGATATCTGCCGATGCAGATGCTAAGGTCTGTTTTTATTCCAGTGGCTATGGTCCCACTTGACCCCTCCCTCAGCTAATGAAAGGCACACCTTGTAAAATGAGAACTATACGCCGGCCCCCGGTGCCCCACTATCCTATGGCCATCCGCAACCATAACTAGATAGCAAGTATATGGTCTTTTGGAGTTCTCCGCCTTTCCACTTCACGTATCTCGATTGACTCAAGATGGATGGTAGACGACGAGTTGCTATCACAGGGCTACCGTCTTCTCGCCGAATCACGCTGGTCCATC